>JAPTHN010000002.1:50738239-51091398 GCA_026936325.1 Platynereis dumerilii
CAATGTTCTGTTTCCAAACTTTTGGCCTGCAGTGTACAATGACTAACAACAAATGTAACAAAGTGATTTGAAATTGTGATGACGAGTGTCTTGTGACAAACAATAAGACAGGCTTTGTTTGGGAAACATTGAACAGCGACTCCTCTGGTAAGGTGTGACAATCAGCTTAGACATAAGTTGTTTGTTGTTGTTGTACACAAACGATAACATTGCCTGGCAGTTTTAATTTCCTTTGTCATAAACCATGATTTCAAACTCTGAACTGATATGTCACAGATTGAAGATTAGACCAATCACATTCACAGATACCCTGATGATGTCACGGTTTAACTGCAAAACGAAGTTTTCAAAAAACATGTAGCTATGAAAACGATAATAACCAGGTCACTTGGCATATGCGGGTGGAGAGGTCTCCTGTCTCTATGACAAATGGCTTACATGTTTAGGCACACATGCAAGTGTTTTGTGTACCTCACAAGCAACAGGTCTGTCTCCACTTGCAGTTCCGAATTTATGTATAGATGGCATCTCAAAGCAATGGCTGCTCTGTTGCATCTCAGAGCAACCACTGCTCTGTTGGAATCCCCTTTCCCAGAGGAAAAAAGAGTACATTTGAAGCGCTTGAATTATTTATATTACCCTTCATTTATACTCCTATATGCAAATTCATACGCTCCCTTATAGAAAAGTATATGCATTTTTGCAGTACAATCGGAGTTCATTGGCAATTTAAATAATTCGAGTGCTTCAAATGTACTCTTTTTTCCTCTGGGAATTGCTTTTCAACAAGGTGATCGGTGTTGTTGACCAAGCCAAGGAGTCTCACTTAATGAGTGTGTTGATTGAATGTTTGATTGTTTGGGTCAGCTGGAGATGTTCTGGAGACAGCGGTTCAATAGAAAAGTGTTTTGTTGGTCAGAAAAGTGTTTTGTTGGTTAGAACAAATAGATACAGGGATTATAATGTGTTAATGACTATATTATTTTTAACGGTTGGTCACAGGATTTCATTTAATTTTCATCTGGTGGGCTTCCCCAAAGACAAAAATAGCCTGCCCCCTTTACGTAGTGCCACCTACTCATAATCAGTCGTAATCCCCATATGGAGACAGACCAATTGTATGGCACATGTGTGACTGAAATGTTTGCAAATGGATATACAGGGTGTCTACAGAAAAAAAGGACAGTCAACACAATTTCATTTGTTTACAGTTCATTTTGTGCCAAGCATCGTTATTCAACAAAACATATATATGAACAGTATAATCAGAAGAGTCAAATTACCCAATATTCGCACCCCTTGCAGTGGTAGCTTAATGCAGAAGAGACCAAAATGATGTGCAAACATGTTTGATGCACTCCGCCAACATTTTGCCCCATGCAAACATGATGGAGGCCTTTAACTTTACTGCGAGGGTTGGGATAACTTGCTGGATGCTGTCTCCCAATTTGCCGATACTGAGTATTCCACTGGGTCCAGCTCAGGAGACAAGAGGTGGCACTCTACCTTGCTCAGCAGGTTTATTTTGAGGCACTCCTGAGTCTTTCATGCAGTATGAACAGGTGCTCCACCTTGTTGGAAGATGATTTTGCCACAAAATGAGTTTTTTGTCTGACGCCATGGCATCACAAATTCTTTCACAATGTTGTTATAAGCATTTGCATTGATTCCGGTGCTCTGATCAATGACTATTTGAGACATTTTTGTGATTTTATTGTCATCAGATGACTCCACGTTGAAGACCAAGTGTTAGGTCCCTAATTTGAATTGTCGGCAGCTGGAGCATCAGCAAATGTCCCACTACTCACAAATGATTCATTCCTTCTCTTACAAGCACCATAAATGGTGAAAAATTTCTCATCAACAATGAAGAAGACAGGACAGCCATAGTCAGCTTTAAGCAACGCAAACACTTTCGCATATCATGTTTCCGTTTTGCCTTTAGTAGTGATCTAATTCACAAAATAATTTAATAAACATATTTGCAATAGAACCAATATGGCTGACTATCAAATCCAGTCTTATGTCAAGACTTATCACCAAATTCTGAACTTATATGAGTACAAAAAAGAAGACAAGTGATTGTCCTCTTTTTTTGTAGACACCCTGTACCTCTCAAGCAAAGTATGACTCAGATGCTTTACAATACATATAGTAACCAGACATACATACCCTCACTGTGGTTGAAGTTAAAGTGCTGAGTTTCTGACCCTTTTGATTAACATGTGGATGACAGATTTTAGAGTATTATAGTACATTTGACATACAGTAAATTATAGGAGTTTTTTACCTGTGAAACTGAGATAGCTACATAGTTTATCTCACCTTGTCCTGCACTAAAGTCCCATTATAAGATGGAAGATACGCTTCACTGTTGTTGTGGACAGACAGGCTTGTTGACGCAACCGGACATCCATCGAACAGTAGGGTCAGAGAGTTACTCCCAGGGGGATTGAAGATGACACCTACATGGGTCCAGGTCCAGGTTTTTATTGGATCACTTGCTACAATCCATCTCTTTGAGACACGATCATCGACAGCTACCACTATCTTGCGATCTGAACCTCGGAGGAAGACCTCAAGCCGCTTACTGTTGAACAAGTATCTGTCGCCGCTTCTAGCGGCCAATAAAAACCAAATGGCAAAAGTGAAGCCGGCTGCGCAATTTGTGTTGGTAATGCAGGGCGATTGAAGTTGGGACAGTTGTCCACAAGGACTCCTCAGGTAGTTATAGTAAAACGCAGGAGGTGGACGGCCATTAGACACATTTTTGACATCCCCATAGAATGCAGCTGTAACTCCCAATGATTCAATTTGCTTAGGGGTAGAGTTGGTTAGTTTGAAGGATGTCTGGATTGTCAAACCTGCAGAGAAAAAGAAGTATAGATCTATACTTATCTGAGGCTAATATGTCAGCAGATTTAATCAAAATGTAAAAGCTTCACTATCAATGCCTTTTCTTGCGTCTAACATATATTGCAACCAGCCTGTTTGTTGAAGCCATATATGGGTCAAAATTTGATAAGTCTGAAAATCTTGTCTCCAGTATTTAACAATAATTCATGACGGCAGGAAGGCACATGGAGGACCTCTTGTTGTCATTTGTCATAGACAAGGATATTAGTAAAACTTATAACACGAAAAATATGTGGCAGAATATTTTTATCCCATCCAAAAAAGCGGCCATATCATGATAAATGCGGAGAGCAGTCGTCCGTTTGTTTGTAACATTTGTGGATTGAGTTATCCTCATCTGGGCCACCTGAGGCAGCACCTGCGCAAGCACAAGAATGTTAATAACAGTTAATTGTTCCCAGTGGCATCCCTATCGGGGGGGGGGGGGTACATGCCCCATATTGGACCTGTGCACCCCAGGTGCCCCCCATATGAACTTTTCGACCTTAGCTAAAATACGCAATTAGTATTGTGCTAGCCCCTCAAGATAATCGTGTACCCCCCCGCCCAGGTCACGGCCAATCCCCCTGAAAATGGCCTGTCTCCACCAACGTTTTCTTTGAAACATCACAAAAACTGGTACAGGATCCCGATTCTACTAAAATCTTCCATAATACATGGAGATTGATTGTCAGTCTTCTAAAATCTAGTTACTAATTGCTGAAATAATATGTGTCAAAGTAAGTTGGCATTGGCAATTGCCAATTCATTGATATGCCTGGCCACTTATTTGGGACAATCAGTATTTTGAAGTCAACAAAGGAAACTGGATGTCCTTCATGTACACTGCGGAAACTACTCACACAAGCCCTCTTCCAATTATGAAATTTTTTTCTTATCAGATAAGAATCCATGCACCCAAAGGCAACTTTCTGTAACACTGATCCAATGGCAAACAAAATTCTGTTTCCAAACTTTTGGCCTTCAGTGTACAATGACTGACAATAAATGTCTCGAAATTGTGAAGATGAGTGTCTTGTGAAAAACAACAAAACAGGCTTTGTTTGGGAAACATTGAAACAGAGACTCTACTGGCAAGGTGTAACAATCAGCTTAGACAGAAGTTGTTTGTTGTAGTTGCATACAAAACATAAAATTGCCTGACAGTTTTAATTTCCTTTGTAATAAACTGTGATGTCAACTCTGAACTGATATGTCTCAGATTGAAGATTAGACCAATCACATTCACTGATAACCCAATGATGTCATGGTGTAACTGCAAAACGAAGTTTTCAAAAAACATGTAGCTATGAAAACGATAATAACACTCAACATCTTGCTATATCAAAGTCTAAAATGTATGCAACAAATTATGGAGTTCTTTGCAACTCATTTTGACATGCAAAATAATTATTTCTAATTGTAAGGACAATCCACAATTGCACTGCTGGATCATTGATCTAAGAGACACACACTAAGCAGAATATTAAACAAATTTGCAAAATGTTCACAATTAAGGTCTATGTCCTTCACCATGTTGCCAATATGCATTGCTTGGTGTATCATCAATAATAAATTCATATTTACGCAACAACAAACTTGACTCAATAAATGTCAAGAAAAATCTGAATTGAGATCAGTTGCTTTCTGCTGGTGTGATTGGGATTTAGAAGATAACAATTTTGCAATGGCGATATAGCCTCCTTGCCAGTTTGGCAAAGGAAGTTTGCACTTGATAACTAAACAAGAGCAGGTATACTGCCTCCATATCCCCCATGCCCTACACATCTACCTATACCCACCAGAATCTCAATTTTAGTTATGCCAAATATTTCCACCAGGGGCACAATTGTGCATATTAGGATGTGGAGACACCTAGTGTTTTTTTTTGCTTTTCAAAATAAACATGGCGGCAGGCCAAAAGCAACAGCAACCCAGCTGAAAAAGTATTTGGGATGTGTAAATGGTTATGATATTTATTGATTTATGGTAACATTTGACAAGTTTAGGGGGGTCTTTGAATGTTGGGAATGAATGAGCGTTGTGCATTGTGTGGTGTTTGAGATATTTGATGGATGCGATGTGAGCTCATGTGATGGAGACTAAAAGTAAAATCCCCTATAGCATAGCATGGGGGATAATTATGGGCACATTTGATAGCATTTACAGCAGAAGTCAAAATCGAGAGCGTGGAGGTGTTTGACTATATCAGATCTCCATGGGCGGTATAGTATGGTGACAAAGGCAAACACTTCTCCTCGGCTTGTGCTTTTGACTTCTGATGTAAGATTGTTCACCAAACGTCCTTTAATTGGAAATTAAAACAATCGAAATTTTTTACAAAACCCTCGGAATCAAATAGGTTTGTAAATTACTAGGTTTTCTCATGCAGTATATAAAATTTCATCATCATCATACATCAATTGGGATATTAATTTAGATATAGAGTAATAAACTCTTTGAGAGAGATACAGCTGTGAAAAAAAAATTCCATGAGAGAACTATCCCCGAAATGTATGATGACCGTGTTTTGTGTATGCAAGAACAGATGGCAACGACCTTGACCCTCGTTGCCAGACCTATATATGCAACCTTGATATCCAGGAAGATATAAACATGCTGAAGGACACATACTGGCCATCAAATGATGATGACAGACATTCAAAGGATCACTATCCACAGTACGAATGACAAATATATGAAGATTTAAGCAATTATTTGAAAATTTCCAATATTCCCGAATTCATAAATTCCCAGAAATTTTCCATGGAAAATTTCCAATATTTTCGGAAACTTTCCCGGCCTTTGCGTCCATATGTAGGCACTTTGTCTTCGCAAGTTGATGGTCATGTCATACACAAGGTGGCACTTGAAAGTTGAGACTTCAACCTTTATTACTTATTATCGTTTTCATAGCTGTGTGTTTTTCAACTTTGTACTTTGCGTTATCCCAAAACTGTGATGTCACAGATTTAGTTGGATAACTTTGTATATCACAAGCACAGATTTCAAGAAACTGACTAAATGCATTGACGCATGGATTATGTATGTTTATCTTTAATAAATGGGTCAAAATTTGGTAAGTCTGAAATTCTTGTCTCCGGTGTTTAACAATAATTCATGATGACAGAAAGGCACATGCAGGACCTCTTGATGTTATTTGTCATAGACAAGGATATTAGCAAAACTTCTGACGCAAAAAATATGTGGAAGATTATTTTTATCCCATCCAAAAATGGCATTGAAGTGGCCAACCCCCCTGAAAATGGCCTGTCTCCGCCAACATTTTCTTTGAAAGATTGCATCACAAAAACTTGTACAGGATCCTGATTCAATTAAACTCTTCCATACATGGAGACTTGACTATCACTCTTCCAAAATATAATTTCCAATTTCTGAAATAATATCCTATATAACAGCAGGAGGTTGTTGTGTCAATGTCTCCAATATTGGGTCATTAGCATCACGCCAGTTTGGTTTCTTAATAAAAATGAAAGGGACGCACATTTTGTGAGAAAACCTTGTGTCTAACGTTGTCTGAGAACCCAAGAAAATAACTGCGCTATCTGTAGCTCTGTATCATTTATGTAAACCAAAATATTTGAGTATTTCTGTTGGCATGTCGGTTGTCCTATCTTAATTTGTCATTAGCAAACGCCTTGCTGCTCTATTTTGACTGCGTATTTCTGGACCAGAATCAATATGAACATGCTTCTGGTGTTCATAAGATCATTGCATGCACAATTTGCCAGATTGCCAGTTTTGCACTGGTCCCTACAAATATTTTTATTTTAATTATCATTAGCATCACGCTGTCATTAGCATCACAACAAAAAATGGCTTCTTTCCTTTACCCCACTGAAATTCCGTTGCAGGTGACAGGAGTTGAAAGTGTGTTCAATATATATTATCAATTAATGTTTTAACAAAATAATACACAGAATTTTTGCATTTTCCTTGCATCTGACATGCTTAGTATGAATTTTGACGCTTCTCTGAGATTACTAATCAAATATGGGGTGTCAGTGACATTTTACCATTGTCTAGCACCTGAAATATGGTTCAGCAAAGACATTGGGTACTGGAGGGGTAGTGGAGATCATCTTTGTTATTCAGAATCCAAACTATTGGTGAAAAGAGTATTTTTGTTTCTGTTTGTAAATTTCTAGTTCAAGAAAATGTTCTATCTTAATAAGTATTGGTCGTAGAGATCTGAAATATAGCTCAATGTTTGCAGAATAGCCACTTTCCCATACGTTGGTAATACATTCTTCAGCTCTAAGTGGTGCGGATTTCAAGTTATAGGCATGATGCTAATGACACAAATATTCAGTATTTAATTGACCAAAATGCATTATCTCACAAATAATTGGTGCTACAAACCTGGAACTTGGCCTAAAATGTGCAAGCTACCTGCCTAATCATTGGTAATAGATTATTTAACCCTCAGTGGTCAGGATTTTTCAGTTATAAGTGTGATTTTAATGACAGTCAAAAAACATCACAGCTGAAGATATCACCTCATAACAGATCAGCTGAGCATTTGGGACCCTTGGACATGACAATGCAGTGATAGCTGATTGTTTGACCTACCCAATGCCAACTTAAAAAGGCATTTCTGGGCTAAAAAAATTTTCAAAATTTTTTCAGCTGAAATTTCAAGGTTTTCAAATTTTGACCCAAATGCACTGGTTGATAGATGCTTCAATGAACTGTAACTGAATCAAACAGACTACTTATCCTTAAGGGAAAATTAGTGGGCGACTATTTAATATCGAGGAGGAGGGGGGGTTCGAATTTTTTTTTAAATAACTAATTTCTTGCTCAGTTTTAGTGAAATAACTATTTCTTGTTCAGTTTTAGTGAAATAGGTCATTTCTTGCTCAGTTTTAGTAAAATCAATAAATTCGTTCTGTGTGCCCAGTGTTGGATCAAATCATTTGTGGTGGGGGTTTGCCTATTTCTCAATAAGGTGTCGCTTGATTTTTGAATGAATATTTTGGGTGCTTTTGAAATAAATAATTACTGCTGCCGTTATCATGAAATAAACAATTTTCCGTCTTGGAAAACTCCAAGCTCCCCATAATTATTAAATGACTGGCCCTTGCAATGACTGACAACAAAATTTATTTGAAATTTTGATGACAAGTGTCTTGTGAAAAACAATAACACACTTTGTTTGGAAAACATTGAGTATGTTGAGACTTTTCTGGTGAGGTGCAACATTCGGCTTAGACAGAAGTTGTTTGTAGTGGTTGTACACAAAAAAAACATCGCCTGGCAGTTTTAGATTCCTTTGTAAAAAAACTGTGATGTCAAACCCTAAACTGAGTGTCACAGGTTGAAGATTAGACCAATCACATCCACCGATACCCTCTGATGTCACGGTTTAACTGCAAAACGAAGTTTTCAGAAAAACACACAGCTATGAAAACAATAATAAATTTTTTAATTACATGCTGTCAGAAATGTATGCCCCCCTTGAAATAGGCGTAAAAATTTAGTGCCCACTCCCATTCCAACCAGTCATAAATTCTGAATGGTCTCTTACAATGACGGACAACTAATTTTGAAAAGTTATTTCAAATTGTGATAAATAGTGTCTACTGAAAAACAATAACACATTTAGTTTACAAAACATTGAGACTCTTCTTGTGAGGTGCAATACTTGGCTTAGACGTAAGTGGTTGTACACAAACAATAACATTGCCTGGCAGTTTCAAATTCCTTTGTCATAAACCGTGATGTTACAGGCCTGTTTCATGCTATCGTGGGACAAAGTGTGACATGGAGGTCAAAAAATAAAATTCTTTATTTCTAACATATTTCTGTTGTTTTGGCATGCTATGAATATTGGGCTTATGATATCAGCACATTTGAGGCATGGCACTTTAATCCTTCAGTTTATAAACAGGTTTTCACTTGAAAATATCAATTAATTTTCTCTGATATTTTCTCAGATTTTGCAGCATAAAATATTAATAAACCGGCAGTTAATGTTCCTAAACCTTGAAAACAAATATATATTGGTAAGTGCTCATTAGTAAAACAGTTATTTGTGTTTTGCTTATATTTACTAAATCTATAACCAAAAAAAAAGGAAAAAAAAAGTCTTACAAATGATAAACACAATACAAGTTTCATTGCATGTCACACAATTTAATGTAATTTGACAGCATATTGCTTTTATCAACCTTCAACAGGCACATAATGACCAGAAGATATGAACAGTGGATCAAAAGTAATTCCTATAGGCCTACCTTGACACTCTGTAGAATCTTAAAAGTCAAGCGCGTTTCTTATAGGACATTTGTCCCATTTTACCTGGTAAAGGTGAGCACTGCAATACTTTGCATATTTGCTGAGAAGAATTAGTTCTGAAAATTTCAAGAAACAATATTGCATGTATTTGATTCAAATTCACAAAAGTGAATAAGTTATATGGCAAAAAATTGTCGTAATTGCAATGCAACATCTTGAGTAACATGATGGTGTGCCAAGAGATCATATATAATTTATACAAAGTAGCTTGCACATGTATTGAGGCAAAAACCATTTTTTAATGACCTTAATAAAGCTGGTCAGTCAAATTTATAAGAATACTGTGACTTTTTTACCTTCAACATTCCATTAGTAAATGCTAAGCAAAATTATTAAATTACTTAAGGGACACATGTCCCAGCTGCAAGTTGCCACTGAACGAGACCCGGGAAAACACAGCAGGAGTAACTAATGAAACGCTTTAAATGCTGAGATATCTAAAATACAAAGCTCATGAAGATTGGTGAGCGTTAGACTGCATTTTTTTTTCATTCAGAGTGCAGGGATCTTGCGACATCTTGATCGAACTTTAAAATTGCAGTTACACCAATTATGTTTGCTATATTATCTATTCTATGTATATGTTACTAGAATATCATCCCATTTTCACAAAATGTACCATTTATGTATCATTTTCATGTCATTTGAATGAGTCTGGAGTCCAAACAGTGAAAAGCGTTTCTTTCGGGACGTTTCTTACGGGACGTTTCTTACGGGACGTTTCTTACGGGACGGGACACATTTCAATTTTTCTTACCATAAAGCAGAAAAAACTAGGACAGAAAAACAAAACAGCACAAAATGATTTGCTGTTGAACAGCAAGTTAGCACATGTAAGACAGAAGCTATCAGCCCATTTTATCATGCGCTTCTGAGCCTCAGAATCTGCCGTTTCTTACACCCTTCAACGGGACACGGAAAGAAAACGTAACTTCATTTGGCTTTCTGCTAGTTATATGTTTATTTATTTCACATTGGATGAGATGTTCAACTAGTATGGATTATTGGGAAACAAAAAGTAGCAACTTTGATGAAATATATTGCATATGATGAGTACGCAAAAGACAATAGGATCATGTCATTTCGGGACACGGAAAAATTACATGTGAATCCAATTCGGAGAGCTACCTACATGACATTTCATCTGCATTAGACCAACATTTATCTTATTTTTTCATCTTTGGAGCACCACAGGTTGGTATAATGGGAACTCCAGCTTTGAATATTCATCTTGATGGAAAATATGACAGAAATAAAACTCTTTGATTTCCAATGTCACAAATTTGGCGCAAATTTTGTCAATTTTTGAAGACTAATTTGTCCGTAAAACAATACGTTTTGAAGATAACTTAATAAAACTTTCAGGTTATGCTCAGGGCATCCTTTGGAGAATTTGTGTGCAGAAACTGTCCATATATTACTGATAATACTGCAGCATGAAGGCATTACGTGCTTTACTAGCTCTTGTCCCGCGATAGTGTGAAACAGACCTACAGTCCTTAATTGTCATACTTACATGGAATCTTAAGTTCTTTTCTATGCTGTTGAACTGTGATGTCAGAGATGACTCTATTCTAGCATTGCAATATATGTAAATTAACTACAAGCTGTGATTTCATTTCAAACTGGGTCAGATTCCCCAGCTTCTAACCAATGCAAATCCACTAAACTGAGCATCACAGTTTCAACTCAGTGTCAGAGTGAAAATTGGGTTTGAGAAAACCCATGCAAGTTTGACATCACAGCCTCTCAGCCAATGGGCTGCCAGAATAAATATACATACCACAAGCCATGTGTTTACAAACAAATTGTCAAATTTAAGCCTTTCTAAAGTTGTAAGTTATCAAGTTTGTAGATTAATCAAACAACTCTCTGTGGGCATTATAACAGTTGTCTACTGTGAATGCTCACAAAGCTGCCATTTGGTTGGATTAGACTGATGATTGCTGTGATAAATCATTGGGATCACAAATGTAGGCTTCCTTCAATATTTCAATGTTTGAACTGTGATGCGTCAGTCTGGTGAAAATGAGAACTGCATGCTGCTGCCACCTGGCACAAAAGTTGATTTTCTATGCTACAGCATTGCTGTCCCAAGAAATAGTTCCAATTTCATTGCACATTCACAAAATTTCTATTCAACATTGATGTATACCAGAGTCAGACTCGGCAATCACATTCTCTCAGGAAGTACTTAGACAAGGCCATCAGCACACTCAGAAACAACCCCGGTGTCTTCCAGACAAAATTGTGTGTGTTCCTCTGGTCGAAAGTATGTGGACGCTCGCAGGAGCTCGAGGAATAGCACCCTACTCACTAGGTGGCAACACAAGACAGCATATGTTCTGATCTGTGGCAATGCAAGAGCAGTCCACTTGTAGACAGGTGATGCGTAGTATACTGTCAGCCTATTGGCTATCAAGCTGTGATGACGTAGTTGTAGGGGCTATCCCTGATAAAACTCTTACTCTGACACTGTGTTGAAACTGTGACGCTCAGTTCAGGAGGATCAGCATTGGCTAGAAGCTGGGGAATCGGACCCAGTTTGAAATGACATCACAGCTTGAATTTAATTTACATATATTGCAATGCTAGAATAGAGTCATCTCTGACATCACAGTTCAACAGAAGAGAAAAAAAACTTGAGATTCCACGTAAGTATGACAAGGACTGTAAACTTTGAACTGAGTGTCACAGGTTGAGGATTGGACCAATCACAATCTCAGATACCCAATGATGCCACGGTTTAACAGTAAAAAGAAGATTTCAAAAAGCACACAGCTATGAAAACGATAATAATTAGAGAGTCTCCTTAAACTAGACCATGTCTACCCACGAACGACTAAAAACGTCATTTTAGCCCCTTTTTCATGACAAAACAAGATGTAAGTCTCTTTAAAAAAGAGACTTGTACCGGCATGGAGGGGATGTCAACCTTGCAGTCCATGTAGTGAACTATAAGTGTTAATTGAGTGTGTGTTGAATTGCATTGCATTGGCACTTCTCGTTAATGGGACACTTAATTAAAAGTTGCATTATTGAAAAAAGAAACATGTTCCAGTCAAATTTAACATGCTACAACCACAGATGTTACCAAATGCTATTCTGAATACAGTACTAATGAAGCTGCAGTTCTTCACACCAAAAATAAAACAAAACTTTTTTTAGTGCCATCAAAAACCTGTCTATTTATATTAGATTACATTGCAAGAAAGCGCAAAATCATGAAAAATTGCAAAAAAGATTTCTTGAAGTCTTCTCACTATTAGCATTATATTTCTTATGAAAAACCTTATAACTTTATTTAACTGCACTGATAATAATGATACATGGTCCCAATTCAAATCAATGACATTATATATTTCATTTAATGCATTTAGAGGAATCTTTTTAAAGTTGCTGGAGCGCTAAATTTTTAGGGTATCATTCAAAAGCATGTGCTCTGCAGTCCCACAATGGATTAATGACTAAATTGGATTTTTTAATTTCAGTAACCCGTGGAACAAACATAAATTTGCAGAGATCACATGATAACAACGTTTTAAGCACATTTACTATATCATGTTAGAGCAGAAATATATGAATTTAGAGTGAAAGATTAAAGGCCTATTTCTGGAACATCTGAACCACACAGAAACTGCTGACGTGGCAATGGTAAAACCCAGGCTGCCATGGGGAGTTTTGGGGTGTACCGGGCTTCTCAACAGACCTGTTATATAGCCACAGGCAGTCGCCTGGACTGACTATAAGTCTCAGGCCATTTTTTAAGTATTAAAGCGGTGGGGATTTGGCCCATCAGCCCCTGCAAAATCCCCAACACTGACAGAGATTTGCCCCACCACCAGTAAATGCCCTTTGATTCTAAATTTTACACTAAAATTGCTAAAATGTAGCAATTCGCAGTACAAGTGGAGGTAAATCCATGAAATTTAAATCTATAATTTACTGAATTTTTTATTTGTGAGAATACTTCAATTTTAAATCTTTTCACCACGCACGTCATCTTTCCATGACGCGATCTAGTAAAATGCCCTCTTCGGCAAAAATCCCCGCCGCTGAAATTTTCTTAAAAAATGCCCTGATAAGTCTGTTTAAAATTACATTCATTTACGTGATATTTGTACTGAATATCCATTGACTAATACAGGGGTGTGCCTGTGATATAGCCATATGCTATAGATTTAGATGCCGGTACAAAAATTATGCAGTTTCCTTCCTTTATGTTGTATCAACCTCAAATTTTCCCACAATTAAGTTGAATGTGCGTACTTTTAGTGCTGCTTTTCTTACGATTAATTTGAGCCAACCACCTCTGAACTTAGAGGACTCATTTTTACGGCTTTTTAGCAGCACTTTTATGGCTTGACCCAGATACGCGACATGTTTTCCATTTATTGAACCTAACTTAATTTCCGGGGCACGTGCACAAGTGACGAGGTGATGAAATATTCAAAACCTCTTCCCAAGGGGGTTGCAACTTTCAAGCACTGCGTAATGCTCACGCATAATTTAAGAAGCATTATTGACTGATAATGTTGCTTTGGTTGAAATGTCAATTGTAGCTGTTGAGTATTTATGATCGGCCATAATAAAAATTGTTATTGAACATTTGTCTTCGTGCCTCACACGGCTTCCAAATTAAATGTCATATGGCTAAGTGCAAAAAGTTTTCTTGCACTGAGCAAAATGTCCACACTGGAAAAGCTTAATTGCTGAATGCTTAACCAAAACAATCCAAAAAATGTAATGTTTAGAAATAAGTATTTTAATTACTCTTCGAAGTATATACCGGCTTTTGGCCCGATATTGATTTTTTTTTGCCTGAGAAGCAATCATATTTCCAGAATTCTCTAAAAATCGGCCATTTTTAGCAAATGAAAATGACCATATCAAATTTAATTCCCATTTAAAATATATGGGCCATAGGTATACTAGTCAAACTTAGCATATACTTTACTAGTATGGTCAGTAAGTGATCCATTACCTGTATTCGCTCTTTGCTGCAGCATGTATTAATGTGTGATGCAGAGCTTGTTAAGACCCTGGTCACATTTTCAAGATGTCATGTAACCAGTACTATATGTGATCTGTGGCACCAACAGTGGTATTTTAGGCATGCCTTGAAAGTTTGAAATTGTAGCCCAGGTATTGGGAGAACAATTTTGCATAGCACAATTCATAATTAAATACTGCCTGTTTCCTCCGCCTGACATTGAAAATGTGTCTGGACACCATTTTTCATGTAACAAGTTTCAAATTTTTACCCCTGTCTTTACTAGCATGTTTTTTTAGGGGGGCATTTTTTTCCTACTGACACACATTCCTAATAAATTAAAATGTAATATGTTCAGTGTGGCGAGATACTTCAGTCTGGTTGAGCTAATACATTTCTTTGAATGTTATGAATAACCTTGGCTTGGTATGTCAAATCTTCAGATTTTTTCGGGACTGGTATCAAGACATGTCCAGTAACGCCATGTTATGTTTGCTTTAAAAGATTTTACTGAATGATATTTTCCTTATTTCAGATGTTGAAATCCAAACATAACATCTAATATGATTAATGAAATACCATTTGAGGGACATTGACAGGGATAATAGGTTAAGGACTCCATCATACTCATCCATTGCATTATTAGAGCTAATTAGCTGTATGGATGCATAATTGGTACTTTTTAAAGTAATATTTGATGAATTGCGGCTTATATTAAAATTAATCTGAATCAAAAAATATTCCTAACTGTACAGGGCCGTAGCCTGGTCTGAATCCTAGGGGGGGCAGAGTCTGATCAAGAGGCATCTGTACCCCAGAAAATCGCAGAAATCTGAAATTTTTGTATGTTATCAAAAATTTCTGCGAAATTCTAGGGGGGGCAACTGCCCCCCCTACCCCAATGCAGGCTACGGCCCTGCTGTATGACAACAAAATTAGTTCTATAAACCCAAATTTGGCATGGAATTCGAAAATATTCCCTACTTACAATGAATTGTAACATGTTACAAGACAGTCCATGTAACACTTTCACAATTACACTCTTTATTTTAATATTCTGTCAAGAGAAGTAAGACCTCTTATGTTTCCTCCTTCCAAAAAGTTACGCATGAATGTACATGTAGTTTACCCCTCTAAATGATGATATCTGAAATTTCAACATTAATTGCATGTCTACATAGGAAATGGACATCTGGTCTTTGTTACAAGGCAGTCTGTGTAATGCTCCTCTGACTTTTGCGTACAAATTCAATTGGATGCCTATTGAAATGGCATGAAAATGTGTCTTTTGGATCGAACACACGGATAATAAATCATCTTTGAGAATTAAGCCTTAGGTAATGCTGTATTATATCAAATTTATGAAGAAAAAAAAAAATGGCCAAGAGACTCACCGAAGACACTAATCATGGTCACTGCTGGTGGGCCACCCAGAAGAAAGGCAATATAAAAAGTAAGTATTAATATATTAAAAAACTCTTATTATGATGACATGAACGCCTACTGCACGGTTGGTTAGATAGATAGACTTTATTTAGTTGAAGGACAAAAATAAATAAGCAAATTCAAAATCTGAATATATTGACCAAAAAACTGGACAACGAGAGGCTTTCATAACATTATACCATTCGACACCTCTGTCAGCCAATCACACCCTATTTCAGAGAAATAATTCCCATATTCTTTGTTGTCCAGTTATCCTGTTAGACTGTTTGAGTTAGACCGAGGTCAGAGCTGAAGCCCTCTGGTGATAAATCATATATCCCTGATCCCATGGTGAATAACTTATTTCAGGTTTGACAAATGTCTCAGTTTGGAACACTGCAACTTTCATTATAAGAATTTAATAAATTCTGTTTGACGTAATATTCAAATCAAGAAAAACGGTGTGTCATTATTTTTTCTATGTAATTGTCAGGCATGTTAATGTATTTTTTAGGATATCTATTTCTTGCATGTTGGTGTCTTACAGCGGGAACCCTCAGTTGACCAACTTGTCTTTATTATAAGAATGGGAAAGCTCATTTTCCGTTGATAGTTTGTCACAGATGATTTCATATTTGTAGACATCACTGGTAGAAAATACATCATTTTTCCTGCAATTTTCATTGGTTGAAAGAAGGTGTGACACCACTCTTTCCTGAAAAGTGACATAGCTTTTTGCACGGGTGACCATGGCATTCTAATCCATTGATCTCCTCAATGGAACTGACTCTAGCTGTTTCAAGTGAGAGTTTCTGTTTGTGTTCCACACATTTTTAGTACACACATTCTCAAGGTCCAATTAGATGATTGGGTCAGGTGATCCAGATAATGATTATATTTACATAAACAAACAAATACATGAATGGAACATTTTCTCAGAGGAGGGCTCTGCTCATACGACATGACAATGGGCTGCCAATCGCTGGGTCCCTCGTTTGATTCCCACTTTGATTTTCTTACGAAGGTTGGCCACATCACTGGATCATCCTCCTGACCTAAAGGACCATTCAGAATTTATGACAGGAAGAGGGGGGGGGTTGGGAGTTTTAAATTCCCATTGCCCCAAGTCATGCGCAAAAAGGTGGTTCCCACTCAAGTAAAACCATACAAACCACCACCCCCCCTCAACCCAATCGTAAAATTTAATTTTGAATAGTCCCTTAGCGTTCAGATGTGTGAAGCCATTCAGAGTCAGCATGAGACAGATTTAAAGGCACACAATAGTGCAATTTTTTTTATTGGTTGAGAGCTTCAGATGTACCATTCACAGAACACGACAGTGATCCTTTTGAATTTTTGGCACGACTCCTGTTGGAAGAAACTGAGCAAGCCACATAGGACAGGGTAATGAATATTCAAATAGATGACCTTTTATGACCTCTGGAAGTATGAAAGAACGGTGAGGCCTAGCTGTGAAATGTTTTATGAACAAAGAGATAAAACTTAAAAAGCTGACCCTGAATTTGAGACAAACTGAAACTGTGGAATGTCTCGCAAAGGCTTGTGATAAGGTCTATTGTGCAGCCAACTCCGCCCAACTGTCAATCATAAGAAAAATTATAAATTCTGAGGTGCTGATTGACTGATTCTTGTGACTTTATTTTGGCACTGGTTAATTTGCCTCATATTTGGTCCAGAACGCATCTTGTGATGGCAGCAACTGGTATTTTAGATAGACAGAAAGACACAATTAGACGTATACACCGAGTGCCAAGTTATTAGGCAGCAATGGTTTTTTGCCCTATCTCCAAAAGTATTACGAATATTTTAATTTCCTTCACCCACAAGAGTGGGTTAGGGAAGAAGATTATTCTATGAGAATTTTGTCCCATTCCATTCCCGCAGTCAGAAGTTATAGCATTTATTGCAGGTTTTGGAATACCATTGGATTTAGCTAAAATTTGACAAACAAAGCCTCTCCTGAATTGGAAATAAATCATTTTAGTAAAAACACTCCTCCGAATCCTATCTGCCATTGACTTTGTCCTGTGCCGATTTCAGCCAATTCTGGCCTTTGTACGTGAATACAAAGCAATTCAAAAACTTGTCAAATGTCTCATTCTGAACTCCCATTGGAATAACATTGCAAATAGGATGTGCTAAATCATAACTTTTTACCCTCGGCAATGTATACATTGCCGACGGGTATTGTAGTTACTTTGGGAAAATTTGTCCGTCCGGCGGGCGGGCGGGCGGGCGGACGGGCGGGCGTCCCACTTGTGTATTGGGAGTAATGCCAAAACTATGGAATGTATACTTTTTATTTTTGGGACATTATTATATCTTTTATCCTAGTTGTGCCTTTTAGGGGTTTAATCCACATGAGATTAATACTTTTCTCACAATTATTGAAAAATATTTTTTTGTGTATTGGGTGTCAAGCCAAAACTATGGCATGAATATTCATCATTTTTGGGTAAATATGGTATCTTTTATCCCAGTTGAGCCTTTCATAGGTCTAATCCCCATGACATTAATACTTTTCTCACAATCATTGAAAAAAGTGAAAAATAGTTTTTTTTTGTTTCTGGGACAGAACTAAAAAACTGCAGTACTTTTGACACTGAAATTTGCATATTGTATGTATTAAATACCCAAGATGTGTTTTTTGTGGGTCTAAATGCTCTGAGAAAGTTGAACGGACGACAATTTACCAAAAATATTAAAAAATACTATTATTTTAAACTAGTATGATTCAGTCAATTTTGAAGTTAAATCTATGAAATTTTCCAATTAGGTGTCTAACTTATGCCTCTTTAAACATCTCTAATCAGTTGGAATGTTGGTCCTATGAATTTTTATAAAAACCCAAAAATTCGAAAAAATCCCAATTTTCCAACATTTCTGCATGAAAAGCCAAATGGTAATGGGTAAGTTAGTTAACTTTAGGTCTTATTGTAGTTAGACACACTATTGACTAATATTCACAGCCATTGCATGAGTTGTTGCAATTTTTTCCATTGAAATGTATGATTGAAAAAATGCAAAAAATCATTAAAATGTCTATTTACTCTCCATTTCCTTCTGATGTCATACCAGTCGTTGACCTTTTTTTGTCAAAATAAACCTGACATGTTTCATATCATCATCATGCTGATTTTGAACAATATGAAAATTTTTATTCGCAGCAGAGGTCAATATTAACAAAATGAGATAAATATTAAGGATTTTCAGATAATCAAATATCAGAAAATATTGGCCCTGGTCAATCAAATTTGCCACAATAATGTCAAAATTTGACTTTTTTCTACCTCTCCTCATGAGATATTATCAATAGGAAATATATAAATTTTATATATAATTATGTGGACTTTCAAAGCATTAATTAAGTATATTCAAAAACATGCATTTGTGTGTTAATATTTTAAAATGTTGACACTAAATCTTTAACTTCCAATTATAACTTTATGGTTAATATCTAAACTCGGTGATGTAAATTGAAGATAAATTAATGTCAGCCCCTTTTATTTAGTTGTTTGCATGAAAATTAAATGTGAATGAATCAGACAGATTGGCTTTTGTTGAATTGAGCACTGGAGAAGTCTTGATTATGTAATGTTATGTCACAGGGTAATTGTCTTCCCTGCTAATCCTTTGACAAGAAATCTTAAACTCTCAATTCTAACTAAATGGTTTAAATCTAACCTCAGTTATGTACATTTTAACATATCCAGTACTGTCAGCTTACTTTTATTTTGGTCTTTAATGAAAATTAAATATGAACATATAAGACAGACTGGCAATAAGACCACTATGTATATATAGAGTGTTATTAAAGAAAATTACTTGGCATGCAAACCCCATTTCTGCAAATTTCAGTGTGTAATTTTACATTTTAAGACATTATTGGATAAATCTGTCTTTTAATTCATTTTAAAACTCACACCAATTGTATTTTTAGCATTTTAAAGAAATATTGTTTATGGGGTAGAAGTGTCATCATTGGAAGGGGTCCAGTTTTTGTTGAATGGGCCTAGAGACACTATGTCTGTGATTCATTATACCCCTCCCCTCCAGCCATTCATGTTATGTAACATTGTGTCACTAATCCTCACCAGTGACCAAAGCCAGGAAAAAAGGAGCACAAAAGCAGTGCACAGCACCCTCAACTTTTTAACAAATTTTCTTTTTTCCTAGAACTATGTCCAAACTGCATTGACACCAACTTCGTAGTTTTATATTGAACAAATAAAGAAATTTCCAATTTGAATAAAAAATTTAGGCCAAGTAGAAGCTGAGATATTACTTTTTGTAGCCCATGCAGACTGTACACAGAGTTGGGACATGTTTCTTTTGTTTTGTTTTTCTTTACAGCTATTGTTATTCTTCAAAGTTTGACCAGCATTTAACCTTTGTATTAACTAGCAACTTGCTTAGTCTTAAAAGATATATATATAAACTGGCACAAACCTTGTTTTAGTCTTACTATTTACAATGGTTTTGGTTGGAGACATCTTTTCTATAATTTATGTTTTTAGACCCATATTCCATATTTGTAATTTATGATAAGAATAGCTAAGACTAGATAGACTAGATAGATAGATAGATAGATAGATAGATAGAAAGATAGAAAGATAGATAGATAGATAGATAGAAAGATAGAAAGATAGAAAGATAGAGAGAGATAGATAGAGATAGATAGAGATAGATAGATAGAAAGATAGAGAGAGATAGATAGATAGATAGATAGATACATACATAGATAGATAGATAGATAGATAGATAGATAGATAGATAGATAGATAGATAGATAGATAGATAGACAGATAGATAGATAGAAAGATAGATCGACGCATGTAAATAAATAGATAGATATATAGATAGATAGATTGCTGGATGCATGTATACATAGATGGATAGATAGATGGATAGATAATAGATAAAATTTTCATACAGAAGTTCATTTTAAAAATGGACTTCTGTATGCAATAGATAAGATAGATAGATAGATAGATAGATAGATAGATAGATAGATAGATAGATAGATAGATAGATAGATAGATCAACATGTCATCCAAGAGATTCAGACATATTGTCTTAGTGTCAAAAACACCTAAATTCAGCAAATGGGACTGAATGTGCCACATTACGGAGCTTTTGGTCGTTTTTATTGTTATTCGTACCTATAATCTGACTGTCGCCTATTTGTAAATGTGGTCAGCAAGGTTGTTCCAGCATTTGATTGGAAGATGCTTTATTAGAATTATTCTTCTAGTTTACATGTAGGCCTATTGGAGCTAATATTTCAAATGAAACTAAATAAAGATAGCTAAAATTATATAATTTAGTGCACAGTCAGCTTTGGAGCAAATTCTCTTTGTTTTTCCGTGATTCTGCTTCACCAGACATATTTTCCCCGACACCAATTGCATTTATTGCTGCGTTAATGGAATCCTTAAACTGACTTTAACAGATTTTTTTAAATAAAAAAAAGGTCTCTTTCCATGTGTTATCACTTATCACAGATTCAACCAAATTTCTGGTTTTTATCCTAAGTTAAAGGGTGGCAACCTGGTATAAAACCAGGGTGGTTTGATTGACTCATCTGCTGATTGAGTGATTGCTTAATTAATTGTTTGATTGACTGATCAACTAATTAACTTCCTTGTGCAACTGGATTTTAATATTGCATTAATGACATACAGTATTTGTATATTACTATTAGATCTGTAGATTTCATAGAATGGGTGTAGACAAATTTCAGTCATATCCAATAAATTCTAATTTTAAAGTTAATAAAATTTTAAAAATGAACTTCTGTATGCAATAAAAGAACAGTATTTCTTAAGATGGATGGATGTTTGGGGCTCTACATCCTGTATTTACGCACTTGGTAGGCTCATTAATTTGGACAGGAAGAGGACATGGCAATGAGGCAAAGGATGATTGAAACAGCCATCCAACATAGGCCCCGGTGACCCGGCAAGAGCTGGATTCGAACCCTGGACCCAGCGATTGGCAGTCCAGCACGCTACCACTAGACCAACCCTCCCCCCTTAAAACCCTGTCTTTGTTTACAAATCAAGTACTGCTTAAGTTTTTTTTAACTGTATTTAAGTGTCTGCTCTGCAGTTACGGAAAGTCAGGGAAACTCATGAAAAACATTGTGGTGATGGAAATTCAACAAATTGCCAAAACAAATTTGGCCTTGATTCTCGCTTAAATTTTTACAGATTTTCATTATGGCACTTGCTGTGACCTGGTGGAAACGGACATCAATTTAAAGTTTTTGGGGACCTCCCCGCCTCAAAGCCCGCGCCTCCTGAGGGCCACTTGATTTCACTGCCTCCAGAATACCCACTGATTAGCCGAGGGTATGCTGCCGCGCAGCCTATGTTTTGATTTGCTGTTGACTTGTATGAAGAGATACAATCTGGCTGAAACTCCCGCAGCATGAAGTCAATAGCATAAAGTAACCTACCAAACAATTTATTTAGTGATATGACTTATTTTTAGTCCCAGAGAGGCTTTGTTTGTCAAAATTCAGGTAAATTCAATGCTATTCCAATGACACAGAATAAAGTGCATCGCTTCCAACTGAAGGCATGGAAGCTTCCGAATATGGCATAACTTTATGGAAATTAATATTAGGAATATATCCAGGTTATTTTCAATTGAGATTTTCAAAGTTTTTGTGTATGTTTTAATATAACATGCAAATGTACCTAATAACTTGGCACACCCGAAACCTTTAATTTATGCCATAACTTCTGACTTCACAAACCGAACGGGACAAAATTTGCTCAGAATGATCTTCTACCTTAACCCACTCTTGTCACTCAGGGAAATAGACTCAGGCCAGACTGTAAAGAATAACATATTTTCATAATCCATGGGAAAATTTGAAATCAAAACATTTTGATTGGATGGCCAGTAATCAGTCACTTTTGAGACATTCCCACGGGAGGAGTTATCTCTGAACAAAAGAACCTATTTGCTTAGGGGAGACAATTGGGCAGTCACAGATTCTCAAAGACCAGCCTCTTCTGATTTCTAATTACCATACTCAGCTACTTACTTGCATCTGATTGGTCTGGGACATGGCCATTCTCAACAAAAGTGATAAGGTCTTTTTTATAAGGTGACTCTTGTGGGTGAAGGAAATAAAAATATTCTAAATACTTTCAGAGTTATGGCAAAAAATCATCGCTGCCTAATAACTTGGCACTCGGTGTAGTGAGATGTTATATGACGTGATGTTGAAGGGTGCCCATAGAAACTATACAGGTTGCAGGTTGGACACCCCTGAGTGAAATGAAATCAGATGAGATGAGATGGATGATATATGACAGAATGTCAAGATGGACAAATATGTGTATATAGACAGACAGACAGACTGGATAGATAGATAGATAGATAGATAGATAGATAGATAGATAGATAGATAGATAGATAGATAGTTAGATATTGATTGATTGATTATTGATTTTCCACTGTTGTCAATATTTACAAAAATTAATTAAAAAAATGTGGAGGGAGCTCCCAAAGACCAAGAAATTATATAGATAGAAATGGTGTGTTTTACTTGAAAGCTGCATGGGGGTTTTGCTTCGTCATTATACATTTAATTAGGCCCTAATTGTACATTTTGCGTTCTGGTCTTGCAAATTTTGGTCCAAATCAGTCACTGCTTACTCCCTCAACCTTGAGAAAATCAACCAATGAGATTTCACTTCATGGCTGAATTATAATAAGTTGTAATTTGTTTTATTCGGTTTTTTAGCAGCTATTGTCATTTGCAAAGCCGCCCTACTCTACGTCACTCATCAGCTGAGTGAACATGCTGAAGACCCACACAATTTTGCTAAAAACCCAATTTCACATATTTTTCCTAATTTCAGGTTTAAACCAATTTTTTAAGCATTGGTAGGACGTACTTGCAGCACCCTATACTTTCACAAGATAAAAATTGATCAAATTTGTCATTTTGGGTGGAGTTGTCCTTTAAAGTGTCAAAATGATATAGTTTGCACACACCTAGTGGGTGCCATCAGGTTTATTTGCGATTATTTACACATCTCCAGTGCAATGAATGCAAGTCACAAAGTTCAAAGATCCTACATTAATTTCTATAATTTGCTCTGTTCTTTCTACAATATATTTTGATCAGGAAAGCTTAACATTTTTGCTTGATTGGATGAAAAAAGGGATATTTGACCCAACCAAAATTACGTAATGATGATCAAATTAATGAAAGTTCAGCAAGTGTAAATTATTTTATATGTAAAATAAGCTTATTTCTGAACATTAAACAAGCAGACACAATGAGACCTGTTTTGCATTTTAAAATTCAATACTGGTTATAGACAGGACAGAGCTGCCGGCTCACCAAACTGAGCGAGGTGTCTCGTCCCTGATGGCCTACATGCAAGGAGTGAAGCAGATGGTTCAATCAAAAGAAGTGATTCAGACATCCCATAATATGATCCCGCATTTTTTTCTCATCACGCGTGACTACCAAAAACGTTCGAAAAACAAGAAAAAAATTACCAAAAATGTTCGAAAAAAAAAATGTTCAAAGAAAAATTTTTCGAAAAGAAAACAAAAAATTACCAAAAATGTTTGAATAAAAAAATTACCAAAAATGTTCAAAAAAAAACTTTTTCCAAAAAAAAAGAAAAATTACCATAAAATGTTCGATAGATAACAATTTTTTCTCCAAACTTTTTATTGAACAAACTTGAATTCAAAAATGAATTTTGAGAAATAATTAGGTAACTAATTACAATTTAGAGTCTGTCTTTTAACACTTATTTTTTGCGTTCAGGGCTTCAGGCCGTCCCGTCTTCATGCTTCGGCATTTACATATTAGACAGCGGAGCGAGGTGTCTCGTCCCTGATGGCTTACATGCAAGGAGTGAACCAGATGGTTCAATCATAAAGAAGTGATTCAGACATCCCATAATATGATCCCGCATTTTTTTCTCGTCAATGTGACTGCTTCGTGACTACATAAAAAAAATGTTCGAGAAAAGAAAATTCCCCTCCTCCAAAAAAAATGTCGCCCACAAAAAGCTTGAAAAAAAAATATCCTAAAAAAAAAGAATTTCGAAGAAAAAAAAAACAAATTTCCTAAACCTAAAAAAAGTTTGAAAAAAAAATCCAAAAAAAATGCTTGAAAACAAAAATTTCCCCAATAGTATAAATGTTCAAAACGAAAATTTTCAAAAATAAAAATCCTGAAAAAAGCCAAAAATTAAAAAAATTACTTGAAAAAAAACTAACTAACTAATTCTTCCTTTTTTTTCCATATTTCGTTTCTTTTTTCCTCCTAAGATTATATTCCTTTTTTTTTATAATAATTTTTTTTCCCTCAAAACTTTTTTTTAACATTTTCTTTTAGAATATTACCTTTCCACCCTATTTCTCTTTGTCCCAATTTTTTTCTCCAAACTTTTTATTGAACAAACCTGAATACAAAAATGAATTTTGAGAAATAATTTAGATAATTACAATTTAGAGTCTTTAAAATTTATTTTTTTGCATTCGGGTGGTGCCGTCTTCATGAATTGGAATTACATATCAAGATATATATATGTAGATAGTATAGTTACAATAATTTTTAATTTACGCACATTTTGATGTATTTAAAAACTATTTTGTTGAATTTTAACTGAATGGTACAACTGCTTTCTTGTAACTTGAACATTATTTCATTGCATTTGAACAACCTTTATGCAACAACAACCTAAATTTTTTACAATTATTACAAAAACTTAGCAATCAAAGCGATCTAAAAAATCACCAAAATGCTATACTTTCGATGGAATTGACTTCTTACCTAGCTTAATTTCAGTCGTGTAATTGATGCTAGAAGATGCCGAGTAGATATTGTAACCAGAGCTCAGAGACTGCATGTTGGTCTGGTTCACGGGCTTGAAGCAAACGTAGCACAACTCGCACCCCGAGTCAGAATAACCAAATCCAAAGCTCAGTTTGTCTGATTGACTGCATAAGGTGGAGCATTCCAGAATCGACAGCGACCCATGCCTATGGGTTTGGTTTGCAGTTGATGAGCATGTGATGCTATCAGTAGCAGAGTAAATTCTGATATTTTTTAAAACATTTTCTGAGAGTGCATAATATGGACAGTAGGTAGTTGCTATCAATAGCAGGATTACACGAGGAGCCATGGCTCACCACAGGTATTCTGCTACACTAAATCAGATATTTGTCTGACTGACATTTATATGCAAGTTCTGTTGAAATTATTGACGCTGTAGACGGCTTGGTGACTCCCCCCCCCCCTTGCCAGCAGGGCCGGCCTTAACTTGTGCGGAGCCCAATGTGACCTCCCTCTGTGGGGCCCCTTTTAAAACATATTTGTTTCAAAAAGTTAGAGTCGGAGAATTACTAGAACTTATATTTTAAAAGCTGTTTGTTTACAGCCGACGAATGACGAGTACTTACATTTGGCTGTTAGTGTACATTAATGACCTCATAACATGCCCTATCCACAGCATTGAAATAAGCTGTTAACTTGTCATTGAGTAATTTGTGACCTCATTGACACTTAGTTGGTCACTAATTTCATAGCATTGCAGGCTATGACTTCATAAATTCCTTATGACTCATAAGAATAACATGGCATGGATAGGGCTCTGACCTCACAAGGCACATTTCAGCCCAAATCTGTAAGCACTTGATGTTCGTCTACTGTAAGTCAATGACACCACAACTGGCCTACTGTCTATTTGTTGTTGGGTAACTTGTAACCTCATCGAGCTGAGTTTGGTGACTCATTCAGTGCCTTGTTCTGATAGCAATGCAAGTCCCTATAGGGTAGGTCTTCACTTACTATACTTGTGATTCATACAGAATAACATGGCAAGAATAGGGATTCGTTGACTGTAACATTGTAAATTAGCATTTGAATGAACCTGTTATTGGTGAAAATTATTTTCAAAGACAAAAAACAAGCTTCAATATCAAGTTACCAGTGGTTTTCCTTATATTGTTCAAGTTTTCCAAAGCATATATTATTTTAAAATCATTTCCTATAGTAAGTTCTCAAATCATTTGCAGTGTTGCCAAAGATTCTATACACAAATTCACTCGACATAAATCGGCCTACATGTCATGTATGTTAGCTGAATTATATTTTTTTGTAAAAGAAAAAAAAAGTATGTACAATTTACAGCCTCAGTTAAGAATCTGATTCATTGTCATTGTGTTTGTCACATAGCAACTCCCAAGGTTCCAGGAGGTTGGATCTGCTCCCAGCGGAGGTGTTCTAAAATTAAAATGCCATTGAAACTAAAGCTTTTGTCATGACAAATCATCAGCAAGATGTCTTGCACTATTTTCCGCGGTGCACGGATGAACTTGTGGGTCTTAAAACGGCCAACTATGTGCTGCACACTGAGGATTCAGTAACTTAGAATGCTTCCCAATGGTTCCCTATGACACCCAATATTGTGCATTCTTATAATTTGCATCTTTTTATCTTTTCCATACTGTTTGGGTGATCCTACACTGTAAAATTGGAGGCACGGTTTCAACTCAATTGATTGAGTGAGATGGTTAACATAGATTAATGTTTTTAGCTTAGATAACTCAAAATAACAAACTAGGATACCTCAAAATACTAAGCTGGGTTGACTAAGGTATTCAAGCTGAGAAAACTCAAAGCAATGAGCTGTGTTGACTTACAGCTCAAAATATTGAGTTTTGTTGACTTATTGATCCAAGCTGACACAACTCAAAATTTTGAGCTGTGTTGACTTATTTTTAGTTGCTTTTGATTTATATTTGTGTGACCTGTCTTATAAAGTTATTTATGAATGTGGGCTGTAATCCCAAAATATTGTTAGATCTCTCAAGGGGATCCACCTGATCCAATATGCTTCATTTTAGCACATCATGGACAGGCCCAAGATGCATTCAACACAGACCATTGCATCACAAGGAGATTTAAAAATTAATTTCTTGTGAATAAATCCCAATGGCCTGTGGCTCATCTGAGTTGGTATACAGTGCTAGAAGCCTATATTTGAACACACTCTGACTTGGAAATGTTGGTTGACGTGTGTGAAAGCATGCATCTAATTACTCCGACAAATTAATTTAAGATAAAAATAAAAAAAGTGACCAGCTAAAGTGGTGTGCTACTCAGTTTTCTCTGGGATAGTGTAATATAAATGTTCTTTTTTCTTTTAAGTAAAGAATTATTTAAAACTAAATGCAGAGAAGTGCTTGTTATAGATGGCGCTATATGTGGTATGGCTGAGATGTCAAGTTATCTGCAACAACTGAAGCTCACATGTTTTCACAGCTTAATTTTATGATTTGTATGGAAAACTTACAGCATTGAGCTATCATACCTTGACAACTTATAGGATTGAGCTATCATAGCTTGAAAATCATTAACATTCTCAGACAGCTCAAATTATTGCTTCAACACAGTTTTCAAATTTTACAGTGTATGGTGATTCATGGAGAAAGTGAAAGATTGTGTCCGGGACTTCTTTTGATTGGACACAATTTACCAATTTTTTTCAACAGAACTCTGAGGATTATGCATTTGAGCTTTTTTTCTACAAACTAGGATAGAACAATCAAATATTTATCAATTAGAGACATGACATATTGCATAATACTGCCATGGTCCTGGAGTGTATGCAAACTTTTGACCCATCAACTTTGGATGACTCACAGATTAGTGCTGCATATTTTTAAGGGGATTTTGTTAAATGGACCAATTATAGTCGAATACATACGTTCAATATGTAAGAAACAAGAAACCAAAGTGCCTAATATGTAGACCTATTTGCACTTACATAATACAGCTTTAACTATTTCCTGTCCGCCTGTATGCAAATATTTGACCTCAACTGTAATTATGTAGGCCTGCTCAAGGAACTTTTTGTCTTGAGATCCTTTGTTGTGTCACTTCCAATTGGCCTAACCTAAATTGCAATTTTACATTGTTCCTTTCACTGTAAAACATCGCTAGAAAAAAGGAGGCTGTTATATGTACTTTTCATTGACTATCAAAAGGCTTATGACAAAGTCGACAGAAGAAAACTTTTGAAATTCTTGGATCTTAAAGGATGCTTTAAAATCTTCATACACAATGACCAAGGGACAAATTGGACAATGCAACTTTACGACAAGTAGCGGAGTTCGCCAGGGTGCTTGCACAAGTTGCCCACTATTCACATTCTTCATTGAGCCAACGATTAAAGCAGTCTCTAGCTTGGGACCAGATGATTAGCTAGGGGAATGCCATTCGTTCCTACTGATGGATGACACAGTCATTGTGGCTAAATCAAGAGAAAGGATTACAGCCAAATTTGCTGCCTTGAAGATGTGCGCAGACGAAATTGGAATGGTCATAAACCCGAGCAAAACCCAGTACATGTGTGTGAATGCAAGTGCTACTTGACCGCTTCAAGCTGGAAACATATCTATCGCTCACACAACTTCTTACACGTATCTTGGAACCCCGATAAGCATTGCCTCTATTGCAGATCAAGTTAAGGAACACCTTTCTGGCAAAAACGTTGATGCCCCTTATATAGTGAAAAAGACTGTTTGGAGCAGTGCACTGAAATCTGCACTCTTCTAGAGCTGTGAGACATGGTTGACGTTGGATGTAAAGGCTGCAGAGACCGTCTACAACAATTCTCTAAAAAACCTCTTGGGAGTTAGGGGTACGACATGTAATGACTAGACGATACTGGAATCGGGTATCGGAATCGGCCGATACTAGGCCTAAAGTATCGGATCGGTAGATCGGAAAATTATGCCACCGATGCCACGAAGTTGCCACCCCCCCCCCCCCATATCAGCGCCACCTGTAGTTGACTTGGATGTGCAGCCAAGCTGTGCACAACTCTGGGCAGAGCTCTGATCAACTGTGTCAGTGCAACTTTGACTTCGATAAAAAGCTACTATTTAGTTCTTTTCTGAAAGTAAATTTATGGTGGGCCTTTATTAATGCATTCTGATGCTGGTATATATCTTTATCTTGTGGATCACATGGATGCCATTCATTATACCATGACAGTTGCCGTGCCGTGATAATACACATGGCCTATCGGTTTTATAGATTTCTAAAACTGCCCATTAAGCAAGGGACTTTCACATATCTTATGAAAACATAACTTAAGTCATACGATGTGTTGCAGTTCCATTGCATAATTCCTGAATATCACTATAAATCGTATGCACAAGCAACCGCCCCCCTTCCCAAATAGCCAGTGGTCATGGGCTCCCTCCGGCCATTTGACTGCTGGTGCCATCAAGCCACTGGACAACATCCCTACTCAGCACCCCCCTGCTCTCCCTCTTCCGTGTGAACATTGGACTATAGTAAACTTAGTGGCCTTGAACTGTCTGCAAGATGATAAATACTCAATGCTGATCATAATTCGAATATTAACATTTGTAGAAATATTAAAAGGAATTTTATAGTAAGCATCTCATTAAGTTAATGAACTTTGAAGGAATACACATATTGATTAAACAAAACAAAACATTGAAATATGTTACCTTCAACTTAATATTGAAGGAATATTACACCTATCTATCTATCTATCTATCTATCTATCTATCTATCTATCTATCTATCTATCTATCTATCTATCTATCTATCTATCCAGCCTGTCCTCCAGCTAAATTCGGACATATTGTCTCAGTGTCAAAAGACCCTAAATACAGACAATAGGTCTGAATGTGCCACTTTTCAGACAATATCTCCGAATTTAGCCTATTTCAGCAAATAGGTCCATTTCTGAACCAACCCTGTAGATAACTAGCCCAGTAGCCATTGAAAAAGCAGCAATGCCGGCTTGTTATTAATTTTTTGCTTTAGTAGAATGGTTTTAAAATTATTGAAGTGGCCTTTAAGCACCCATTCAAAAAAAACTAATTAAGAATAGTTTGAGTTCAGGTTTAATGGGCCTGTATCTTAATTCTTATAAATGTGCAGACCTGTGCACCCGACAACCCATCATATTTTGATTTCCATAAATAACACCAGGGGGAAATCAAATGGATGTGACTTTACCTCCTGTATTTCTGCATCTCATTTTTCATTTTGTCGGTTAACTATTTCTATTCACCTGAGACTATTGCTGCATCATATTTTATTTTCCATAAATAACACTCAATAATGGGGTTATGATAGTGGATGCTATTAATCCTGTATTTCTTCACCATCATAATTTAAAACCATTGTAGGCAGTTGAGGGGGAACCATGGGTTGGATGGAAAGGGGGAAAGTAAGGAAACAGTGGATTTCCGCATATTAAAGTTGCGGATCGAGAGAGGGGGGGGGTGGGGTCGGGAGGTTTTAAGCTCCCCCCCCTGTGGGAGGGGGGGGGGGGGCGATGTTATGTATGCACCATAAAGATACACCTCATCCCAAATTGGTGAGCGTGAATACTATAGGAACTATAGATCTATCAGAATGTTTTAAAATTCAATAGCAACTACCAGAAATATTATTCCGCCTTAAATATTATTATGTTAGATGCAGTTACACTTTCAGATTGCACACTCCAATATCATACTATTCAGTGGTATTGGTGTTCAAATTCCATATTAGAATGATTGATTTTGAATATATACAAATAATGTTACATTGCTGTGTATTTGTCCATGTTATATAATTGTTGTTTTTGAGATTGGAACAATCGATCTCTGAAAACAAAGAATGGATCATTTTCTTTCATAAATGTAAAATTGGCTGTATTGGGAGCAAAAGTTGCGTGTTAGTATGTCAATATCTGTAGAAGGAAATGTATTGCTAAATATTAATAAACAATAAATTGTATAGTGTATACCCCCACCCTCCCTGTGCCATTCCACCCCTTTTGTTTTGTTCAGGTTCTTCAATTGATACTCCCGCATATAATTGGGGTATCTTATCAACCCTCTTTTGTTAAAATGTGTATAATAGCATTGAATTATTAGTATAGTTGACCTGGTTACATATTGACAGTAATACTGATTATAATACATACTTTAATAGTTATATAAAACAAGACATTCAATTCTAGGAAGTTTAAGACAAGCATGAGAATGAGCACTCATATGTGCACAAAAACTGGGAGAATTATTTGCTTTTGAAATACCCAGTCATGTTCTCTTGAAGTCTTGCATAGGGGTGCTTTAATTTTTGATATAGGTCCTGACTCCTGTATCATCGTCATACTATGTATACATAGGTAAAAGCATGTACAAAGTCTATTGAAAAACATGCATATACTATTACATATAGGCCTATAGCACTAAATATAATTCAATATTTAAATCTTTTTTATGGTATTCCCGTACAGGGGGGGGGAAGGGTTCGAATCCAGCTATTCCTGGGTCTCCTGGGCCTATGTTGGACGGCTGTTTCAATCATTCTTCGCCTCATTGCTGTGTGCTCCTCCTGTTCTAATTAACATAAATACAGGATGTAAACCCAATCATCCATCCATCAAACAACCCTTCCCCACCAAGCACTGTTGAGGAACCTTATAGGTGGAGCCACATGTGGTATACTCTCTCGTATAAGAATGCATTGGAGTATGGCTGAACACATAACTGTAAACTGAATCAATTTTAACCCATGTGCGGACTCAGCCAGGGGGGTGCAAGGACCACTGAGGTTATAGGTAGCATTTCGCAATGAGTGGGCCTGCAAATGCCGAAAAATCCCATAGGACTGAGGCAAAATAGCACTTTCCTCAATTTTTCCGTATTTTTCCTGATTTGGTATGTAAATCCTCACCCTTCCCTGATTTTATTTAGGCAAGGGACAAAAACGACCTAGACATGGGATATTCTATGCAAAATTGTTTAGTATATTTCTAATACCTAGAAGAATCCCAATTATATAAAGGTGCGTTCAATTTATTAAGCACAGCCTCCTCACAGCTGAACATAAATAGATACTCCATACAATCAGTTAAGATTCAGATCATAGGTCTGAATATAGCTAAATACAGACAATAGCTCCGAAAAGTGGCACATTCAGAGCTATGTGCTGACTTCAGGTGTTTTTGACACTAAGACAATATGTCTGAATCTCCTGGATGACATGTTGATCTATCTATCTATCTATCTATCTATCTATCTATCTATCTATTACTAATGACATTGTCCTGACTGAAAGTGGTGAATGTGGGGCGAAAGGCTACATTCGTCAACTTCAAAGTTCCTTCATCCAGAAACTGACATCCAGACAGGAATATCCAGGCAGCTACCTTCACTACATTATCAATGAAGCAATCCAGAGTCGATGCCCTGCTGGACATGTACTTCAGGACCTGATGGCCAATAGTTTCAAGGAGGGAAGCTTTCGAGAAGACATTGTACAAAGGATTGAAACTTCAATGAGCGCATGGAGGGTTGCCTATAGGATGTTTAACCCTGAGCTAAAGGTGCAAAGAGTTTACTTTACTCTTCAGGTACCAGAGTATGACCAGGTAGCCTTCACACACATGAGACTAAGTTCACACAATCTGAAGTTTGAAACTTGAACTTATGAATTTGATTATAATTGGTCCATTTAACCAAATCCCCTTAAAAATATGCAGCAATAATCTGTGAGTCATCCAAAGTTGATGGGTCTAAAATTTGCATACACTCCAGGACCATGGCAGTATTATGCAATATAGTATGTCTCTAATTGATAAATATTTGACTGTTTTATCTTAGTTTGTAGAAAAAAAGCCTCAAATGCATAATCCTCAGAGTTCTGTTGAAACAAAATTGTAAATTATGGCCATGCAAGAGAAGCCCCGGACACAATCTTTCACTTTCTCCATGAATCACCATACACTGTAAAATTTGAAAACTGTGTTGAAGCAATAATTTGAGCTGTCTGGGAATGTTAATAATTTTCAAGCTATGATAGCTCAATCCTATAAGTTGTCAAGGTATGATAGCTCAATGCTGTAAGTTGTCCGTACAAATCATAACATTAAGCTGTGAAAACATGTGAGCTTCAGTTGTTGCAGATAACTTGACATCTCAGCCATACCACATATAGCGCCATCTATAACAAGCCCCTCACCAGTCTTTAGTTGTGCTCTACTTGGCTCTATCAGGCTGAGATATTATGAAAGAGACTATGAAGCGAGACAGAAGTTAGCCCAAAAAAAAGTCTTCAAGGTCACAAATTCATATAACTTTTTCTGGGAGTAGCAAAGATTTATGAGGTCGACATGATAGTGGGGCATAAAGAAACAAGAGAGTATTTAGAAGACTAAGAAGGAAGTAAGAAGAGCATAACGATCCAAGGACAAAATTGAACTCAAATCAGAAAGAACATGAATTTTATGGTAATTTACCTATTTTACAGTGAAATTTTCTTTGCACTATGTTGGGTTTTCTTTCTTTTTGAGAAAGATTTCAGACTGAAGAACTTAGCAAGCAAACCAAAATTTAATGCGTTCTCTGATAGCAATTTTGTTTTTTTTTACAAAGTAAATTGAAATCTTATGCTTGTCTGATAGCTGTGTAAGGTTAATCAAAATCTACTGTTTGACCCTCGGGAGTGACAGTCACCTTATGGTTTCCCTCGGCCTTCGGCCTCATGAAACAGCAAGGTGACTGTCACTCCCTTGGGTCAAACAGATTGCACTGTTTCCCTCGTATCAGTCAACATTTGTATAGGCCGAATGGTTTCTCCTGTATGTTGGGGTGAAGCAAAATTTCAATCTGACTGCTTTTTCTCTGACAGCACAAGGAAAGAAAGAGAAATTTATTAAACTTCACCAATCTGGACGGCCCATTGATGATGGCCAATGATGGACAAAAAATTACATAGTCAGCCAATATTAAGGCTGTATACTTTTATTTGTTTCCTCCAATAGTTATTATACTTCAAGGTTCAGCCAAGAAAGGAAGTCTTTACAGCACTAACCTGTTTTATGGTATTGAGTATTTGAGACTTACACAACTTTATTGAACTTTAACTATCATAATAACGCTGTCACTGACACTATAACAATATAATTAATGTTACCTTTAAATGTTAATGGGTAGTGGCAATACCAGTTGACTGCAAACAAACAGTCATCAGATAACGATCCATAACAATTGTTAGTAAAGTAATTCCAAAATCAATATAATAAGTTATACCTTGGCATTTCACGCGAAGTAAGTGCTGATGGGTACTTGGTAGGCTGATACAACGGGAGGACAAGGCAATGAATGAATGAATGAATATTTATTTTCAACTTATGCAGGTACAATACATGACAAAAAAAATAGGGGGAACCGGGGCACATTGGGACGTGGGGCACTGTGGGACGGTGGGGTTTTCTTGGATCCTGGCAAGGTATATGATATGGTAGTGCCATCATATCTTGTAATTTCACATCCTGATGTTTCCATGGTTTTATAGACAAATTACAGCCACATGCAGAAGTATGGCGAGCAAAAGTCTGTTTTCCTACTACTAAAGTAAATATGGACGTGTTCAATTCGAACCATTCTGTGGACAAACCATGAACAATGAGGCTTTCTCAGTGCTTGTATGAATTTTATCTATCGTAACGAACAGTTATGAATGGCTATCATGATAAACACACTCACTGGTGTCCGAGAAATTAGCATTTTGGTGTAAAAGTCATATATCATTGGGACAGTGAATTCAGGGCACATTGGGATGCACTTTATATGGCAGAATTTAAGTGTCCAAGGCAACTGAATGACCTTGGACAGCACACAACAGGTATTCTGGCCACAGTGAATAGAGGTATAGTGGATTACCATGCTCTGTGAACAAATTTGTCGCAAAGCACTGTGTGTTACTTACAGTTTATGTTACAGGAATTCTCTTTGTAGTTGATTTTCTGGACTTCAGAACCTGTTAGTTTGGCTCTACGTGACATGTGGTAGAAAGCCACTTATGTGTGACCAATCTCTACTCAATTTTGTACACAAAGAGAAGCTGTTAGGTTATAGTCTATTTGACAGTTTGTCTATTTATTTCAATAGGTTGCCCCTCAATGCATTGCCGATTTAGCACAGAGATATGAGCAGCCATACAGGCAAGCAGGCCAATAATTGCAGATAGAACGAATTCAGATGATACGGAAAACATAAATAAATAAAAAGGTCACAAAATGTAAAATATGTCTATAAGAACAATTAAGTAGTCAATAAATGAATCAATCATCTATCCATCTATCTGTCTATCTATCTATCTATCTATCTATCTATCTATCTATCTATCTATCTATCTATCTATTATCTATCTATTATCTATCCAGCCTGTCCTCCAGCTAAATTCGGACATATTGTCTCAGTGTCAAAAGACCCTAAATACAGACAATAGGTCTGAATGTGCCACTTTTCAGACAATATCTCCGAATTTAGCCTATTTCAGCAAATAGGTCCATTTCTGAACCAACCCTGTAGATAACTAGCCCAGTAGCCATTGAAAAAGCGGCAATGCCGGCTTGTTATTAATTTTTTGCTTTAGTAGAATGGTTTTAAAATTATTGAAGTGGCCTTTAAGCACCCATTCAAAAAAAACTAATTAAGAATAGTTTGAGTTCAGGTTAAATGGGCCTGCATCTTAATTCTTATAAATGTGCAGACCTGTGCACCCGACAACCCATCATATGTTGATTTCCATAAATAACACCAGGGGGAAATCAAATGGATGTGACTTTACCTCCTGTATTTCTGCATCTCATTTTTCATTTTGTCGGTTAACTATTTCTATTCACCTGAGACTATTGCTGCATCATATTTTATTTTCCATAAATAACACTCAATAATGGGGTTATGATAGTGGATGCTATTAATCCTGTATTTCTTCACCATCATAATTTAAAACCATTGTAGGCCGTTGAGGGGAAACCGTGGGGTTGATGGAAAGGGGGAAATCAAGGAAACGGTGGATTTCCACATATTAAATTTGCGGATCCAGAGCGGGGGGGGGGGGGGGTCTGGAGGTTAATTTTAAGCTCCCCCCCCCCGTGGGAGGGGGGGGCGATGTTATGTATGCACCATAAAGATACACCTCATCCCAAATTGGTGAGCGTGAATACTATAGGAACTATAGATCTATCAGAATGTTTTAAAATTCAATAGCAACTACCAGAAATATTATTCCGCCTTAAATATTATTATGTTAGATGCAGTTACACTTTCAGATTGCACACTCCAATATCATACTATTCAGTGGTATTGGTGTTCAAATTCCATATTAGAATGATTGATTTTGAATATATACAAATAATGTTACATTGCTGTGTATTTGTCCATGTTGTATAATTGTTGTTTTTGAGATAGGAACAATCGATCTCTGAAAACAAAGAATGGATCATTTTCTTTCATAAATGTAAAATTGGCTGTATTGGGAGCAAAAGTTGCTTGTTAGTATGTCAATATCTGTAGAAGGAAATGTATTGCTAAATATTAATAAACAATAAATTGTATAGTGTATACCCCCACCCTCCCTGTGCCATTCCACCCCTTTTGTTTTGTTCAGGTTCTTCAATTGATACTCCCGCATATAATTGGGGTATCTTATCAACCCTCTTTTGTTAAAATGTGTATAATAGCATTGAATTATTAGTATAGTTGACCTGGTTACATATTGACAGTAATACTGATTATAATACATACATAAATAGTTATATAAAACTAGACATTCGATTCTAGGAAGTTTAAGACAAGCATGAGAATGAATACTGATATATGTGCACAAAAACTGAGAGAATTTTTTGCTTTTGAAATACCCAGTCATGTTCTCTTGAAGTCTTGCATAGGGGTGCTTTAATTTTTGATATAGGTCCTGACTCCTGTATCATCGTCATACTATGTATACATAGGTAAAAGCATGTACAAAGTCTATTGAAAAACATGCATATACTATTACATATAGGCCTATAGCACTAAATATAATTCAATATTTAAATCTTTTTTATGGTATTCCCGTACAGGGGGGGGGAAGGGTTCGAATCCAGCTATTCCTGGGTCTCCTGGGCCTATGTTGGACGGCTGTTTCAATCATTCTTCGCCTCATTGCTGTGTGCTCCTCCTGTACTAATTAACATAAATACAGGACGTAAAGCCCCAATCATCCATCCATCAAACAACCCTACCAAGCACTGTTGAGGAACCTTATAGGTGGAGCCACATGTGGCATGCTCTCTCGTATAAGAATGCACTGGAGTATGGCTGAACACATAACTGTAAACTGAATCAATTTTAACCCATGTGCGGACTCAGCCAGGGGGGTGCAAGGACCACTGAGGTTATAGGTAGCATTTCGCAATGAGTGGGCCTGCAAATGCCGAAAAATCCCATAGGACTGAGGCAAAATAGCACTTTCCTCAATTTTTCCGTATTTTTCCTGATTTGGTATGTAAATCCTCACCCTTCCCTGATTTTATTTAGGCAAGGGACAAAAACGACCTAGACATGGGATATTCTATGCAAAATTGTTTAGTATATTTCTAATACCTAGAAGAATCCCAATTATATAAAGGTGCGTTCAATTTATTAAGCACAGCCTCCTCACAGCTGAACATAAATAGATACTCCATACAATCAGTTAAGATTCAGATCATAGGTCTGAATATAGCTAAATACAGACAATAGCTCCGAAAAGTGGCACATTCAGAGCTATGTGCTGACTTCAGGTGTTTTTGACACTAAGACAATATGTCTGAATCTCCTGGATGACATGTTGTATCTATCTATCTATCTATCTATCTATCTATCTGTCTATCTATCTATCTATCTATCTATCTATCTATCTATCTATCTATCTATCTATCTGTCTATCTGTCTATCTATCTGTCTAAATCTATCTATTGTAATCTTATTTATAGTCTTACTATTGTATCTCTACCTGTGGATCTAATATTACAGTTTCACTGAGGCTGGGCAAAAATGCGGTCTGAGATGTTCAAATACAGTACAGGACACACTGGTGTCAGTCAAGCTCATAATCCAAATTCACATGTCGACCAATGAAATATTTTGTGTCATAAAACACTGAATACATTGATAGCAAGAAACAAAACTTCTTTATATCACAGTTATGGTTTGTCTCCCAGTTCATTTAGTATATTTCACAGTTATGGGATTATGTTGATTTCAGTATTCTGCAGCTCAGATTCATGCTGAGAGTGGACTTATATTGCTGGACTTGTCGGCCGCCTTCGACACCATCGACCACACTATTCTCTTGCATAGACTTGAAAAGAGATTTGGAATCAGGGATACTGCCCTGAATTGGATAAGATCGTTTTTGACAGGAAGAACTCAGAAAGTTTCAGTTGGGTCGATGGTGTCGAAGGAACAGCCTCTTTTGTTTGGAGTGCCGCAAGGCTCGGTCCTCGGACCTGTGCTTTTCTCTTTGTATGTTGCTCCTTTAGAGGACATTATTGCTAAACATGGATGTCAGACTATGATTTTTGCTGATGATACCCAATTGTATGTTACTTGTGACAGCACCAACAGTGTAACAGACATGGAGTTATGTGTAGATGAGATCAGACAGTGGATGAGGGATAATTTTTTAGCCCTTAACGATTCAAAATCAGAAGTTATTTGTTTCACATCTAAGTTCGGTAGGCAAGACATTCAGTCGTCAAATGTCAGAATAGGTGATGTTAGCATTGGGTCGTCCCCAGTTGTGCGTAATTTGGGTGTGTTATTTGACAACAATGCCACAATGTCCAACCATATTTCAAATGTATGTAAAAATGCTTCGTACTCACTTTGGAGAATCAGTAAGATCAGACATCTGTTAGATAGAAAGGATACGGAAAAACTGGTACATGCATTTATATCGAGTAGAATTGATTATTGTAATAGCATTTTGTTTGGTGTTCCTGACTACCAGTTGAAAAAGTTGCAGGTGATACAAAATTCTGCAGCTCGTCTTGTTTGTAGATTGAGTAGAAGGGACAGGCAACATATGACACCTGTACTTAGAAGTTTACACTGGCTCCCCGTAGCACTTAGGATAGAATTCAAGTTACTCTGTATAATTTTTAAATGTATTAATTTTGAGCGTTCGCCAATTTACCTTAGAGATTTAATTATTATCAATGACAATGTGAGGAGTTTAAGGAGCAATGCTGCAGTGACACTTCGGAGATCAGTGATGTCAAAAACAAAGACTTACGGTGACAGGGCATTCGTCACTGCTGCCCCTACTCTGTGGAACGCTCTTCCAGTTTATTTAAGAATTTTAAAAGATTTTAACAAATTTAAGGGTCAATTAAAGACGTACCTGTTTAGTTTTTATTGAATGTTGATCGGTGATTTTAATAATTTCCTTTAGATTTTATCTTTTAATTTTATTAATTTATTTAATTTTCAAAGATTGTACAGTGTGTTGAGATGTTTTACATGTAATGCACTTTAAACCAATAAACATTATCATTATCATTATCATTATCATTATCGCTACCACACGTCATGTAGACATCCATACGTCATGTAATAAATATTTCTGTTTGCAATAACTGATTTATTTTGTAATCTTAAACCCAGTGCCTAGAGGGTATCGCTTCTAAAGTAACATGCCCTATTACAAGGCCAAAAATTATGAGATTTATCTTGATAGTTTTAGCTTAATGTTAAAAATGCAAATTTTGCTGAAGATCACATCAATGGAAATCAACAAGTCAACTGCAACGCGAATTCCTGTAAATGCAACCAGGATACATGCAGTGAATTACAAGGCTTAATAGCTCAGGTGGGCAATTAAGAATGTCAGCACAGTTGCTTGATGTGTTTTACTTATTTTCATTTTGTCTGTAAAAGGTGCGGGGCCCGATGCAACTGCATTGATTGCATTGGCCCGGCCATGCTTGCCAGCCTGGTCCAGATAAGAATCAGGAGGAAATGGTATTGTGCATATACAAGGGTCACATCATTGTAAGACCACCACTTCTGTAGTGATGAAATTGTCTCTCATGGGTCTGCAGTCTCCCTTTTGGCTTTGGGTATAAAATCCATCAAAAACTAGTGTTGTTGACCATGCAGGCAATCAGAGGCTGAGGCCACAGTGAGCCTAAATAAACTTAATTGGGTTAAAAATTGACCAAGAAAACGGTTTGCGCAGTGGTGTATAGAGTATAGCCTTCCAGAGGGTATGAAAGTTTTGAAACCAGATAATTTTAAGAAGAAACTGAAGACTTTCCTGTTTCAACAGGCATACGGAGCTTGAGTGTCATGGACTTCTTAATTTTTAAGGACTACAATTTCCTAATTTTTTTTAGACTACAATTTCCTAATTTTTTAAAAATATGACTCAAAGACTATTCAATTTCAAAGACAATTCAATTTCTTGAATTTTAAGAACTTAAAAGTATTTTAATAATTGTTTTTAATTATTATTGTCAGTGCTGGTGAGATGTACCATAATTTTTTGCCACTCAAACATAATAAACTGTTATTATCGTTTTCATAGCTATGTGTTTTTTTGAAAACTTCGTTTTGCAGTTAAACCTTGACATCATCAGGTATCTGTCAATGTGATTGGTCTAATCTTCAATCTGTGACATATCAGTTCAGAGTTTGACATCACAGTTTTTGACAAAGGAATGTAAATTGCCAGGCAATGTTACTATATGTGTACAACCACAACAAACAACGCATGTCTAAGCTGAGTGGTCTGTTTGGTTCAGTTATAGTTCATTGAAGGATCGATCTTTCAGCCAGAGCAAGCTGAACAAGTGAAACATTCATGTGTCAATGCACTTTGTCGGTTTCCTGAAATCTGTGCTTGTAATAAACGAAATCATTCAACTTAATCTCTGACATAACAGTTTTGGAATGAAGCAAATTGCAAACTTGAAAAACATGTAGCTATGAAAACGATAATAAACTGTTGAGGTCAGACAAACATTTTGATGTATCAAACAAAAAGATCTTTAGGGAATTTTTTCAATTTTTTTTTAGATATTGCAGTTTTACCATTTTTATTAATCACTCTCTATTCTTAGTATGGAATTATTCAAATGTGCAGTGTACCACGCTTGAGTCACCTTATCAATTTTCACCGAGTCATTTCTAGAAGCATAATTATTTTTTTTTACCCAGGACAAAGTACACACTTCCCTTGAAAATCACACTTTTTTGTAAGTCGACTTTATTCCAAAATGGCCTCCACAACAAGCACTGGTATAATAATATGGAAAAAAATTAGTATACATAAAAAGTAGACAAGTAACCCTAGCAGTTCCTGGTATCTATATTACTTTTACAGATACAAGGCCCTAAATATTTTTCTCATCGGATGGCCAAGTAGTAAGGAACGGCCAAAGTAACCCGTTTTACGGTATTGAGTATTTGAGACTTACACAATTTTATGGATCTTTAACTGTCATAATAGTGCTTTCACTGACATTATAACAAGATAATAAATGATACCTTTAAATGTTAATGGGTATTGGCAATACCAATTGACTGCAAACAAACTGTCATCAGATAACGACACATAATAATTGTTAGTAAACTAATTCCAAAATCAATATAATAGGTTATACCTTGGCATTTCACTCGAAGGAAGTGCGGATGGGTACTTGGTAGGCTAATATGACAGGAGGGCAAGGCAATGAATGAATGAATGAATATTTATTTTCAACATACGAAGGTACAATACATGACAGAAAAAAATACAAACATGACAAAAGTAAATATAAGTTATAAGTTGATGGAAGACACCCTAGTAAATAACTACTATACCCAAATGGGGGATGAGCTTCCGGTAAAGTACATATATTTTATGTACACTCACCAGCAAAAGAAATGCAGCACTTGATTTTGGCTTATAATTTTGCAAAGAAATTTTTTGGGCAAAACAAATTATATGGTGTTGATCCTTGGATCAACTAGTGTCTTTGTGCCAAAAATCATTCAGCTGTGACCATTTCCTGTCTGCCTTTTGACTTGTTTATCACATGTCAGTTTTTGTATAAAAGTGTGACCTTCTCAACAAGTTACACCAAAAATAAAGGCGCCATTTTAAATAATGCCCAAAGAGACGATAAAAGCCAAAAAAATTACCACAGCAACTCTATTTTTGAATTTTACCGGACAATTTGAAATTTGGAGTCTTGCACACCTCAAAATGTAGCAGACCAAATCTCCATGGTTCGGGCCCTTAGAATTCTTTTTCATACAATTTTCAGAAAATTTCTCTATGTTGTCTAAGAATTGCCACAATTTATTTTTCAGAACAACATTCACAGTTTAACACAATTTTTTTGCTATGACGAACATAATATTCTTAAAATGACATTAACATGAATTATACACAATTTTAAAATAATATGAGGTTATACCATGGGTAGGTGCAGTACATCCCCGGTATACTCCCCGAGACCCCAGTATATTCCCGAGACCCGAAGGGAATATACTGGGGTCTCGGGGAGTATACCGGGGATGTACTGCACCTACCCATGGTATAACCTTTTTATCCCATGTCTAGGCACATTTTTAAAATAATTCAGAACTATTATGTAAATGTACATGTACAATACACTGTACATGCATACACTTCTTGTGAAGCTAATTTTTTTAACTGAAAATTTTTGTTTCAGTTATGATTTTTTAGTGGCATTAGTTTATAAGATATCGCCTTGAAATGTTGGATTTACAATCTATACTATATGTACGGCAGTACTGGATAATTTAATAGGTCTGGTTGTTTTAGGTCCTGAGATATAAAATAAAGCAGCCATGGAACTAGAAAAAACGTTGACTCAAATCAGTGATTTTACGCTTGAAGTGAAAATTCTTGTTTCAGTTATGATTTTTTTGTGGCATTAGTTTTTGAGATATCGCCTTGAAATTTTGGATTTGTAATCCATGCTTCGACATACTGAGTGAATCTGATATATATATCTACATTGATTAGATCCAGAGAAATAAAATAAAACGGTAGTGCAAGGCAGAAAAACGTTTCTAAAATAAAAGATCCATAGGGCTGAAACAATGCTAGTCAACAGATTAACATGACTACTTTGTCATGTGTTGTGAAATATTGTCTAAAACAATATAACAAAATAAAAAGGGTCCTCATCCCGATGGAAATTCATATAAATCAGTATTTGTACAACAAAGTCACTTTGAAAAAAGTAAACAAATTTACCGAAAATCGCTTTTGAAAATTTTCTGTACCGAATAGAAAGTCAAAACTGCATCATTATGATGTATTATTTTCTTCTGGATCTGATGCTTCAAACCGCTTTTCTCTAGTCCCAATAGATCCTTGACAAATTGCCAAAGAGTGGTCGTTTTTTTTACTCTGAAAACTACAACAAAATATCATGAAGCAGCTGCAGCAGAGAATGTGACGCTATACTGGATTTCTGGGGGTGTGTCTAAATTTCTGATTGGTTGTATTCAGCATATTCCCGGGGAAAAGACGTCGTATACAGGTCAGCTGACCATATACTGATTTTCTCTCCTATACTGACCTTTTTCCCTTCTGTATTGCCCTGGGAAAAACACAGTATCGGGGAGAAAATGTGCCTAGACATGGGATAAAAAAACAGTATGGATCAAAGCACAGGATTTTCCAGATTATTGAGTCCAGGCACTGACTAAACAGATATGTCAGTAAAAAAAGGTTGCAGGTCCATAGTTCCATGTAAAGTTTCTCATTTCGGAACTGAAGTGTCATTCTGAAAAGTTCCTACAGGGGGGGCTTAAGTCTAGGACTCCAATAATTCCAGTAATTTTGCCACTCTTATTTCATTCTGTGTAAATGTTATTAGCCAACCAAAATTTGAAATTTTATAAATGAATGAAATGAATGCAATGAAATTGCAATTTTATGAATTAGTGAAATAGATATAATAATGCATTCTTCACGAAGTGATCTCAAAAATAGCAAGTTCGAAGCTAACTAAAAATAAAAGTCTAGCTCTGAACGAAGTATTGAAAAAAAAGTAAAGTAAAGCAGTCATGGGCCCGCCCATGCATCCTCCCACTTGCTCATGACTAGCTCACCTTAAATCTCTAAACTGTAACGGGAATTAGGTGTATATACAATGATCCGTTAACTGTAAATCAACTTCCAACTGTAAAGAAATAGATCATAAGTATCAGTTAAATCAAACAATTTGATTTGATCATTCATTGAATTAATAATCATCACATAAAACATTTCCATGTTAACCAATCAATTATCATGCTTACCAAGTAAATATCAGTAAAACTCCCAACTGTAGAGTATCATCCAATAACAGGAAACTTCAACTTCAACTTGAATTCCAACTTATGTACACGAGGCAGGAAAAAATCTCGGGTTCAGGCACTGCAAATAAATAAAGACAGTTTCAATGCCATTCCAAGATATCCCACTTCAAAGAAATACACAATGTAATTATCAATATCAATCATTCATTAATTCTTCAAGTATTCCAACATGATAATTATCAACTGCCCCCCCCCTTTTCCTCAAAAACGGGTCGGGAGGGTGGGAAAGTTATTATATCTATTTCACTAATTCATAAAATTGCAATTTCATTGCATTCATTTCATTCATTTATAAAATTTCAAATTTTATTTCATTAGTGAAATAGATATAACTAGAACTCACACCGCACAGCGGAATGAAAGGAAGTGGTAGATATTATTTCCTATTGAATGCAAAAAGACAGAGGCTAGACAAGAAATGGTGCCTTAACCAATAGCCAAATACCTGAAATACCACAGACACTGTCAGACAGTTTGTAAGAAAAAGCATTTGATGTGTGTGCACCACAACTTTGGAAGTATCTTCCACTTGAAATGAGAGCAATAACCACGATGGAACATTTCAAGGAGTCACTGAAAACTTAACTATCTAAATGTGCATTTGAATGAACTTTTAATACCGGTTTTTAATATTATCAGTTTTACATTTTACCTTTTTATCTCGATTTTAATTCTGACTGCATTAGAACCATACGAGATGATGTACTATTACATGTCATATAATGATAATATAATAAGCAATTCCCTTTGGTAGCCTACACAAAAATGACAAGAAGTGAGATTTTGACAAGATGAAATTCACACACCTGAGTTTTGGCAATTTAATTTAAACATCTAAATATCCAGCAATTTTGATGAATAAAACGGAAACCTATGTAGATCGACATAGACATAGACATAGACATATTTATGACCAAAAAAAACACTGTACATACACCACATATATAAGGATCATTTTCACAGTAAAAAAGGGCGATACATATGTTGGGGGCAGTCAGCCCGAGTAAATAAATATTACTATTATATAATATAATATAATAATAATAATATATAATAATAATAACTTAATATAGCGCTAATTCCAGTAAACTGCTCATTAGCGCTTCTCGGGTGAGATTAATCATAGAATTTTTTAAACATGTAGGTTTTCAGGTTCTTTTTGAAACCTTCCAATGTTTTCATCATTCTACAGGCAACAGGCAATGTGTTCCAGATTTTAGGGGCTACATGTGAGAAAGCTCGGTCTTCAAACTTATTTTTATTGCATGAAGGAGGTTCTGCTAACAGGTGTTTGTGGTTGCTTCTCAGATCATGATTTTGTTCGGTTTTGGCTTGAATCAGTTCTTGGATGTAGACTGGTGCTTGAGAATTCACAGCCTTCCATGTGATCATCATCAGTTTGAACTGGATTCTTGCTGGAATTGGTAGCCAATGAAGCTGTTTCCTGCTGTGACTTACACTGTCATGTTTTTTCAATCTCTCAATTAATCGAACAGCTGAGTTTTGGGCTACTTGAAGCTTACTTAACATGCTGTTCGTTATGCCATACAATAGTCCATTGCCATAGTCAAGGTGCGGGGTAACAAGGGCGTTCACTGCAGTTTTAACAGTTTCTTTATCTAGGTTCTTTCGAAGTTTTGATATATTTCTCAAATTGAGGAAGGCATTACGGCACATCTTATTGATTTGTCGTTCCATTGTCATGTTTTTGTCAAACAGCACACCTAGATTTCTAACATGATCTGCTGTTTTAATTTCAACATTGTCAACATTTATTGAAGATACTTGAAGTTTCCGCAGCTGATTTGGTGCACCAATCAGAAGAAGCTCAGTTTTATCACCATTGTTGCATAACTTGTTATCATGCAGGAAGTCCCTGATTTCTGAAATGCATTTTTCCATTTTCCGTACAGCATGCTCTTGATTCAAAAAGGTTGGCTTGAATGAAAGAATAAGTTGTTCATCATCAGCATACTTTTGATCATTCACTTGATTTCTTTGTGCAACCTCACTTACTGGCGCAATATAGGAGTTAAACAAGATCGGACCAAGTTTCGAACCTTGTGGTACTCCAAACTTGAGCGGAAGTTTGCTTGAGGTTGTGTCATGTATCATAACTGACTGTGATCTCTCGGAAATATATGATTTGAACCATTTCAGAGCAGAGCTTTGTACTCCATATCGGTTTTTCAACCTGTCAAGCAAAATGTTGTGATCAATTGTGTCAAACGCAGCAGATAAGTCTAACAATACAAGCATTGTCACCTCCCCTTTGCTCATATTAAGCATTATGTCATTGTGGATTCTTGTCAAGAGGGTTTCTGTACTATGGAACTGTTTGTATGCTGATTGTTTTTCATCATCAAGTTTGTTTCGAGTGAGGTGATCAACATATTGTTTGATTATGGCACTTTCGATAAGTTTACCGAGAAAAGAAAGGTTTGAGACGGGACGATAATTCTTTTTAGTCAGTTCAAGGCCTGCCTTCTTCAATAGTGGTTTCACAAGTGCATGCTTCAAATCAAGAGGCATTTCTCCAAGTGTCAGTGATATATTGACAATCTTTGTTATTCCCATTGGGGGGGGGGGGTGACTGCCCAAATTAAATTAACAGATATTTACAGAGGAATATTGATATAAGTATAATTAACTAGTCATAATAATAATGTGTTGATAAATCAAGTCATTAACTGGCAACTCATTCACAAGCAGAAAATATATATAACATTTGCATAAACCAACACAACATCAATTCAAAAATTATAATTGAATAAAATTTTATAATTGAATAAAATTTATCACCATTTTAACAACACAATTTAAATCAATATTCACAACAACAGAACTTTCATCAAGATAAATGCAACAATTATCTCAAGCGACCGAAACGTTGAAATACAAAATTTCCTGAAACACAAGTTATTTTGAAAGTGCAATGCTATCCACCTGTTTTGACTTTTGACAGCTGCAACCACCAAAAAATAAAAAGGTAAACAAAAATTGGTTTGAAAACTATTGGACTTCAGTACGTCTGAATATCGATAAAATGATGAGGTAACATCCAAAATAGTAGGCCTATTACAATCGAATATCATGAAAACATTAGGCCTGCTCTTAGAAATTAAAACCTGCGGGCAGATTGCGAATAAACATGCCAAAATATGTTCAGAAAATGCAAAAGGATTCAGCGGAAATTTTTACTTCAAGTTCTGAAACCTCTAAATTACATTATTCACATTTTAATGACACAAATATTCTAATGACACCCTTTCAGAGCCAATCATGGACCAGCTAGCATGTGGCCATGCATCTTGACCAATCAGAATTCCCATTACATTTACACTATTACTTTTGTGTAAAATGTGGACCATGCAGACCCTGTGGATCATACCTAAAAGAAACAGTTGTGAGGGTAAAGGACTCTGGTACAGGGTTAAATCATGAGCTAGTATCATGCAGACCAAGTAAATTCTCCAGCCACAATATATTTAAAACTAAAATAAATTTTAAAGTAAAAGTTTAGATTATGAATTGATCTCTGCATTTTGGTCAACATTTGATCTACATGGTAGAAAATTTGGTCAGCTTGATAGTAATTTTGGTCTGCATTAAGTAAAAATTTGCAAATTTTAGGTTTTGGAAATTCAGACGTAAAAATGTATAACCTTGCAGTAATTTTTATATTGTGATCAAGAAATGAAAGGGTATTTAAGGCCTAATGACAAAGGCTGGATTTAAAGTGCAATTTAATTCAATCTGACAATCATTCATTATTTGGCAGGGTGTTGTAATCAGTGGATTACAGAGAGTGTCATTCACTGCAACTGGATTAAATGCAATTAATGGGGACACCTTCAGTGGCAGTGAAAAAAAAAAGTGCAATTCAATTCAATCTGTGCAATTCAAGTCAATCTGACAATTAAGTGCAATTCAATTCAATCTGACAATTAAGTCTTTCTTTGTCAGGTAAGTTGGCAGGTTCTTGTAATCAATTGATTACACAGAGAGTGTCATTCAAGTGCTGTTTGTTTCACTGTTGGTCTGCATGGTCCGCAATTTACGCCAATTGATACGTCCCGCGATCGTGTCCTGTTCCGCGATCAGGTCCCGCGATTTAGATTGTCCCTGCCAGCGCGAATTTCAATGCAAAAATGAATCTGGAGAGTCCTTTTTGTACAAATTTGCCAGCAAGAGTTCTCAAGTTTAGCAAGCAAGAATGACATGGTGAGTACCCACATGTGAAGTTTAATTACCGGCCATGCATCCTATGCATAGGACAGTAATGCAGTGATATCCATACCGTGTGAGTCACGAGGCTCCAGGCCAAACCATATCATTCCAAGGGCTTATTTTATATGTAATTCTCAGTTACAACATCGTAGATTCTGCGAATTGTTTCTTTTTTTAGTTAAATGCAATAATATTACAGTTATAAACACCCCCTGTATTGGCTAGCGCTGGCTAGGTCACACTGATATTGCGCCGCCATTTTCTTGTGTATTGGGGCTGTCACTTCACTGTGTGCTGTGTTGGAGATGTCACAGAACTTGACAGGGTGTTGATCTCCTTTATTGTATTTGCTCCTTTCCGATCAATAATTGCTGTTCAATGCTAAATTGCTCTTCAAGACTTAACCATTTAGGCCTAAAGTGCAATTCATTTTCACACCTCACTGTCATCTGACAGCTTAATCGTACTCGTACCCAATATTTTCAATCAGCTTCATACTTATTTAATTCCAGTTAAACACCATGCATACAATTAAATTATCATTGGGAAGCATTAAAGTACTGAAATATCTTACAAAATAAACAGCATTTCAAGGAAAAACTAAACTCTGAATATTTATGCATTGAATATTAACAAAAAATTGTAACTGAAATTGGAGGCAAGGAAAAGAAACAGTTTTTATTGAGCAAGTCATTTCTGATATTAATTGAAGCTACATCCACGTCTAGCAGGTAATTGAAAAATAAATTAAATATAGTTTTATTTTTCTCATCCACCATACATATATATATGTTGATTCCACTGATAAAGCATGTGCAGCATGGCCGGTGCTGTTCTCTAAGAGTGCTTGTTAGGTAAACAGTTAATGCCGACACTTTGTGTTGGTTAAATGGACCCAGTTAAACCTAAAAACTCAACAAAAGTTCTGATCTTCCAACTGCAGCATTTTTACAACTTCGACAATTACAAGGAGGAAGTGGGAACCACTTCCTCAATAATGCATGTTTAACGCTTTGTATGCAAAAGAGTTTCTTGATAGTCATCTTTTTCGATGTGTTCTCGGTTGTAAAATCTGTGAAAAGTTCGAGCATTGCTCCAGTTGGCTTTCTCTATGATCTGTTGGACTGAAAGTCCTGCAGAGGCCACTTTTGATGTTGATGCTGCTCTGACTGAGTGGGCTTTGAATTTATTTGTATCAATGCCCGAGTCTAACATTAAATCTTTCAGCCATCGACTCACTGTACTAGTTGATACTGGTTTGTGTGGGTTGACCATGGCAAGTAACAATTGCGACTTTTGGTCTTCCGTTGATCGCCATTCTGCCGTCCTCTTAAGATACGTACGAAGGCACCTGATGACATCTAACTTCTCCTCTTTGTAAGGAAAAAGCTTGATGGAGAAGTCTGGTTTGCTTGGCCTTTTGGTCTTTGTCAGTTTTGTAATAGGCCAAACAATCTTGTCTCCAAAATCTTCCATGAACTGTGGGTTCAGACTCTTGATTTCATGCGCTCTACTCGCATTGCTTAGGGTCAATAACATAGTTAACTTCTGTGACAGTTTCTTGTCGGACAAATCAGCATTATCTCCCAATTTCTCAATGTAACCAAGGACTTTGTCCACATCCCATGTCTCCGAGTACCGTGGTTTCGGTGGGTTCTTATTGAATGTTCCGGTCATGAAACATCGTACTGTGGGATGTTGCCCCACTTTAAACCCTTCAATTTCAGGGTGGTAAGCTGACAAAGCAGATCTGTAACCATTAATTGTGGCGTATTCTAAACCCGCTTCCGCGCTTTCTGTTAGGAATTGTAGTATCTCTACCAAAGAGCTCCGAAATGGATCACTGTGTTGTTGATCACACCAGCTACTCCATTTATTCCAGGCGCTGTTGTAAGCAGATTGTGTACCCACTCGTCTTGCTTGCTGTAAGATCTCAATAGTTTCTGCAGAAAAACCTTGTTCTTTCCAGTTTTCCCGGAGATTCCCCATGCCACTAGTTGCAATTTCCCTTCCAGAATCAACGGATGTGTTTCGTGATTCGGGCCCACCAGTAATTGACGATGTGGTGGTAACAGGATTGGATGGTCTGTCATTAATGACAATACTTTGGCATACCACGGTTGCGCTTGCCAAAGCGGAGTGATCAGTACTAGTTCGGCTTTGTCGAACTGTACTTTCGCCAACACTCTGCTTATCAGGCAGGAAGGTGGAAACACATACATTAAGTCCTGTGTCCAGGTCAAAGTAAATGCATCCGTCGTCTCCGCCTCCGGGTCCGGTTTCCAACTCACAAAACGTTGGAGTTGCCGGTTCAGCCGATCTGCAAATAGGTCTATCTGACATGAACCCCATTTCTGAAATATCATTTGACAAATCTCCGGGTTCAGTTTCCAGTTGCTGAAATCCCGATAGGTCCTTGATTCTCGATCCGCTTCCACATTCAGCACGCCTGGAAGATATTCGGCAGTAATTGTGATCATATTCTTGAGACAGAACTCCCACAGTTGAATAGTGGACTCCAGCATATCTCTCGATCGTGTGCTGCCCATCTTGTTGATGTTGGCCACCGTGGTCGTATTGTCGACTTGGACATGAATGTGTCGTTGCGACAAGCCTTTCGCAAACGCCTGAACTGCAAATGTCACAGCCTTTAGTTCCAACACATTGATGTGCAAACTTTGTTCCGCGGGTGACCAAAGACCTTGAGTCTGCTTGCCATTGCAAGTGGCTCCCCAACCTTTCTTGGACGCGTCTGTCGTCATTTTCAGTGTCAGGTCTGGACAGGGTTGGACAAAGGTGCGACCGTTCCAATTGTTCACCTCCTCTATCCACCAACGAATCTCGTTGCGAGCTTCCTGGTTCAGCGTGATCACTGTCTCGTAATTCTGCTGACCGTGTAGTAAGCCTACAGATTTCTGCATCTGCAACTTCTTCGTGTGCAGGGGTCCTGGTAAGATGGCTTTCGCTGCTGCCGTCATTTTCCCGACCAATTGGGACAGTTCCCGGACTGTCACTTTGTCTTTCTGTAAGACTCCTCGACAGTGTTCTTGGATTTTTATCAATTTGTCTTCTGGAAGACTCACTGTCATCTTTGTAGAATCCACTTCGAAACCCAGGAATTCTATCTGTCTGGTTGGATTCAATTCTGACTTCTCCCAATTTATGAGAAAACCCAGCCTTTCCAATAGCCACACTGTGGTCGCCATCTGCTGCTCCAGTTGGTCTGGTTTCTGATGCATGAGCAACATGTCGTCCAGATAAATCACCATTTTGATACCGATTTTCCTCAGAACGGCTGCTGCCGGTTTCAGTAACTTGGTGAAAGTCCAAGGGGCTGATGCCAGCCCGAAAGGGCATGATCTGAACTGAAAGATTCGATTGTCCCATCTGAATTTGACGAATTTTCTCTCTTGTTCCGGCATACTTACCGAGAAGTAGGCATCCTTGAGGTCTATTTTCACAAAATATTCGTCCCTCTCTATCATATCCAGTGCCATGTGCAGACCCTCCATCTTGAAGTGCTGGTACTCTACACTGGCGTTCAAGGCTTTTAGGTTGAACACTGGTCTCCATGACCCGTCTTTCTTGGGCCTGAGAAAGATGAAGCTGACGAACTGGTCTATTTGTTCGTCTGTCTCTTCTATGCTTTCTTTCACCAGCATTTTGTTGATTTCTTCCGTCAAGATCTGAGTTTGACTTTCCGAAAACCGTGGTAGATGCGGTTCTTTCGACTGAAACGGCGTCCCCGACCACGGTATCTCGCAGCCTCTTACCGTTCGCAATACCCACGAGTCGGACGTGATTTTTGTCCAGTTCGCATAATGTCTTGTCAGACTGCCTCCCACTGGACCTTTTACGGGGTCGACCAGCTGTAGCTGTAACACCGCATTGTCTATGGCGATAGACTATAGATTGTCTGCGTTTAAGCGCCCAATATGCCCGCAAGGCTCTGTGTTGGGATTTAACCTTGTAGGAATGTGAAAGGACATACCTGCTTTGAGGTTTTCCGGCTCCCCGACCACCCCCTCGTCCTTTGTTAGGGTGTGGTCTGCCGCGAAAGGGCTTCTGGTGGCTGTTTCCTCCGGCATTGCTGTTCTGGTCGTTGCGGCCTTGGTTTTGCCCAGGTTGATTGTAACTGGGGTTCTTGCCGTGGTACTGTTTGCCCTTAGCCTTCCGTTTGCGTTTCGACAGCTCCCATTGGGCCTCCCGCAATCGCTTCGTCCCTTTCGCCTTCTTGTGAAGCGATTCGTGGAACTCGGATCCAAATAAATATTCGCCGTCAGGGTCGAAGATATGTTGGTTGCGTTTCACTACCTCCGCAGCCTTCTTGTGGTCTCGAAAGAATGTTCCTAACAGAGTCTTCCTTCTCGAGAATAACACAGCATTATGGGCCTGCCCCAGGGCGAACATGCCCTTCTCAATGTCCTTGCACATTCGTTTGAGACGCAGGGGGGTCCCGTTGTCCCGAGCCGAGCGCAGCTCCGTCCACACTTTTGTCAGTGGGCCGAAAGCAGTCCCCAATCTCGTGGAAATTGACAAAAAACTCTTGTCGGTGTCTTTGACATTTGTCGCCACTTTACCGGGCAGCATATCTACGATCTCCGGGTCTAACGGTTTCCGGACAGCTTCAGACACAAGGCCTGGCACCCTAAACTTGTCTGCAATGTCATCTAGCTGTTTGGGATCCCACAAAGGGTCGCAGATGTACTTGTGCAAAAACTCGTTTTCCACGTCGGACAAATAGTCCTTTTCCGTGTGCTCAAACGGGTCAAAAATAGTGGAATCAGTAAGCTTGCTACTGGCAGCACTGCTCCTAGACTTGCCTGTGAAACTTGCAGCTCCGTGGCTGTGTTTGGTCCTTTTCCGTTGGGAATAATCCGACTCTTCGTCAGACCCGTCAGAATCGTATCCGTCAGATTCGTCTTCGGATTCTTCTTCTTCAGAAAAACCATGGACCGCTGACTTTCGGGCTATCTTCCTTGGGATCTTGTACCCCTGCCAATTTTTGTTTTGGTCTGGATTGCCGGAGCCTGACGCGAGACCGCAGCCTCGATCTGAGCTCGACTTTCCCGCCTCTGACGAGATTGGAAGCGTCGTCTGCTCCCTTCGGCTGTCTGCTGTAGCCGGATTCAGGCCCGCATCTTCCGATGCTAGTTGGCGGCTGCCTTTCGGCGCCTGGTTAGAAAAGTGCTCTGGATCCTCCCGGATCTGATCACCCTGTTTGTACAGGGCTTCACGTTGCACAATGTGCGAATTTCCGTCAACAAGACGAGGGTCGCCCCCAAACTCGTTCGCCATTGTCGAGCAAAAACGAGAAGTGGTCACGTGATAGAGCGTCGTTCAGAGCTAGACTTTTATTTTTAGTTAGCTTCGAACTTGCTATTTTTGAGATCACTTCGTGAAGAATGCATTATTATATCTATTTCACTAATGAAATAAAATAGGCAGAACATGTTGTAAGCCAACCAAAATAGGCAGAAAAAATGTTTCCTTGGCTAATAACATTCATACAGAGAAAGAAATGTTAATGGCAAAATTGCTGGAATTATTGGAGTCCTAGACTAAAGCACCCCCTGTAGGAACTTTTCAGAATGAAACTTCAATTCTGAAATGAGAAACTTTACTTGGAACTATGGACCTGCAGCTTTACTTTACTGGCATATGTGTTTACTCACTGTTTAGTCCATGCCAGGACTCAATAATCTGGAACATCCTGCGCTTTGATCCATTTTGTAACATATTTGTTTTTTTAAATATAGTTTCTTACCCCCCCCATACGACTTGTTGTAAAAAATTAGAACCCCCTTGAAGCACTTTGAAAATTGGTACCTCCACTAAAAATCCACATGAAACTCAAGGGTGTTATCAGATTTTCATGGGAAGTTCTTGCAAAACTCCCATCCCCCACAGTCATAAATTCTGAGCGGTCAAATTTCGATAAAGAATGTGGTAAAATTAGATCTTGCTGTGATTTTTTAGTCAAAACCCACACATTTACAATTTACACATTGACTCCTTACGTACATTTTTCAAATTCGTCACGGCCGTCGACCTTCGTGAAATTATTCCTACCCCTGACCACGAAAGGTTTTTTTCATTGATCAGAACAAGCAGCTGCCCTCATTGATAATCCATTATAAGGTCTGGTTAAGAGTTATTGCCTCAAGATTGAATTCGGAGACATCATACATTAAAACAAACAATTTTGAAAAGAACTCATGACATATCACATATGGCTCTCGGGGCTCATGAAGAATTTTCATAGACCATCCAAGTTGGTATTCAAAATGAAGCTCTCATCCAGCCCTGTTAAATTTTTTTATTTATATTGTTGTATGATTTAAAATGGCTTATTTATTAAATACCGCGAATCGGCGAACATATAAAATCATGACTGAAATGCAAGAATTTCAAGGCTCGTTGGCCACCTCTAAAAGTTAACCGATTTGAATGAGATTTTGCACAACATGTTTTTACCATAAAAGGCATCATTTGAGGGAGTGGCCCATATAAATTTCAAACTTTTTTTTTTAAAGGGCCACCCTAATACACCTGCAATGTAAAACGGCTAGGTGTGACAGGGCCTTTACACGTAAAAACACCAATGTTTCAAATGATGGTTCTACTTTTCATTTCAAGGGGCCTAGGGGTAAGTGTTCACGATTTTTTTAGATCAGTTTGATTAATTTGGGTTAGTAGTGGGTGCACTTTCCTGAAATTGCATGATAATTGGGAACACCGCAAAACTTTATTATATATATGGGTAACTCCTCATTGAGCAAACGGAATTGCATAAAATTTACAGGATACTGGCTTCATGGCACGCACATCATTTTGTGTAAAGATATCCTTATAGAGGTTTTCTCTTTGAGATTTCATAAAGAAAAGTGGTTGCATAATAACTGGAAACGCAGTGTAATTTTTGGAGGGGGTATTTCTTAACGAGGTGTTGCTTGATTCAGGATTAAAAATTTGGGGACTTTGTGCGCCTGAAATAAATAATTATGCCACCATTACTGTAAAATAAATAATTTCCCGCTGAGGAAACTTCAAGCCCCCCTAAAAATTAAATGGTCGCCCCTTACAAATTTATATGGCAATGGGCCTCACTCGGTTGCAACTGGGGGCAAAGCCTTAGACTGGTAATTTGACCATCAAGTTAAAATTTCCAAAGAGGGCAGCACTGTCCATGCACTCCCAATATCACGAGTCTACTAATTTTCTTGTCAGGCAATTGAGAGGTGCTGCCCTCTCTGGTAATTTTAACTTTTGATGGTCAAATTATCAGTCTTATGCATGGTTCTCACATAGACGAAATCACAGCCGGTAAACAATTTTGTAGCTACCTTTGAGTTTTCCTCAGTCTACCCTGAGAAATCCTTGGCTACCCTGGTTGCCTTGAGGTCTGTCGGGAGGGTGTGGCCTAATATCGTGGCTGTCTTGGAAAGATCCAACATGTTGCACCATGAAAACAGTCCTTATCATTCATGGTAAAATTTGATCCATTATCACCCAAAAGTGAGCAACATAACGTTCACTGATCAGACCCACACCAAAAAATTCCTTACAAAATTTAGATTAATATGAGCCTTGTCTGATGAGTGAACCCCATGTAGCTGGTAATGAAAACTGGCCTTAAAAGTTTGAATCAGGGAAATTTCAAAATGGCCACCATTTGTTATTGCTCTCTGCACATGCTCAATAGGTCTGAGCATGCTCAGTGGAATCAGGTCACTCCCGGGCATGCTCAGTGCCAAATTAGGTCAGAGCAAATTTTCCATTGCATTTCTATAGTGTGTTGGAATTTGCCGTGGCTAGAGAAACTACCTTGGCTTCCTTGGGTCATTTTTGTGCATGTGAGACATGATACTTCACTGCCGTGGTGGTTAACTTGGCAACTTAATTACCTTGCCTGCCGTAGATTACCCTGGACCCTATGTTGACAGTTTTGACTGCCTTGAGCACTACCCTGACTGCCTCGAGCACTACCCTGGCTACCTTGAGCATTACCCTGGCTATCTTGAGCACTACCTTGATTACCTGGCCTTCCGTGACATCTGTTATTTTAGTTACATTGTATGTCTAAAACATTCCATTTTACTACCCATTTCCTGCTTATTTTCCATCTATTTGGCCGACTTTTATCTTAAATTTAATATGTAAATGGCACTGCCATGAAATTCGCGCAGCACTTTAAAAAGTTTTTGTAGGACTTATAGTGTTACCATAACTTTCATGTTTATTTCATATTCAATGCATGAAAGGAGTTATGTAACTGTTTCAGAAAATTAGAAAGACATATATACATGGAAAGGCAGAGAAAAATGTAGAATAGCAAGATAAACTAGACAAAAAATATAATAGATAAATAGAGAGATAAATAGAGAGATAAATAGATAGACAGATAGATAGATAGATATAATGAAAGACGGATAGATAGATAAATTGATAGATAGATATATATATTAAATAGATAAATAAGATTGATAGATAATTAGCTAAATGGTAAAAAGGCAGACAGCACTGAAAGCTGCCTAAGTCAAGTCTATGTTAGATTGTTGATATTACATAATAGTATAAATATATATAGTAATACAAAAACAATAACATTGCATGTAGATTATCTGTTCACTGTTACATAATCATCAGTTTATAAGATTATGTAACTTTAATTTTGTTATGTTTTCTTGTTGTCTGATTGAAATTAAATGAATCACAATCAATCACATGTTAATAATTTGATTTAGCTTGTCAATGCTAATAATTAACTATTCCATAAAAATTATTGGTACAGGATATATTACTAGAGAAAATTGAATTTTTAAGACACTTTTGAAGATGAATATGTTATGTTTTGATAAATACTAAACTAAATCATTGACAAGAAGCTGGACCCACTTGACCTAATTCCAAACTGTGGACTGTTGATGTTGAGACCATCACTGCACAGATTTTTGAGTCTGATCTTGCACTCAATTCGCTTCGCTCAACGGCCTTCGGCCGTTTCGCTGCACGAATATAACTACAACAGTCAGGACATTTTTCCTGTTTGTGAGAACCAGGCATAAGGCTTTGCCCCTGTTGCAACCTAGTGAGGCCCATTGCCATACACAATGAAACTATCTGTACAAATTCATGGATTTTAAGGAACTATTGATGTGTCAACTCCAACCAGTGTGCTAGATGGTGAGGGATGACTGCACAGATAATGACACACCGTGGGTAGTGTGCAAAATATTGATAAAACATCATGTTCAGTCCTCAGGAGTCCTTTTGTTTACTTTATTTAATGGTGTTGTCAGACTCTTATTTATTCGGTATGAGAGGCCTATATTTACTGACGAATTCACCTGTGCTCTATTCTCTTACCTGCCTCTCAGGTTGCCTCTCATAGAGCTGAGAGGTTTGTACTCTTAACTCTAGTGTGTGAAAGACCTCAGAGCCTTACCCCTCTTACTATATTGGATGCTGTTGTTCGCAAACTCTATTATAACTTTTGGCATGTAAAAATCTTTAGATGCTCTATAGTCATGCAAATATGTAATTGAGAATTTCTCTTTAAAAAAATTGATTGGAAGTATGCTGACTACAAAAGGTATTCCAGTGTGACAACAAAAAAATGTAAGCTTTTATTTGAAATATCAAATGTGAGTAGGTAAAACTATTATTTTGAATAAGTTCAATAATACAAGAATATGTGATAACAATATAGGCCTTGTCTTTTGACACCTTTTCATTAAGTTGAATTTTATAAGTGTGAGTAACTACATTACAAACTATTATCTCAAATAAGTTCAATTTAAACCAGTTTGAGTGTTAACAATATCATGTAATTATAGTCTTTTGAAACATCTGCATCGAATGAATTAAATGTCATAGATGTGAGTTAGCACAATATAAATAGTTGCGTAGAATAAGTTCCATAACAAGTTTGTGTAATACCAATATCATATAATTATAGTCTTTTGAAACATTTGCATTGAATGAATTGAATGTCAAAGATGTAAGTTAGCACAATATAAATAGTCACCTAGAATAAGTTCCATATATTAAACCAGTTTGTGTAATACCAATATCATTTAATCATAGTCTTTTGAAACATTTGCATTGAATGAATTAAATGTCATAGATGTGAGTTAGCACAATATGAATAGTCACCTGGAATAAGTTCCATATATTAAACAAGTTTGTGTGATACCAATATCATATAATTATAGTCTTTTGAAACATTTGCATTGAATGGATTAAATGTCATAGATGAGAGTTACCACAATATAAATAGTTGCCTGAAATAAGTTCCATATATTAAACAAGTTTGAGTGATACCAATATCATATGATTATAGTCTTTTGAAACATTTGCATTGAATGAATTAAATGTCATAGATGTGAGTTAGCACAATGTAAATAGTTGCCTGGAATAAGTTCCATATGTTAAACAAGTTTGTGTAATACCAATATCATATAATTATAGTCTTTTAAAACATTTGCATCGAATGAATTAAATGTCATAGATGTGAGTTAGCACAATGTAAATAGTGGCCTGAAATAAGTTCCATATAAGAAACAAGTTTGTGTAATACCAATATCATATGATTATAGTCTTTTGAAACATTTGCATAGAATGAATTTAAAATGTTATAGATGTGAGTTTGCACAATGTAAATAGTTGCCTGGAATAAGGTCCAGATATTAAGCAAGTTTGTGTAATACCAATATCATATAATTATAGTCTTTTGAAACATTTGCATTGAATGAATTGAATGTCAAAGATGTGAGTTAGCACAATGTAAATAGTTGCCTGGAATAAGTTCCATATATTAAACAAGTTTGTGTGATACCAATATCATATAATTATAGTCTTTTGAAACATTTGCATTGAATGAATTGAATGTCAAAGATGTGAGTTAGCACAATGTAAATAGTTGCCTGGAATAAGTTCCATATATTAAAATCATGTAATTATAGTCTTTTGAAACATCTGCATCGAATGAATTAAATGTCATAGATGTGAGTTAGCACAATATAAATAGTTGCGTAGAATAAGTTCCATATATTAAGCAAGTTTGTGCAATACCAGTATCATATAATTGTAGTCTTTTGAAACATTTGAATTGAATGAATTTAAAATGTTATAGATGTGAGTTTGCACAATGTAAATAGTTGCCTGGAATGAGTTCCATATATTAAACAAGTTTGTGCAATACCAATATCATATAATTATAGTCTATTGAAACATTTGCATTGAATGAATTAAATGTCACAGATGTGAGTTAGCACAATATAAATAGTTGCCTGCAATAAGTTCCATATATTGAAAAAGCTTGTGTAATACCAATATGAATATTTGCATTGATTAAGTTTATTTTTATAAGTGTGAGTAACTATATTACAAACTATTATCATGAATAAGTGCAGTTAAATCAGCCTTGGTTACTATAGTCTTTGAAAAATTTGTATTAATAAAGTGGAATTTTATTGGTGTGAGTTAGTACAGTGTATAATTGTCTGCAATACGCTGAGTCAAACAAGCATGAGTGATTACAATGGAGTCCTAAATTCAAAAACATAAATTTACATTGATCAACTTGAGATTAAAGCATGAGCTGGCACAATACAACTGATTGTCTGAAATACAGAAGTTGAATTAAATAGATGTGAGTGACTATAATGAAATCATTTGGAAATTTGAATTAGTGAAATTCTACAAATATGAGTGAATGCAATGCAACTACAGTCCAAGAAAATATGTCTATAGAATAATAAGCTGAATTATGCAAGTGTGAATTGGAAAAACAACAACTATTTTCCCCAACAAGTTGAATAGACAAATAGAAGTAAACACAATGCATAGCATGTTTGAATTGCTGAAGAAGTTTAAAGTTGGTGTTAGTATTTTACAGTGATTTGAAATCATTGTCTTACCAGCTAAAGCAACTACTAGTAATCTCAATATAACAATTTGAAATTTTATCTTGAATGTAGTTAATTGCACGCATAAATAAGCACACTACAACCATAGAGAATGCTGTACCTTCAATATTTTGGGTTATAAGGGTGAGTGTCTGTACAATAATGTTGTAATCATCTGAAACTATTGCATTTAACAAATTGAATTACGGTATATAAACATATGTGTGTAAGTAGCAAATGGATATTTTATTTCACCTGATTTACTACAATCTTAATATCTACATTTTTTTTAATACATGGATTACTTATATATTTGTCACAAACTGGATAATTTTGATCTGGAAAAAGAGGCAAAACCTTGCCTGCTTCCAGTAATACTAAGACTAAGACTAAGACTAAGACTAAGACTAACATGAACAATACATAATGGATGCATAGTTTGTTTTTCTATTCTATTACACTATCCATATTTGCCTTATAGTTTTAGCTAAACTAATATCAACAAGTATTGAGTATCTGTTTCAACTGCCAGACTGAACAGTTAAACTTACTTTTGCAGTCACAGGGCCTCGTTTAGGTTTCTGCGAGTTTAGAGGATGTTTCTGTATGTTTGCAGGTCCACGAATACTCAACAGTAACTAAAAGTAATCTTATTAGTAATATAAATATTATATTACACTGCATACATTTTCACACTTAATGTATCACAGGTGGCATTTTGTTTATGTTTTTAAATTCAAACTTTGCACCAATGTGGAACTTGGTACAATTAAAGACTCCAAGTAGGTGGTAATTCGATCACTGGCAATTTCAGTCATATTCATATGAGATGAGAACATCTGTCTCTCAGATGAGAACCTCTATGCTATCTATCTGATGAGGACATGTCTAACAGATAAGAACATCTAGCTCCACTGGCTGCTAATTCCTGATAGAATACAATCCAAACTCAAGCAGTTAATGAACAATCCCCCGTCTTGTATATTCACAATATGATTTAGCCAAAATCTGAACGAAACTGTCTCTGTTCGGGACTGACAAGTGGCAGCAGAATGCTGACAGTCCCTGGAAAATCGAATTGGGTCAACGTTAATTTGATCTGTTTTGGACTGAGCACAAGATCAGGTCGCACAACAGCTGTCCATATTACTACAGGGAATTACTTGAATGAAAATGTTTGGAAATCATGAGACAAAAGCAAGTTTTGAAACTTTAGCATAAACTTTTGCCCGTGAAAGGGATGATTTTACTCAACAGAAGTTTGATGGTATTTAATCTAGTCCTACTTATGCCATTTATGCATGTTAAATTGTGGTCAGAAAAGTGTCCAAAAAGAATGCTCTCTCAGTTATTCACTTTTCTATACAAAGCCAACGTTTTTGCTTTGTGTCAAAAAAACTGGGACAACAATGTAATTTACAATTTCACAAAAGCTGTGTAACACTCAACAAAATTTCTTGTCTATGCCACAAGTGGCACCCTCTATACTGGCATTGTATGTGGGCTACAATATATACATCCTCTATGATATAAAATAGTTCCAACTTAATTTGGTATTTACAAGCTGTCTGCTTAAAATTGAAGCCAACCAAAGTCAGATTAGACACTTAAAAAAGTTTTTGGAAATAAACTAAAGCATTGTTAAATGATGGAACTGTCCTGGTTTCTTCCAGAGAAAGAAATTCTGTTGACCTCTCACAGGAGCTTGCGAAGTTTGCACCCTAGGTAGCCGCAAATAGTGGTCAACTTGAAGACAGCCGAGAAGCAATAACAAATGCTCTTAAAAGGACCAACTAATCCAACTTCCTTCAAGCAAAACATATTTGACAAAAGAGCGCTTTGCATGCCACTCCGAAACTGTTGAACCAACTCCCAGAGATTGTCAAAGCCTCCAAAACACTTGAAGGCTTCAAGAGTAATCTTAAAACTCACCTGTTTAAGAGTTTCTACAAATAAATCCATCGTGCACAAGCGTTAGTGAGCAGTTTACTGGAATTAGTGCTATATAAATGCCTATTTCTATATTACTATTACTATTACAAACTACAGTCAGACCAAGAATTATTCAGACACTTGCTGTTTTGTTATTATTTTAAGGAATTACCAAGTAAACCAATGAAACGTGCAATCGAAAACATCCTTGGCGTTACATGTAACCTGCACAAAACAAATTTATTGCAAATTGGCAAGAAATGTGGTGAAAAAAGCTACTTTTGTTAACTCCATGAACCAAAAATTATTCAGACACTTTAACAAAGTTGTAGAAAGTGAACTATTTACTATTATTTATTAGTATTTATGTCAAAATAATGTTCATAAACTACCTAGGGACCACTGTGACTGCATAGAATGACAGGTGTGACCATCAATTCAGAAAATTAGGATAAATATTGGAGATAAACATTATGTCCAGTTTATCACATTTTCATGCACTCTTTAACCTCAAACATGCCTTGTATTGATTCAAATTGCTTTAGTTTACCTTAGAATTGTATTCTTAAAACTTTGAGTCACAATATGAAACATTGGAGGCCACATACTAAGTTCAGTGCGCTTTTGTATTTATTTGTTCAATTTTACCAAAACAAAAACATGTCCATGTGGCACCAAAATCTAACAAATTTTTGGAAAGCAAGATTCATTATCTATTTCAAGCTATATTCCATGCATGGTCTGAACAGCAACTCAATGGGGCACTTTTAACTTCATTAGGGAATTGGGCAAAAATGTGGTTCTTCTGCCTCAATGATATTCCAATGGAGATCGCTCCATGAAGCATACTATAGTTTTAGTATGGCACACCATTTGTAAACAGCTAGTGTAAATGGGATATCCTGTATACACAATAGGGTGAACAACCTTAGGAAGGCCATGCAACTTTACTTTAAGTGATTTGACGGATTGCAGTGGCTCAATGGGCAAGGATTCAGAGAGCGTTTGGAGCCAAAAACAGAAGAAAAATACCTAAGTGCAAAAAAAATTTTAAGTAAGCCTGTATTTCAATTTTATTTAGATAGAACAGTTAACAATTGTTATTTTATAATATTCTGAAATATTTCCAATCGATATCTGACAGATTTCAGCCACATTAGTCAAGAAAATGTAATAAACTGAATAAGATGTTTATCTCACATATTCATCCAAATTTTCTAAACTGATGATCACACCTGTCCATCCAATGTGGCCACAATGATCCAATGGTAGTTTATTAGCAGTGTTTGGGATAAATATTAGTAAATACTTCACTTTCCACAACTTCGTAAAAGAGTCTGAATAATTTCTGGTTCCTGAATTCGACAAATTTGCTATTTTTATGCGATTTTGAATCAGTTTGCAATAAATGTGTATTGGAGAGGTTATACTTAATACCAAAGATGATTTTGACTGCATGTTTCATTGCTGACTTTGTAATTCCTTCAAAATAATAACAAACTGGCAAGCGTCTGAATAATTCTTGGTCTGACTGTATCTGATGAAAACACCTATCTATACGATGAGAACATATATCTCTCAGATGAGAACATCTATCTAACTACTGAGAACATCTGTCTATCAGATGAGAACATCTAGGGTAAAGTGGGGCACCATGCGCCGCTTTTCTCATTTTAAGCTCCTGAGCCTAAAGTTTCAATGGTAAATGGCTGGTTGCTTTATATAATCATAGCAAGACCTCTTGGCTACAATATTCAATGCTGTTACATTATATTCTTAATTTTTAAATAGTCAAAACATCATCTTTAAAAAATTTTATCAAGTGGCTCATCATGCCCAGGGGTACACCGGGGCACCATGAGCCATGGCATGGAGGGCTGTTTACATACATGTATTATCCTTCTCATTCAACTGTGTAGAACTGATACCTCATAAACTGGATGATTTACTTGAAGTTTCCCCTGGATCAGATGGATTTAGCATATTTTTTTATGAAAAGAGCACAAATGTGTCCTAAACAGCTGCTGATGTCTTGTACTATATAGTTCTGGACTTAAAACAGTATAGAGTTATTGCTACAATTCCGCTTTAAAATTGCAAGAAGGAGGTACATTAAAACTTTGTTGAAACTGGCTTATGGTGCCCAATCTCAAAGTGGCTCATGGTGCCCCATTTGTAAATCTCATCTATAAGTGCTAATCACCTTTTTCCACTTCATCATAGTATCAATGTTTATGAAGTTGCCAGAAATAGTTTTAAGTACCAGAAGAAAAAGTTTCACCGCTCAATATCTTACTTTTCACTGGTCAAAAGTATTTTTTTTCAATTCTTAGTCCTACATTGAAAAGAAAGGTTATGATTGCTACCCTAGCTAATTCTAGGTTAATAAAGGAATATATGGTCTTCCTATCGTGCAGTTCTATCACGCCGTTTGTTTTGTAGGGGCCATGGCTCATGGTGCCCCGTGGCTCATGGTGCCCCGCTCTCCCCTATCTATCAGATGAGAACATCTATCTCTCACAGGAGAACATCTATCTATCCAACGCAATATCTATCTATCTGATGACAACATCTATCTATCTGATGAAAACATCTGTCTGATGACAACACCTATCTGTTTAACTAGAAAAGCCACCGGGGGCACCATATTTCCACTATATTTAGTGAAGACTTTTTACAAAATAGTTATGAATGGAATTTGTGAGTCTTGATAGTGGATGATATATATATGTGTCATGATCATACTTTTAACATAGGACAATTTTTCTTTCTGGATGGATCAAGTTACAGAGGCCTATAACAAAAGTTGCTTTTATCATAGAGCTATATATTATTGTATCTTTCTATATTTTCCCATTTATGGGAGTTGAAACGAATAAATAAATAAATAAAATAAGGGCTTAACTTATAGATCCATGCTTTCATTCAGGTGATAATTGGCATTTATTATCATCAGAGGCCAATTGACAGGGTTGGGTTCAAATACAGATGAATTTAAATACAGAGGACCAAAACTCTCATAAATATTAATTGATGTGCTTCACAATTATATCCCTGGTAAATGAAGCCTGTCTGACACACACAAAAAACATCTTTCATTAATTTGTACCAAGTGACATCTTACTTAAATTTGGTGTTTTTATTGAAAGACCATTTGTTTCATTTATGAAAAATCATTATAGGCCTATACTTGGATAAAGTATAATCAGGTATGTTATACTAAAAAAAAAAAAATACATGAGTTTCAATGGCATGTTTTATGCCTAACTACGTAGCATTTTAAGCTCACCTGATTGGTTTGTGAGCCATGAAACGTCCTCTGAATTCACAAGCTGGACGTATTTAAAGCTGTGTACATAATTTAATCAGATTAACAGGTAAGCACTGGCACTTTGACTGTCATCACCAGACACGTCACTGGCCTTGAGATACGTTTTTATGATATTCAAATTAGTTTTATGCCAGTTAATTCAGTGCCTCAACCAATCACATGGATAACATTTGTCACGTTTTACTGGCATGGTGCAGAAACTCATACTTCTTGAAATTGCAGTAATAGCGCTTCACTTTATGGGTAAAATGACCAGAAGGTGTCAAAAGTAAGGCAGAACAGTCTGAATTGCAATTTGATTATTTGGCACCTTCAGTTCAAAGCCAATCAGACACTGCATGATACAATGAGGAAGTTCTAACGCCAATTGAAGTTTTTAGGATAAGGGAACTTAGCTGGTTACTAAGAACTTATGTCCATTAGGGCTTAGTGGAGGTCACTAAGAGGATTTAATCGAACCGTTTTTTGCTAATTTTTAAAATAATCTTATTGAATGTGTGTGCAAACATATGTTTCGCTTGAGCAAACCTGCAGTGTGATTATTATGTAATGCATTACAGAAATCACAACATAAGCATTTAAGGGGACATTCTTAGTAGACACCTTAGTTCCCTTATCCTGAAAAGCTTCAGTAGGCCCTCCAGAACTCTTTTGAATGAACTGCACAACTTTGATTCACAGTTCTCATGCTATTTCGGCGGAAGCAAATTGCCAGATTTTTCGGCGGCAATATTGTAAAGATTCACTGACATACCGCGCCCCGTCACGGAAATGCAAGAAGAGGTCTACAGCTCTACGTGGAATGACGTCATGTCACGTGGGCTGCTTAACGACAGACAACATGACGTTCGCCGCTGGATGATGGATGATCGAAAAATGTGTTCATGAAAAGTATGGAAATAAAAAATTTAGGGTCCGTTGAACTTCCAAAAGTACCTCTGACGGCTCTTTGGGACAATGTAAGTACACGGTGCGAATTTGGCAGTCGTAGGCCCCCCAGATTCCTCAATCCTAAAGGTGAATCATATGGCTCAAGATCATGAATTTTATGAAGGTAGATGTGAACATCTGTCTATTTGATGAGGAAATCTGTCTGTCAGATAAGAACATTTATCTATAAAATGAGAACATCTATCTATCTGATGACAGCATCTATCTATCTGATAACATCTATCTGTCAAATGTGAACATCTATCTATCTCATTAGAAAACATATATATACATGTAGCTATCAAATGAGAACATCTACCAATGAGAGGAAGATCTATCTATCCAATGCAAACATCTATCTGTCAGATGAGAACATCTATCTATCACATGAGAATGTTCCAACTATTTATCAGGTGAGAAAATCTATCTATCTTCACATGGTATTTTTGCATTAGCTCATAGTTGGAAAGACATATAATATGCTGTCCGAGCCCTCAAACTCAAAAAGAGGCATTACACAAAGCTGCATAGCACATGAGACAGTGTGATGCAAGCATATATTGTTTTGGGATTTTTTCCCCTGAATTATGTTGTATGACCTCAAGGGTGCCGGAACAGGGGGGGGGGGCAATTGCCCCTCCTGCCCTTGGCCAGGAGGTGCAAGGGGGGCAAGGTTGCCCTTTTCATCTCCAAGAAAAAACATTATTAGACCTTAATTTACATGCATTTAGGCAAAAATCTATAAGTATATTTAAAATTATTATTGGTGCTACATTAAATTTTTGTCGCGAATTAGATTTGCACTTTCTCGACTGACCGCCCCTGCCGCCCTCGTTTCCTTCCGGCACCCCTGTATGACCTTACAAATTACATAACAAGTATCATGAATGAGTCAACTCAAGGTCAAACTATCTGTTGGGGTCAATTGCTTGTGCTGAAGAGCAAATATATAATGCTTCCTCCTTGACAGTGGCCAAAACTGTTCAAAAAGAATACTTATCAAGGGATCATGAACATTGAAAAAGCTGCTCAAAATAATAGCAGTTTAAGTTAAACTTTTTCAATGTTCATGATCCCTTTATTTGATACATTGTAAAAATGATTTTCATCATGTTTTGATTCTAAATAGAAAAAGCTATATTCTTAGAGCTCTTCGCAGACTGGCGATCCACTGGAAAAACTATTTCCATATTTTCAACTTGCACTGAAACAACTGAAAAACCATAACCGACACAAAGAAAACATTTTTAAGTAGGTGACATCACACGACCGAGTTGAAAGTTAATTTTGAAACTGCAATCAGCAATCAGCTATTATAACAAAACAACCCAAGTCAGGGTCACTGAGTAACAATATCACAAGCTGTTGTGTGAATTGATATCACTTGAGCCCAAAGGGTGAGAGTGATATTAATTCACACAACAGCGAGTGATATTGTACAAAGTGCCCTGACGCGTGGTTGTTTTGTTTTTATCACCTGGTTTTAACTCAAATTTTTAGCTATAAAGAGAGACTATTTTCTGCCATTACAAAAATGTGATGTCACCATGGAGCAACAATGGATATGACATCACAATCCCATTGTTTTTGTCATTGTTTGGTTTGAGACGTCATCAGGCAGCTGAAATGCTGGTGATGTCATAACCATTGTTAAAAAATATCACCCTTCTTACAATATCATAGGCCCTGATATTTTGACTGTAAACAGTGATATTCACAGCCAACCAGGTGATAAAAAGAATTTGAGTTGCGGAAATATTTCTGATTTGAGGATTTAGCATATTATTCATTTTTGTCCGTGCACTCTAACTTTTTTCACATACCTAGCCAGGCTAGCATATTTATTTGTTTTTCTATCTTTCTACCTGCCTGTTATCAGTAATATCTGGACATCCACCACACAAAAGCATGACTCTTCACTTCGTCCCAGATGTAAAGCTCATCCACACTTCCGTATATTGTTCCAGTTCTTGATTGTCCATTATCTGTCACTTTGCAGCCGAGGAACGCCTGGATAGAAAAATGAAAGAGGCAAGTTACAATTTGAAATGAATTTCTTATATTACAGAGCACGAGTCTCATTAAATAAATTTCCTGCAGGTGGTGCTTCAGGCTACAACTTTAATAATTCAACCATTGTGACCATATTGATGTTGACAGGGGGGTTGATTAATTTTGAGTGGAGTTGAGCTGCGCCCATAGGAATTTCTGAAATGAAACTTGCATTCTGAAATAAAATAAAAAACGTTTGTAAAAATATCAACCTGTAACTTTTTTATGGACACATCTTGGGAAAATTTCACAAAAATAGATGTAGCACAATTCTAAATGCTTCAAACTAAATGATTTTTCTTCTATGTTTCAAAATTGTTGAAATTCAATATGACTGCTATCCAATCTTTTCTAAAATTAGAAAATTAAATCCTTGACCCTGAAATGGGGATATAGTCACTGAAACAAATTTTCTAACTTGCACGGTTTCCGAGATATGGCATAGAATAAGTTTTTAATGGCAGCCATCTTGAAAATTAAATATGACTACCATGCAATCTCTTGTACACTAAGTGTATCTGATTCTTTGATCCCAAAAATGAGTTCCTGCCACTAAAATGAAATGTCTAACCCCTGTGGTTTCTCAGATATGTCGGAAAATAGATTTTTAATGGCGGCCATCTTGAAAATCAATATGGCTGCCATCATAGCAGTTTCAATTTACTTTTTATGAATTCTGGGTGTGATATGAAAGGGATTGCCACTGAAATCATCTCCCTAGCTGTCATAGTTCCTGAAATATTGATGAAAATAGGTTCAGCAGAGTGAACAACAAAAATCTCAAGATGGCTTCCGGCCTAAAATGGTAGAGTAGGTCCTTCTGAACATTTGTACCGAGTTTCATGCTTTCCTCACTCTGCGAGCGATTCTTACACTATGTTGCACCAATCGCCTTGACTATATGTGGGTGGAGAGGTCTCCTGTCTCCGTGAAAAACGGCTTACATGATCAGGCACACATGCAAGTGTTTCGTGTACCTCACAAGCAACAGGTTGTCTCCACTTGTAGTTCTGAATTTATGTATAGATGGCATCTCAAAGCAACAGCTGCTCTGTTGGAATTCCCTTTGCCTTTCAACAAGGTGATTGGTGTTGTTGACCAAGCCAAGGAGTCTCACTTAATGAGCGTGTTTGTTCAATGTTTGATTGTTTGGGTCAGCAGGAGATAATGTTCTTGAGACAGTGGTTCAATTGAAAAGTGCGTTGTAGGTTATATTAGTTTCATATTATATATACAGGGATTATTATAATGTGTTACAGGTGATTTCATTAGTACGCGATTCTTAGGTTCTAGACCCACCAAATACATAATATTTTTAGTTAATCTAATTGGTTTAGAAACAACAGAACGTCACACATTGGACTTATCAAACGTAGTAAGTACAGTTAAGCATTGATTTCTCACAGCCAAGTGTGAATGATAAGAATCGCATGGTAATGAAATTGGCTGTAACAACTAGATTATTATAAACTAGAGATACCCATTGAGGGACATTTTTAGGGGGAGTCAATGATAAAAATCTGCAGTTTGTGTGAAAGCATGTACTTTGATTGAAATGGTAGAGAAATACGTGAGAAGGGAAAATATGTGAATGGAGTTCAGGAAGTATATATATTGGTGATGAAAAAGGGTAAGTGATATTTTGGCACATTGCCAAATCCTACACATCAGGCGTGTGCACTGAGGCGTCTGCTATGAGATTGTGCTTGAAGGTGAACATTGCCAAAGTGAAAAATGCATTGGTGATTGGATGCTGTGCAGATTAGACTTGAGAGACAGCGCGTAGGAGCTTGGAGAATAGTTGAGACATCTTGATACGTTTATGGCTTGGAAAGAGCTTTAAAATGAGGGTAAGATGACGAAGATACGATGAGTAGAAGTAGGTCAGCCAGGGTGCAGGTATGGAAAGCAGCTGACACTGGAGTGTGGATGTTTTAGGCGGGAAAATGGAGCAGTGGCGCCAGTCCGTGGTGATGTGATAAGCGGAACTACTGAGCAGATTCATGCGCCCCTGGTGGCAGAGGACAGTTGCCGTAGAAAAACATAAATAAGACAGCAGTGGAACTGCTTTCTGGTGTTATCAGAAGGACAGGATAGATCAATAAGGATAGGTGGATAGTTTAGGTGAGTGGCATTGCTAAGGGAGGAGTTTTTAGCTGTTGCAGGAGTGAGCATGTCACCCATGATTTTTGCATCTTATACCCGGCAGGGATGGGATTTCATCTAATTTTCATCTTGTGGGCTTCACCAAAGACAAAAATAGCCTGCCCTCCTTAACGCAGTGCCAACTATCCATTATCACTGTTATAATCCCCATATATGGAGACAGACCTATTGTATGGCACATGTGTGACTGAATTGTTTGGCCATGATAATTGAATTTACCTCGCAAGCAAAGTATGCTGTACAATACATGATATAAGTAACCAGACGTACAAACCCTCACTGTGGTTGCAGTTAAAGTGCTGAGTTTCTGACCCTTTTGGTTTACATGTGGATGATAGATTTTAGAGTATTGACAAACACAAATTACAGGAGTTTTTTTTACCTGTGAAACTGGCATAGCTATATAGTTTATCTCACCTTGTTCTGCACTGAAGTCCCATTATAAGATGGAAGATACGCTTCACTGTTGTTGTGGACAGACAGGCTTGTTGACGCAACCGGACATCCATTGAACAGTAGGGTCAGAGAGTTATTCCCAGAGGGATCGAAGATGACACCAAGATGGATCCAGGTCCAGGTTTTTATTGGATCACTTTCCACGATCCATCTCTTTGAGACACGATCGTCGACCGCTACCACCATCTTGTGATCTGAAGTTCGGACGAAGACCTCAAGCCGCTTACTGTTGAACACGTATCTGTCGCTGTTTCTTCTTTCCAATGAATACCAAATGGCAAAAGTGAAGCCGGCGGCACAATTGGTGTTGTCAATGCAGGGTGATTGAAGTTGGGACAGTTGTCCACAAGGACTCCCTATGTAGTAATAGTACAACGCAGGAGGTGGACGGCCGCCAGACACATTTCTGACATCCCCATAGAATGCCGCTGTAACTCCCAATGATTCAATTTGCATAGGGGTAGCGTTGGTTAGTTTGAAGGATGTCTGGATTGTCAAACCTGCAGAGAAAAAGAAGTATAGATCTACTTATCTGAGGCTAATAGGTCAGCAGATTTAATCAAAATGTAAAAGCTTTACTATCAATGCCTTTACTTGCGTCTAACATATATTGCCACCAGCCTGTTTGTTGAAGCCATATGTCGTGTTCTGACACACCTTCTGATTAATTGTGTCGATAACATATTAATCTAAAAATTGCTACAGCAAAGTTTCTTAGCAAGTTGCTGAAATGAAGTTGGATATTACAAAACTTGACAGTATTGACCTAGCTCCAGTGTTGTAAACTTGATAGCAAATCAGAGGTCAATACTAGCCCCGATGTGACCGGCTGTGTTTTGGCCAGTTGTACAATTCATAGAAGAATGGAACTTTCGGAGATATTGTGGCACTAGGTGGTGGATATACCTGATAGCCCGTTGACTGTATGTCAGTGTGTGATTGAGCCTTGTTACGGGTTTACCGACACATTCCTATTTCTTAATTTTATCTACGTATGTGAAAAGAAACAGAGTTGTGGGTAGGTCAGTTTACAGCATAATAATGCTGGTCACTCTCCCCAGAAGCTGCATTGTTCCGATATAAAAGTGCTTGTCGTAGAGTGGGTCGGGGCAAGAAGCCCAGGTTAGGTGAGAAGCCCCCCCAGGGTCATATCTAAACTTACATTTTTGGTGCTTTTTCTTATTGATAGGATTGAAGCTAGAAGATTTTTAGGTGACGTTACAAATTTTCAAGGCATTCAGCACCAAACCATAGTCGTAATTAAAGAAACAAAAAAAGGTGCATGGTTTTTGTAACTTTGATTAATTCTTTGAAAGTGGTTGTCAGAAATAACTTTGGAAATTTTTAAAAGTATAATGGATATCTTCATTGCTTCACTTTATGACCATCACATAAATATGATTTGGATCATGTTTTTTGCATTTTAGCTCAAAATATAGAGGTCAAATTAAAATATGTGGGTTTGGGGCGAGAGGCCCCACATGGTAAGGGGCATGGGGCCCCCTTCACTGAGGCCTCGAAGCTGCTTCCGGAACCATTTAATTAAGTTTACTTTACCTTAAATCTTGATAGAATAGCTGATTGAAATAGAAAAAATTTTGGCCGAAATTGAAAAAGGGCAAAAAATATTTAAAAATAAATGCATGAACAGAAAAATTCTAAAATTCAGAAAAGTGAATAGAATGCCTTAAAAATGATAGAAGAACCCCAAGAAATAACTTTCAAGCTGAATGCGCTCGCAAAAAAAATTGCCATAGGATTATAATAGGGGGGCTTCTTGCCCGATGGGTGGGGTAAGAAGGCCATTATAATTTTTTTACGAAAAGGGCCGTAACTCCTTTATTAAAATTGGTAGACATTCGTTTCACTAGTTATAAGTAGAGTCAAGTGATCCCTTCCTGACAGCATAAGCATTCAAATAATCGACAAAAAAAAGTAGGTCAAATTGCATCTCGAAGTTAAGGGGGGCTGCATGCCCCGCGCTACTCTACACCCATGTATCATTATCTGCTGCTAAGTTGGATACATTCACTGTAGTGTTTGTACATGACAGAAATTACACACTGTGTGGAATTTCCAGACAATGCTGCTTCATACTGCCTTCACTTCCAATGTTCCCCTTTCAATATGTTTTCCAGGAAACCATTCTCAAATGTGTAGGAACTTAAAATATAATATCAGAGCCCCCACATTTCCATAAATGAGTAAAAACTGTCATATTTTCACTGTGTTTGTTCAGTGTCATAATGATCCATGGCTCCATGCTCCTAATTCTACCCTCCTCCTTTTGGTACACATCCTCTTGGCCCTTCATGCACCAGTGCATCTTGGAGCTGCAGCTGGAAGGGGGGACCTCCTAAAAAAAGACATTTTTGGTGAATCAGGGGGGCACTATAAAAAAAATTAAATGAAACTTAATAAACAAGTATTTCGTAAAGGCAGATAAAAACACAGTATAGAGTACAAAGTAATGAAAAAAATACATCGTGATTAAAGGAGGAGAGGAGAGGAGAGCTACACTCAGCTGCAGCGGATTGCACACTGCTGGCAGTTTGTATGGGGGACCCTCTGGTTTTATTTCAATTCATACACCGTTATTGTACTGGTCTTCCTATACATGAAATTGTGTACAACTGTCAAATATATTCAATTAATCAACTGATATCAAATGGCCCTTAAATGATAATAATGAATACTATAATGATTCAATGCTATTGCCTTTGACAACCTACACTCCTGGGCAAAAAAAATGGACCACCCTAGAATTCTACTTCATTTTGCTAGGCTCTGATTTTCCCAGAATATAAACATCGCAAATGCTTTATTTCCTGTCAGTTAATGAACAAAAGCATTGTCTTAGCATTAAATTAGCATTGTCTTAGCATTAAAATTAAACAGTTGTTTGGCTGCTCTTCTTGACGACTCTGTGCACTGCAAAATGTGCATATTTTCCCATTCCGTTTCACTGTCATCCAAAGCTCCTCAGTGTTACTAGGTTTGTTCCTTCTTAGATTAACATCAATATGAGCCCACAAGTTCTGAAATTAGGTGAAATCGGGACTTTGTCAAAGGTGGTGGAGGAATAATGGTGCGGCGAGCCTTTTCAAGTACTCTTCCTAGGTATCAAAATCACCTAAGCTTCGAAGTATGTAAAAAGAATGTATCAGGGCCTTCTGCCGACCATTTGGAAGATTTTCTTGTGGAAAGCGTACAAAATATGCTGTTCCAGGATGACAAGCTGATGCCCATGCAGCGAAGATGACCATTAGTATTTGCTGTGCAACAATATATCAACTATGTTCTGGCTGGGACAAAATATAGATATCAATCAAACTGTGAACTTTTTGGGTCATATTAATGTTGATCTAAGATGAAACAATTTTGGTTTCACAAAAGTGCTTGGAAAATCATAGAAACAGCAATTGGAAAATATGCACATTTTGCAGTGCACAAAGTCATCAAGAAGTGCAGCCAAAAAACTGTTCTGCTTAAAAAGTCAAAAGGAAAAGCAATTTTTAAATACTAAGACAATGCATCTGTTGATTGACTGACCGGAAATGAAGCTTTTTCGATTTGTATATCCTGTAAAAGTCAAAGCCTAATGAAATGAAGTCGAATTCTTAGGTGGTCCATTTTTTTTCCCAGGAGTGTACTTTGTAGTTGTGGTAGTGGGCTGATAAATTAATCTATATTAGATATGATTCATCCTTTATTAAAATCCGCATGTTCTCTGTACAACCTCTAAAAAAACGAAGAAGAAAATACTTTTCTGCTATTATGATAATGCTCTTGTTCGCAGTGAGACTGACATTGTGACTGCCTTCCTTCTACACTGCACTACAGACACACCGGGGAGACATTAAAGAACTTCTTCAATTATATTTCTGAAATTCTTCTTTTTTACCTTAAACCTTCAGGTGGAGACTCCAATATAGGACATAAATTATGTTGTTCCACAATTTAAACCCTATTCCACCAGTTATAGTATTCATCAAATGTAGTAAATACAGATGTTACTCAATAAATTTAAACCAACTTATGAAATGAGTCTAAGAAGGCAGTCCATGTTCTTTTTGCACTAGTGTTTCAAGTTAAACTCCAGGACAAGTTCACAAGACCTATCGGAAAATGGTAATCCACGCTGGTTTTCATTGTTTCTTCATGTATTTCTCTATAAAAATTGGGAGACATCATACATCTATGTTATCTTATGAATGCACTTGCACTTTTTTAATGGGATATAATAACATGTCCAAAGAGTATTGTAGCTTGTTGTGTTCTGAGACTGATCTACCATCCTGTCTTCCAGTTTCCCTGATGTAACGCTTGTCACAATTTTCATACATGAAACACATGGTACATGGTCACACAACCCTTCGAATGAGAATCCAATTTTAATCACATTTAAATGGGTGTCAAGTTTAAAGTCTATTGACCTGAGGCTCAAGACAGGGGATTATAGCCAGCAATCAGTGCAAAACAATACAACAAGATTAAAATCCTGTCACCTGTTTCTTGAGAGAGCCTCACGAACACTGTCAAAGCAGAAGATATCAGAGCAGAGCAATGGACTTTTTGTCAAAGATTTTTTACGGACACATTTTCACGTCTATTTATCAATGGAATTATCTATTAACTAGCTCTTCATAGCAAGGAATATACCTGGAGAGGGCAAATTAAATGTATTGCCCTGTAGACGACAATATGCAAGGGCAAGGTAAGAGATCAAAATTCTCCTAAATCCATGTCAACACACAAAACTTTTGCCAACTCACCTGGCAACTTTGAAGCCATTTAATTCAGTATGAAAGAAGTCTGAAGGTGTACTTTTGCATAGATATAGCCAACAATGACTACATAGACAGTTCTGCATGGTGTTATTTTGCTGACAACAATTAGATTCATAGTAATTTGGCTTTTTTTAAAACATGTGCTTTTCACAAGACATTGTTATGATCAAACAGGAAGTGAAAGTGCCACCTTACCTACACATGATAGTAATCCTGAGCATTGAATGGCTCTGTCATGTCTTTGGGATTGAGTGACTTTCAAAAGTTCATCTAAGCTTGTTAAGTTGTTTAATTTGTATATCTCGATCTGACTGAATAAATATGCAAGTTCACTGACACGATTATGTCAGGCCTAGTGCTGCTCTTTTAGTGTGTTTTACTTGATATTCGCGCAGCGAAGTGGCCGCAGGCCGTTTTGCGAAGCGAATTGAGCACAAGAGAGGTTTCAAAAATCTGTGGTTGATGGTCTCAACATCAATGGTCGACAGCAGGAAATTAGTTCAAGAAGGTCCAGCTTTTTATCAATGATTTAGTTTCGAATTTAACAAAACATGACATTTTCACCTTCAAAAGTGTCTTTTAAAAAAATTCAATTTTCTCCAGTATTATTCCCTGTACCTATAACTTTTATGGAATGGTTAATTATTAGCCTTGACAGGCTAAATTAAATTATTTACATATGAATCAGTTAATTTCAAATCAGACAACAAGAAAACTTCTAATTAAAGTTGCATAATCGTTATAAGCTGATGATTATGCAACAGTGAGCAATTAATCTACACGCCAATCAATGGAAATCATGTAATTGTTTTCTTATTACTATTGTGTAATACCAACAATCTAACATAGACTTTTAAGTATCAGTGTTGTCTGCCTTTTTAGTAGTATTTAGCAGATTATCTATCTATCTATCTATCTATCTATCTATCTATCTATCTATCTATCTATCTATCTATCTATCTATCTATCTATCTATCTATCTATCTATCTATCTATCTATCTATCTATCTATCTATCTATCTATCTATCATATTTTTGATTTATTTTATCTTTCTACAGTCTACATTTCTCTCTGTCTTTCTATATATCTGTCTTTTTTTAAATTGTTACATAACTGCCTTTCATACATTGAATGTGAAATAAATATGAAAGTTATGGTAACACTACCAAAACTTTTTTAAGTGCTGCGCGAATTTCATGGCTGTGCTATTTAAATATTATTTTTCTTGTCCTTCTCCCTCGGCCGGGATCTAACTGAAAAATTGCATGTTAGAACCCTCCAAACCAGTGTCTAACTAATACTTAGAAACATCTGTAAGGTCTCCTAAATTGGATGCTAGCAGACGAGCGATCGAGGCTGCAGACTGACGAAATTCACATCGAAATGGGTATCAAATTCGCTTCTAGGGCAGTGGGGCAGCTGCCTCTCAGCTCCTGTATTAGTCAATTGATACTCAGTATAAATATCATCAAGGTGCTTGACTTCAAAACTGAGGCAAATAACAGCTTCGTTTTCAGGGTCTAATTTCAAACATCTAACATTGTGTCACAGTCGCAATTTTTGTCAAATCCCTTGCCAGAGAAGTTAGCTCCGGATTCCACATCTTTACTCTATCAAATTATAGCTAATTTACCTGTAATTAAGGGAATTCCTAGCAGATTTGTAGCTTAATGAACAACTGCAAGTTCGCTCACCCAAGCTGGCAGGAGAGGTACCTATGGGGTATTACACCACAAGTCCTTTCACTGAAAAACTGTGAATATGAGAAGGATTTTGTCATAGATCCTTGGAAATATTATATATCAACAAATAGAAGTAGTTTGTAACTTTACTTTAATCTTCCATGAGGCTCCCACATGGTGCCTCAGATATTAACAGAGCCCTCTCTTGGATATTGCATAACTAGAAATTTTGTAATGCCAAAGCTGATTGGCTCTGCCTTATGACATCACTGCCAACTTGGATGAGCGGGTTTTCTGCAAAGTCAGTCACCTTGTGTTATTTCAAACAGACTGTATAGTCAGTCCAAGAGACTGCCTGTGTCAGCTCTGAGCAGTTGCCTATCAGTACAGGTCCGCGCACAGCAGAAGTCAGCAGAACTGTACTGGGTTGCTTCAAAAATGCATGTGGGTGAGGACGTAAAATAGAGCACCAGCAGTGAAATGTTGTAGCCTGGGATACTATAACTGATGAAGTAAGGTTAAATTGTGGAGCAACATCGGTATGTCCTCCTATATTGGACACTCCATTTGAAGGATTACATTTAAAAGGAGGAATTTCAGAAATTTCTTTCATGAAGAAATATAATATAATAATATAATTTGAAGAAGTCTCTCCCCAATGTGCCTTAGTGTAGAACGAAGGTAGTCACAATGTCAGTGTCACTGTGTATAACAGCGGTTTAAATGACAGGGGGGAAGTATTTTATTATTTTTATTTTTTGAGGTTGTACAGAGAACGTGTAGATTGTAATAAGGGATGAACCATTTCTAATTTTGGTTAATTTACCTGCTCACACATATTTGTTAAGCAGGATGTCAGAGACAATAGCAACAAATCAGTATAGTATTCATTATCATTTCAGTACCATTTGATGTCAGTTGATTAATTGAGTTTTATTTTAAGAATTTTACACATTTAGGAAGACCAGTACAATAACAGTTGTATGAATTGAAATAAAATGCTACATGGGTGTACGACAAACATTTTTACATTGGCACACTGCAGCCTGTGGGGAGAGTCATCATTATTATGCCTTAAACTCACCTACCCATTACTCTCTTTTCACATAGAAGGGTGTCGGTAAACCCGTAACAAGGCTCAATCACACACTGACATACAGTCAATGGGCTATCAGGTATATCCACCACCTAGTGCCACTGTGCCACCATATCCCCAAAAGTTCCATTCGTATATGAATTGAAAGTATAAAAGTTACATGATTCTGTATAATTATGGATCCTGGTATTGGCTGTCTATATACCTTTTCCAGTGAAATGCTCGTTTGTGATTTTCAATATGACTTTTTAATTTCAGTGAGCTGTCATTGGAAACTACTGGGGTTACAGAGTGGCCCAATATGTCAAAATGACCCTATTTTGAAGCAATTTCAGGAAAATAACATGGTGAATATGAAAACAATATATTTCATTACATTGGCAATTGAATTACAACATATTTGTGTTGCATTACATGAAATGCTTTTATTTGGGAATGGGTCTATATACCCATCAGCACTTTGAGATATAAACAAACCTGGTTTACCAAAATGTTTCCCTGGTAAAGGACAGTTAGTGTGACCAAGTTCATGCAAATATTGCTTTAAACCACAAAGACATAGGGTCATATTGGTAAAAAATTCATATTAAACTAACGTTTTTGAAGCATAAACTTTTAAAGGCTGTCAAATGGCCCCATGCAATACAAAGTGGCCCAATATTTCAAAATGATCCTTTCTTTATAATCTAAAATAAAAGTATTCATCTATGCACAATGTAATGTCCAATATCAGCTGAATATGACGAAAATGACTCAAAAACGCCTAAATTTCGAGATTTTAGCTCCTCATAGTGGCCAAACAGTATGGGCCGATTTCACCAAGATGGTTTTCATAGTAAGGCCAGGTCTTAACAGCCTTAAACCTGGTTTAGTGAAGTCCCTTTCACCAACTGAGTTTTAGTCTATAGACTAGTCAAGGTTCAGTGGTTGACAATTTTTGTTAGACAACTTACAGATCAGTGATGTCAAACTGTTAAAGTGGTGTCCCTTTAGGGCTGACCAGATAATACATGAGGGGAGGGGGAGGGGGGCTCTGGACTTTTGATTTAAAAAAAATTGGTTCAGCACATGACACTGGTGGAAAAAAAGTTTGATCAGCCATAAAAAAAAGTTTTTCCCACCCAGTTAATAGGTCAAACACACCGCCAATGCACAAGCTTTCACACATGGATTTTATGCAAATGAGGCCAATTTCACCATTCCACAAAATTTGGTATATCATAGAGCAAGGATTCTTATAGATCTCAAAATGAACTGGTAAAAAAAACAAAAAACGCAACTTGAAGCTCATTTATGGGAAATCCAGATTACCAACTTTGAACTCTTGAGTGTAGATTATCGATCTCCGGATTCATGTATGAGATGAATTTTACCTTCAGGAGATGTAGAAGAATTCTAAACAGAATTTTCAACGACATCTCGTCGTCTTCCTCAGTGGCTATCAACCTTGGATGTTTAAACTGTCCACAAAGAGGAAAAAGGAAGACAACGCCATCAAGGACAAATCCACAAGATCCACAGCTCCCCCGATTGCCCTGCCGTATGTCCAGGGCCTGTCCGAACACCTTCAAAGACTCTTCAGATCGAATAACATCGCAGCCTAACACAAGCCCATAAACACTTTAAGAAGTCTTCTGGTAAGACCGAAATATGCCATGCCAATTGAAGATCGATGTGGTCTTGTGTACCATATTAAATGTCAGAACTGTCATCATTCATATGTAGGAGAGACAGGAAGAAACATGGGTACGAGGTTTAAGGAACACACAAGTAGGAAAGGTACCAATTCAGCCATTAAGGAACATCTGGAAGCGACAAGACACACATGCAATTTAGAGAACATCAAGATTTTGGATAAAGAAGAGAACTGGCACAGAAGGAAACTGTAAGAAGCCATCATGATTCACCGACACCAGCCACTCTGAACAGGGACAAGGGACTGGAGCTCTCCCCGGTCTACTCCTCGCTCCTGTCACATGACTCTCGTGAGTCATGTGACACCTCAGCCCCACAACAACGGCCCTGTGGAAGACGACGAGACGTCATCGAAAATTCTGGTTAGAATTCATCTACATCTCCTGAAGGTAAAATTTATCTCAACTTTGAACTCATTTTGGTACGGGTAGAGCAGGTTGTCAATGTTGACTATGATGAACACCTTGAATGTGGTCTTAAACATGACAAGAAAGTTAATATTACACTGAAAAAACACTTTGTGTAAAATAGCAGACAAAATCTATGTGTAAAATGGGCTTTGTGTATTCCAGTCAAAATAATGTGTGACACAGACAAGCAGTGTTGTACAACAGCATAAAGTGCACTGTTGATCAAGCAACTTCCAATTTGTCTGATATTTCACACAAAATTTCACACAAAATATTGTATACTTTTGCTTGGTACGAGACTAATCTTCTTTATAAATGTTTTGTTTTGTTGACCAACATGGCAAACAATTAAACTGGATCAAAACTGACCTCCTTTAGATTTTAAAGTCATCAAGCTTCACTTAAGAAGTGTACTGACTCAGACTGACTTACATATTTGTTAGCAAAAAGACAAGCATGTTGCAACCTTGGTTAAAAGTACATTTGTCACTGGGAAGTTCACATTGTGGGTTTTGCTGGAGCTGACTGAAATATGTAAAGGTAAGTTAAAGATTTGCTTTAATTATTTTTGATTGCATGCATGAACCAAATGTGATATATAACAGAAGTGGAAAAATGACTATTATTACAATGCTCAGATACCATGTCAAGGTGAGTTATACTTCCAAGTTAATAGCTTGACATGAGTCAAATATAGGCCATTACAGAGAGCTAATCCCTGTCTCAAACATACGGCATTGAAAATTCATGTAAGAAATTATGTGGGATAAAGTTCATTTGTTTATTTCTAAGAAAATTGAATTATTAAATTTTGTTAATTATTAGCTTGAAGACTGTGTACGCAAATATATACTTATTTGTCAATATTGCTAATTTATATGTTGTTTTGAAAACAATGGAATTACTGGGGCATATCCGTGGCTAGGGGAGGACAGGGCAAGACGGGACAGCAGGCAAGACGGTACAAAGCTCCTCAGGAACTTATTACTAACAGGAGATGCTGCTGCCACCTGGTGTTATATAAGTAATTATGTGCTTTCTTTAGTGACATCATCAGTTGTTTGCAGACGATGCTTACCTGGAAAACTAGGTGAAAAAATGTAAATATTGACTTTTCTTACAAAAAACACACACTGTTTCAGTGATGATCCATCAGATGCTAGTTTATTCTCCCTGACAATCTATACGTAGTGATGGCAACAATATCTCAATGAACGCTTCTGGCAAGATTGGTAGTGAACACCACAAAGATATTTTTTCAATACGATACCCAATCTGAAAATGTGTGTTTTTGGGCAAGATGGGACAGCGACCCTGAAGCTCCCTGGATCATGTCCCATCCTGCCCTCACCTGTGCCATTTTACCCTTCCTGAATTACGCATTGATGATTGGTTTCTTATTTCATAGACCTATACAATGGTGTAGGCCTATTGGTGGAGGGAGCAGGAGGTTGTCCCCCTGGAATATTGGCTAGGCCTCACACAATCTTCAGGACCAGTTTTGGCAAATATCACAGCGGATCTCGTCGGGGTACTGAAGCATGGACAAGCATTGATTGATTTTAAATGCAGTGATGTGACTTTGATTAATTAAGTCAAGATTGGATAGTAAACTTATGTGAACTTAAAACATCCTTATACTTATTTATTTATATGTGCAATCAATAGATTGATTTAGGAATACATTTATTGACTTTTAAGGCTGTAGGCTTTTACACGTAATACAATACTAGCGTCCAAAGGGAAAACCTAGTAAGTCACATTTAGGACATTCTGAGAAAATTGACTTTTAAATTGCAGTCCGTGCAGTAAGAGATAGACTTACTGGGATATGCCAGTGTCATTCTGGGGCCACTTCTCGAAAATCTAAACTTAATAAATATATAGAAACATGTCTCAGAAGTCCCATTTTGACCTTAACTCAATTTGGCCCAAAATGTGACTTACTAGGTTTTCCCTTTGCACGCTAGAATAGTCAACAATCAATAAGTAATTCACACAAACAGAAAAAAAGTATATCAGTGAACTAAATATATTCCTATTGAAAGACAGACAAAGGCATGATATATAGGCCTTGGTATAGCTTTTGTAAGTGTTAAAGAATTAATTATAAACCCAACAAAATTATCATGGAACTAAAGTTCTTTGAAATTATATTGGCCAAATATATCGCACCCGGTGGTTCATCGTTGTGAACCACATGCATCTCATTATCTGATGCTGTTATGTAAACAATGGGCAGTGAAGTGATGATGTCACAATGTCTTGACGCTCTCATTGGTCCTTGTGCTAGGGATCTTTCTGTGGCCATTCAAACAAAATAGTGCCTCTTGAAATTATTAATTCTTTTTACTGGAGGTATTTTTTTTTATTGTGGGATATAAATAAAACTTGATGGGAGTGTGGTTCACCAGCAATGAACCTCACTCATGTCAGGTCTGCTGCAGAATAAACATTCGTCCTTCGGACTCGTGTTGTTTACTTCCTGACCTGACATTCATGAGGTTCATTGCAGTGAACCACACTCCCATTAAGTTTTATTATAATAACATTTTTTAGGAGTCTCAACTATTTTCAGGCTTTCTGGAATCCATTTTGGTAGAAATATCAACTCAAATACTGTATTTTTGCGGTTTTGCATGGTTTCACCAATTCTTTATTAATCTAAAAATTAGTTACATATTTGAATTTTTAGAAAAAAGAGCTTTCAAATGAGCATCCGCATTAACAGGTTTTGTAAATTTGGCGTTGAAATTGAAAAAAATGAAAATAAAACGTTTTTTGAAGATTTCGGTTCTGAGGTTCATTTCAAGATAGAATTTGCAGAAACTATTGATGCTACCATTCATTTGAAAGCTCTTGTTAAAAGGAATTAAAATATAAAGTCTATTTAAAAATTAATCGAGAATCCACGAAACAATGGGAAACCGCGAAAATGCTGCATTTTTTTCAACAGTTCCAACAAAATGAACCCTGACCACCCTAAAATGCCTCATTTCAATCCAGGAATCAATTGATAATGTTTTTTAGATCTGTAGAAGGAATAAGGATCACTGTTTTCATACAGTCAAACTATAGGCACTTCACAGAAAGCAGGAAAATGAGAGGATCAGACGCCATTTTGGAAAATGGCTGCTGTGGGTCAAATCTGATGTGGCTCCCTATCTAAATATATTCTTTAAGATGTTTTTAATCAGTGTACCAAGTGTCATGCTTCTGTTGAATAAATGCATAATTACTTCCCTATTCATGACAAATCTGTCCTGCTACGATTGATGAACTAGTGGTTGAACTTAATTAGCAGTACCTCAAGTGATTTTGCGCAAAACGGGACACTGTCCCATTTTGCCCAGTGGTCTGTCCCATTTTGCCCATTGGTGTGTCCCATTTTGCCCATTGGCTTGTCCCATTTTGCCCATTGGCCTGTCCCATCTTACAAACACTGAAGGCAAGATGGGACAAATCAGCAAAACTTTTAAAGTTGGCATACAATTTCCTAGAGAAATTAGTTGTAGAATTACAGTGTTTTAAAATGATGCTACCATTATCAGCAACAAATTCTGCACCATATTTAGTATCCAAAACAAAATGTACAGTTGCTGGGTCAAGTGATATTTAAGTGTCCCATCTTGCCCTGTTCTCCCCTATAGGTGCAGAGTGGTTGGGACAGTTGTAGAACATTGGAATATATTGGGATAGTTCTTTTAATAGACAGTAACTTTGGATAAGGTTTAGTGTACAGAACTGGACATTGGTCATGCTTGGGACAGTTGATGTTTGAGACACTTGAGGGTAGGTTTAGGGTTAGTGCATAGATGTTGGACCTTGGTCATGCTTGGGATAGTTGCTGTTTGGGATACTTAAGCCTTAAGGACAGGTAAAGAGTTAGTGCATAGATGTTGGACATTGGTGCTTGAGATAGTTGATAGGTTTAGGGTTAGTGCATATTGTATGGATGTTGAAAATTGGTCATGTTTGGTTGACATTGAAGATAGGTACAGGGCTAGTGCATAGATATCAGGCTAAAGCCATCTGTATGTGTAGTATGTTTGGAATAGTTGGAAATGGTACCTTCATAGGTGTAGGAGCCAGGGGCCGGGGGGGGGCTGCAGCCCCCCAAAAATAAAATTTTGAAATAAAAATTTTTCAGGTGGTTTCGGGCTGAATATTTTGTACTTAGATTTTGGGGCAATTTCGACGATATTTTTTGAGTAGCCCCCAAAAATGTATTGACCTCCTGTGCCTATGGACCGTACATTGGTTACGATTGGGATGGTAGTATTGTGTGTGGTATACAAGACATGGTCCATTACATTTACATGTAAGTGAGGGCTTGTATTTCCCGGAGATACAGTACTCTGAAATTGAAGGAGATGGGCACTGGGCAAGGTTATAAAAGCATTATAATGAATAGAATAACATGTCCTGTGTGCTCATAAAAGAGTCTAGAGTGCATTTTTTAAAATAGTGTGTGTGTTTGTAGTAGAATGTTGTGAGCACCAGTCTTTGCTGCTGAGTGTATGTTCTCTTGTAGCTGATCGCGTGACACATCAGTCATTCATTACTAAAGCCTTGATTTTGCTCTTTGCTTATGAATTTCTACTCATGCAAGGACAGTAGTAGGACAACTTCAGTTTTGTTTCTGTTTGTATTCAATACTTGTAATTGTTTATTTCAGAGTGACAACAAATTCTCAACTATTTGGCCAGACATTTTCGATAATTTTGCCGGGAAATGGGAGAGAATTGCACCAGCACTGCTGTCAAAGCTACACCAAAAGCTCAACAATAGAATGAAAGAGATGATCTTAAAATTGCAAATGATGGAATTGATTTATAAGCAGGTAAGAAAGGAGCACATCGCAAAGAATTAGGAAGGTGGCTATAACTATTTAATCTTTTACAGAATATAGTTACAATACAACATTTATAATGTGTGGCCACCTTGGGCAGCACCACTATCTTTTTTATATTACAGCTATGCCAATTGCAGATGTTTTATACAAGATTACTTTTACTAATTGGATAACTCCACATAGTGTATTTTAATAAATAAATTTTATGGGTGTAAAATTGATAAAGACATACTAGACTGGAGTATGTATATCGCACTTGTTAGACAAAAATTAGAAATAATATTGTGTATATTTTCAAATTTGGTCAACAAATACAAATACATTTCGAATTACACTATATATCAGTTGATTTTCTAAATACACGCCAATCTAGTTTACCTAATTGGTATAGTTGCAGAATCTTATTTGGTAAATCATCTTCTTTCCTCATTAAATGGTCAGCATTCCTTTTTTTGCAGACGTCGTGGCTAAAATGGCAACTTACAGAGACCATGGAATATTTTGTGGATTTCAAACTAGTAAGTTTGTATTTTGTTATTATATTTCTTGGTGTATAATTATAATAAGACCCAATGGTTACAATGTTTTGTGGTGTTAAGATGTGCGAGATGACAACTTGCTACAATCTTCTGATGTTGCAAATGTTATTTTTGGGTGATGTTGTTGCGTTGCGACAAGTTTAGCCTAAAATTATATTGGTAACATTGTAGTGGTTACTCAAGAAAAACTTTTTTATTAATAAATTACAAAATTACATGAGTGGGTACAGAGGACTCAAGATCTCTTCATGAGTGGGGGTGCATATCAAAATAACATCGTACAAACATTTGGTCTTATTCTTGCCCAATTATACAATTCACAAGAGAGCTAAATTTCGCTCAGATGATCTATACTAGTCAATTGAATTTGCCTAGACATGATTTCCCATACGTAAACAATGCAATAACACGACCAGCATATCTCTTTATGCAAAAAGAACCATTCTGTGTACAAAAATATACTGCATGGTTTATACTGAACTTCTTCATGTGGTATTGCAAAACAACCTGGGTTGTAATCTATTTGCATGAGAAGGTTTAAATTATGCTCTACTTGCATGAAAATGACTGAAAAATAACAAAATAAGGATCAATACATACAAACATGGATGGTGTAATTCACTATTTCTTTTCTTTATCTATTACTATTCAGGTGGGACCAAGCATGGATGAGTATGCGGGATTGAGAAAGATTCCTTTAGCAAAGGAGGTGTCACATGGTAGCAACAATTTCCTGCTCTTCGCAACTGCAGCATTGTCGAAGCGCAGCAGTATAATACATGAACTGCTTGAATTGGAAAACATTATTTATGACTTGCCAATTAAAATTAAGGACATTTTTATTCAAGGATGGGTGTGTAGACCAATCATAATTATAAACTTTATTCGATTTTTACATTCATATTATGAAAGAACTATGCAAATTTGTATCTTCATGATTTATAACAAAAATACATATTGACTCTTTTCTAAGCATATGATTAATAATACCTCAAGTACTGTACACTGTATCATTATTTGCTATTTTTTAATTAAACATTCATATAATCAATGGAAATCTTGTTTTGGTTATCATTGCATTTTGGAGAATGAAATATACCTTGTTTATCTATATCTACAGGGTTAAGGATTCATTGACTGTGCATAGATTTACTAATTGTTAATTCTGACAAGATCTGTGCTAAAATGGACAAAATTCTGAACAAAGGCTATGTTGCTATACACAAGAGCATGTGCCGAAATAGACAAAATTCTGAACAAAGGCCATGTTATTTTAAACAAGGGCATGTGTTGAAATAGACAAAATTCTGAACAAAGGCTATGTTATTATACACAAGGGCACGTGCTCGAACAGACACAATTCTGAACAAAGGCTATGTTATTTTAGACAAGGGCATGTGTTGAAATAGACAAAATTCTGAACAAAGGCTGTGTTATTTTAAACAAGGGCATGTGCTGAAATAGACAAAATTCTGAATAAAGGCTATGTTGTTATGCACAAGGGCATGTGCTGGAGCAGACAAAATTCTGAACAAAGGCTATGTTATTTTAAACAAGGGCATGTGTTGAAATAGGCAAAATTCTGAACAAAAGCTTTGTTATTATGCACAAGGGCATGTGCTGGAACAGACAAAATTCTGAACAAATACATTGTTACTTCAGACAATGATCTGTGCTGAAATAGACAAAAATCTAAACAAAGTCTATGCTAAATCAAGCAATGGCCTATGCCAAAACAGACAAAATTCTAAACAAAGTCCATGTTGCAACAGACAAATATCTATCTTAAAATTAACACATATTTTGACAGTTTTGATGTGTAAAGCAGACAAAATATTGTGTTGGTTTACACAAAATTTTTTAGACAAAATTATTGTCTAAAATATCACACATTTCATTTTGTCTGGAATAGACAAGACTTTGGACGGACACCAGCTAACATGCCATTTTGTGTAAATCCAGACAAAATTTGTCTATTTTTAGACAAAGTGTTTTTTCAGTGTATGAAAGTTGATAACTTGATGTTTGTGAGGGAGACTATGATACTTTGAGAATACAGTCGTAGTATGGCTTGTGTTGTTTGGTGGCTTGATAGCAATGATAGGTTGGTTAATGGGAAAGGGGGAAGTTTTGAACTTAGTTTTTTTTCACCAAGACCAGGTAGGCAATTATCTATTTAAAAATTTCCAAGTCCCTCCCTCTTCTGTGTTGCCATATCTTTGTCTTTGTTTGGGAAATTGAGACATTGTGTTTGTAACAGCTAATCTGTTCACACAATGTGTGTAAGCTTTCACTTAACTGAAATTCCTTGATACTGCTCTGCTTGACTGATTGGCTTAGCCAGACCAGGTCTTAGCTAAGACCTGGCTCTTCTCTTAACACCATGTTGGTGAAATCGGCCCTATATGTTATAGCAAAATGGACGCCTGTTCTGAAGTGCCCTCCTAAAACCCTCCCCAATAGTCTTTGAATGGTTGAAAAATATTTATTCTAAGTCTCATTTTTGGATAATCATGCTTTTTTCAGGTCTCGCCAATGGCAATTTACATTATAAACTTCAAGTGAAATGTGCTACCTCTAAATATTAATAGAATGAGCTGAAATTTTACACACACACTCTTATATGCCAACCTCAATTGCAAAAAAAAGTTTGATCCGCCTAAGATTTCCAAAATGTTGGGCGCCAGTCCCACCCTAATGACCATGTGTTTTTTTTGGGCAGTTCATCATGAATCAGTTGCTCACTTGGCTTGTTCAGACACGGAGCTGATAAGTCCCCATGCCAATATGCCACCAGGTGATGATAATCTTACAAAATGGCAAAGCAAATGGAACTCATCATTTTTTCAAAAAAACCTTTATGGGCCATTCTTAAATTTCGGGACAAAATGCCCTGGAAAATGTGGTAAAAGAGGGGACTTTTGATGCAAAAAACCTGCATTTTGAGCAATTTAAAAATAGAAAAAAAAAAAATGTAAGTCTTATTTTCAGAAGTACTTCTTCTCAGATCAATCGTATTTTTAATTAAATATCGATTTTTTGTGGTAACGGAGTGGACAGGAACGGTTTGGTTTTCTCTTGATAGTGGTTTCTATTTGGGAGATAAAAAGTTTTGAATGCATTCTATTGAATTCTGACACCCTCAGCAATATATATGTATGTAAAATTTCTTTAAAAAGGTATCACTGGTAAGCTCGGAATTGGAGGTAACGGAGTGGACATTTCAGTGGGACCAAAAAATGTTCCAATGAAAATTATGCCTTAACTTGTTGAATACCTGTTTAATGAAAATCTGCAAAGCTGTGGTAGTTTGGCGCATGTGCATCTTACGAAATCGAGTGGAAATTGCTCATTTAAAAACAATAGCGAGCCGAGCTATGCCTGGTAACGGAGGGGACAAAAATATTAACATAAACTAGTGACACGTCTTTTACATCAATTAATTCAGTGAAATGAAACAAGAAAAAAGTTAAGTATGATGTATATATTAATTCAAGTCTATATTCTCATGAATCATGCATAGAAACTGTGCTGCACAGGAGTCTTAATGCTTTTAAGGGCTGTGACGCGGCAAAGCTCATTCAAAATTTAAAGTTGCAAAAATGTTTGCCTGGACCGCTGATCTGCAAAGATCTATAAGTGGATCACCTGATCTCATCCCAATCAACTGAAAGCAGAGAATTGCACTTGTGCAAATTGTTTAAAAAAAATGTGTGAAACACAAACAGAAACTCTCACTTGTTACAAACTGCTTAAGTCAATCCCAGTTTGGAGATCAATGTTTCAGAATGCCATGGCCACCAATGGGAAACATTATGTCATTTTTCTGGAGAGAGTGGAGTCATACCTTCTCTCAACCAATGAAAATTGGGGGTATACAAGGGTAAAAATCGACACAATCGACATGGCGACACTGGCCTTGTTAAAAAGTGACACAGGGACACTGGCCCCCTTAAAAATCGAGAGACACTGACAGGTTCACTGATAAAAAGTGACAAACGACATTTGATATATTTCTTTATCATTTATGCTTAGATAAAAAGGGACATGAGACAATTTTTTTTCCCTTTAAATTCCGACATTTGACACTCATTCTGTTTTAAAAGACCCATGTATACCCACAAAATTGCAGGAAAAATGATGTATTTTCTACATGACTCACAGCATACTACAGCCTGCATGTTATCCCTTGTTTACTCAATCCTGCAAATTTGACTTGTAAGATAAAAAAAGTTCTGACATCTCTGACTCGGTTTTTTTAAAACGTCAATACTCTACTTCAGCTTGACTATTATGTATGAAATCAATATGTTATGAAATGCTTGTGTCAATCAAGTTTCAGTTTTGGGATAAAAACCATCTGACAGAATGATGCATAAACTATGAAGCTCATAGACCTTCCATTTTCTGTCAGTGGCATCCCTATGGGGGGGCACGGTGGGCATGTCCCCCCCCCCCGTATTGGACTGCCCCCCCAGGTACCCCCATATGAACTTTCCAACTCTGGCTAAAATATACAAATAGTGTAGTGGGTGCCCCCAAGAGAATCGCGTGCCCCCCTGGTGCCCCCCCCCCCGCTTGAGACCCCCGGTTACGCCACTGTTTTCTGTAGAATTTATAGCCAAGATATGGAAGTAATTTGGATCATTTTCTGTCACTGTGAAAAGGCATTGTCCCCGATTTACACAAAATGCTTCAGTTGTATTTTTTCAAATCCAAAGTTGTACATGTTAAGTCAGTCAGGGAAAGATGGTAGGGGATTGCAAAAGTGAACATTGATTTCAGCATAAACAGATACGCAAGATGTATTCCATTTATTGAACGTATAACTTAACTTCCAGTGCACAAGTGACCAGGTGATGAAAGATTCAAAACTTCTTCCCTAGGGGGTTCCAACTTTCAAGCAAAGCGAAATGCTCACACATAATTTAAGAAGCATTATTGACTGATAATGTTGCTTTGGTTGAAATGCCAATTGTGGCCATTGCATATGTATGATTGGTCCGTAATAAAAAATTATTATTGAACAATTGTCTTCATCACTCACACGGCTTCCAAAGTAAATGACATATGGGTCAAAATTTAATAAGTCTGAAACTCTTGTCTCCAGCGTTTAACAATAATTCATGAGGGCATGAAGGCATATGGAGGGAGGACCTCCTGTTGTCATTTGTCATAGACAAGTATATTGGCAAAACTTATAATACAAAAAATATGCAGCAGAATATTTTTATCCCATCCAAAAATAGCATTGAAGTGGCCAACCTCCCTGAAAATGGCCTGTCTCCCCCAACATTTTCATTGAAAGATCACATCTCAAAAACTAGTACAGAATCCTGATTCAATTAAACTCTTCCATACATGGAAACTTGACTGGCAGTCTTCTAAAATCTATAGTTACCAATAGCTGAAATAATATTATGTATAAGAGCAGGAGGCCCTTTTGTCAGTGTCTCCAATATTGCGTCATTAGCATCACACCAGATTTGTTTCTCAATAAAAATGAAAGGGACACACATTCTGCGAGAAAACCTTGTGTCTGACGTTGTCTGGGAACCATGGAAAATAGCTGAACTATCTGTAGCTCTGTATCATTTATGTAAACCAATACATTAGAGTATATCTGTTGCCATGTCAGTTGTCCTATCTCAATTTCTCATAAGCAAACGCCTTGCTACTTCATTTTTACAGCATATTTCTGGACCAAAATGCACTGTGAACATGTGTCTGGTGTTCATAAGGTCATTGCATGCACACATTGCCAGACTGCCAGTTTTGCACTGGTCTCTACAAAGATGTTTACCTTAATTATCATTAGCATCCCGCTGTCGTGAGCATCATGTCAAAAATGGCTTATTGCCTTTATCTTACTAAAATTTTGTCACAGAAATATGGTTTAGCAAAGGCTTTGGGCGGTGGAGGGAGTAGTGGAGATCATCTTTATTATTCAGAATCCAAACTATTGATGAAAACAAGTATTTTTGTTTGTGTTTGTAAATTTCTGGTTCAAGGATATGTTCTATCTCAATAACTATTGGTCATAGAGACCTGATATATAGCTCAATGTGTGCAGAATAGCCACTTTCCTATACATTGGTAATACATTCTTCAGCTCTAAATGGTACGGATTTCAAGTTATAGGCATGATGCTAATGACACACGTATTTGGTATTTTAATTGTTAAAAATGCGGTTTCTCAAAAAACATGGCACAAGAGACCTGGATCTTGGCCCAAAATGTGCAAGCAACTTGCCTAATCATTGGCAATATATTGTTTAGCCCAAAGTGGTCTGGATTTAGTAGTTATAAGTGTAATTTTAATGACAGTCAAAAAACATTACAGCTGTGTTTATCACCTCAGTGCAGATCACCAGTGCATTGGGACCCTTGGACATGAAAGTGCAGTGATAGATGATTGTTTGACCCACCCAATGCAAACTTTAAAAGGCATTTCCGGAGCGAAAAATTCTCAAAATTTTTCAGCTGAAATTTCAACGTTTTCAAATTTTCACCCAGATACAAAACAGAGTGGCAGCACTCCCTAGATACAAAACAGAGTGGCAGCACTCCCTAGATACAAAACAGAGTGGCAGCACTCTCTAGATACAAAACAGACTGATAGCACTCCCTAGATCTATCATAGTGCCACTGCTCGGAAAGGGGGTTCATGAATAATCCGGGGTCACTTTTCTGTGTTTTAACAACCCAAAACAGATTGTCCCTGCAACCCAGACATGTCTGAGAAACTACTCCATGGCTATTTATAAACAAGGCCGTAGCCTGCAGGGGGGCAGGGGGGCAGCTGCCCCCCCCCCCTAGAAACTTCCCGGGTGTATCAGCTACATGCATAATACATGAAGCTGATTAGACCCAGGAGTCAGTTGAAAATCGGATCATGACTGACCAAATAGGATTTCAACTGATTAGTTGAACCAGTTGGCAGAATTCTACTCCATCTGGTTGAATAAATTACAACTGACTAAATCCAACTTTTCAAAAATTATTTAAAAAAAAGGGCGAAAGGCAAGATTCATGAACAATTTGATTTTCATTTTCAAAATTACAATTATCTAAAAATTTGTTGTAAAAAAATCAATAAAGACAACAGATCAAACTCTTATTCACTTTCTAAGTTATTAAATCAAAGTGGTTTTCATCCTTGGTTGTGCTTTCTCAGTCAAAATTTGGTTGAAAAATTCCAACTGACTTAAGAAAAATGCACCAGTGACTAGTTGATCCAAATGCGACTGACTAGTTGAAAATGAAATTCAACTGACCTTTTCAACTTATTCGACTGACTCCAGGGTCTAAAGCTGATTATAACCATAGAAGTTAGGCATAGGCGTATGGCGCGCACAATTTTTTGGGGGCAAGCACCATTTGCCCGAATTTCAAGATCTAGTTTAATACCATTTCCAATGAAATTTCCTGGAAATCATTAATTTTCCATAGTTTTTATTTAATCATTTGGCCGAAATTTTTCGCTTTTTTGCCCGAATTTACTGTTTTCCAAACTTTTGGGGCAATTGCCCCCCTGCCCCCCTTCCATACACCTATGAAGTTAGAAGTAGACCAGATATTTGGGGGGCTATGGATTTTTGTTGTAAAAAAATTTTCTTTCCCACAGACAAGAAATTTTTTTTATTTCCGCCTGTAGTTAGGGTAAACATCATAATGTTAAAATTGTGGTAAGAAATGTCGTTGCTTGTCTGCGTGCAAAAAAATTTTTCGTTGACGCTTCGGGAATAAATAAAAAAGTTGTATATCCCCCCACCCAAATATTGTCTAAAAGACAATTATGGACATGAATGGCAAACCACAGTCAGTTAAATGATAAAATAATGGCAATCTACTGATGCAAGTCATTAACCCCACTCATGCCAGGAAATTATGCGAGTTGAAAAAGATTGTTAATGTACCTGTGACCATGAAACTGCTTCATGTTAGTCTGTCTGCCAAAGGGGATGACTTCAAAGGCTCAAAGTTTCTGATAAACTTTTTTTCTCTGCTGATTATCGTTTTATAGGGTCTAGGCTAACTTTTCAGGGCAGATGTGAAACTCTCACACTTGAGCATTTTAAGATGGCTGCAAAAATGGCCACCAGAATCAGAAAAACCTCAAATATGCTTGCAATAAGCAGTACAGAGACATAAAAAAAATGTAAAAAGGGGTTTTTTAGGTTGCTGAATTCAAATATGCACATCAGAAATTCCTAACTCATGCCTATGTGTGAATATTTCCAAGATGGCTAAATATTATATTTTCCAAAAAATAAAAAATTCCAAAAAAATTGCTCGAAAACAAAAATTTTCCAGATAAAATGAATGTTCAAAACGAAACTTTTCAGGAAAAAAATAAATTCCTGAAAAAATTTTTCGTCCAAAAGCCAAAAATTACTTTAAAAAAAACCAACCAACAGATTCTTACTTTTTTTCCAAACTCTGTTTCTCAGCTTTTTTTCCCCCTAAAATAATTATTCATTTTTTTATAAACTCTTTTTTTTTCCTCAAAACTTTTTTTAAACATTTTCTTTTAGAATATTACCTTTCCAACCTATTTCTCTTTGTCCCAATTTTTTCTCCAAATGTTTTATTGAACAAACTTGAATACAAAAATGAGTTTCAGAAATAATTTTTATAATTACAATTTAGAGTCTTTAAAATTTATTTTTTGCGTTCAGGCGTTGCCGTCTTCATGCTTTGGCATCTACATATTTAGATTTATGTATAGTATAAATACAATAATTTTTAATTTTCGCACATTTTGATGTATTTCTTAGGAAAAATTTTTGTTGAAAATTTTAACTAAATGACAAAATCCTGCTTTCTTGCAACTTAAACATGATTTCATTGCATTTGAACAACCTTTGTGCATACCAGCGTAAATCTTTTATTATTGCAAAAACTTGGCAATCAAAGCGATCTAAAAAATCATCGAAATGTTACAATTTCCATGGAATTGACTTCTTACCTTGCTGAATTTCTGTCGTGAAATTGATGTTAGAAGATGCCGAGTAGATATTGTAACCAGAGCTCAGAGACTGCTTGTTGGTCTGGTTCACGGGCTTGAAGCAAACGTAGCACAACTCGCACCTCGAGTCAGAATAACCAAATCCAAAGCACAGTTTGTCTGATTCAGTGCATAACATCGAACATCTCGCTTCCGACAATGACCCTTTGGACTTGACTGCAGTTGAAGCACATGTAATGCTATCTGTGGAATCGTAAATTCTTGAGTCTACATTTTCTGAGAGTACATATAGACAGTAGGTAGTTGCTATCAAAAGCAGAAGTATGTGAGGAGCCATGGCTCACCACAGGTATTCTGCAACACTAAATCAGATATCTGTCTGACTGACATTTACATGCAAGTTCTGTTGAAATTATTGATGCTGCAGACGGCTTGGAGCCTCCCCCCTTGCCAGTCTGGTCCAGATAAGAATCAGGAAGAAATGGTCTTGTGCAACATACATGGGGCACATCCAGGGGCGTACATTTGTCATTTTTGATGATTTCGACGAAAGCAAAATTCTTGCGAGGCCCACCAGGTCGAAAGTCCCGTGGCGGAGCCAATGTATTTTAGATTATCTAATATCTGAGGTGAAATATGAGATACAGGGCCGGTAGCGTGTATTTTCTAAGTAACAACCAACTTGCACAACTCATCAATGAAAAAATAAATAAACCAACAAAAAACAGGACCTACCAAAATCATTCTTAGTAAATGGAAATGAAATTGCTCGCAAACTCGAAATTCTTAAGGAATTCAACAACTATTTTAAAAACAATGGTCCTGAACTGGCAGAAAAGATAAATATTTCTAAAAGAAAACATTCAACGGTTATTTAGATGCAGAATTTCAATGCATATATAAATTTGAAAAAGTAGACAAAGAAACAGTCTCCAAGGTAATAAATGGTTTGAAATATTGGAAATGATAGAATCTCAAACAAATTATGAATTACATAAAGGATGACTTGTCTGATCTTTTAAGCAAAATAATAAATGAAAGTTTAGAAACGGGTAATTTCCCAGAGCAATTAAAAATTTCCAAAGTCACCCCAATTTATAAAAAAGCTAAAGCTGACGAGTTCAGCAATTATACATGTAGACCCGTCTCTGTTTTGCCCAGCATATCGAAGGTCGTTGAGAGAATAATGCACAATCAAATATCAAATATATGAATATTTTACCAAAGAGAGCCTTCTTTTCAATAACCAATATGGCTTTCGTAAAAATCACTCGACGGAATTGGCTGCTTGTTGAATTGGTTGACAAAATTACTCGTGACATGGATGAAAACAAACTTCCTACTAATATGAGCTTCGCTCACTTAGCACAAGGACAGCTCATTCTGTGTGGTGCTCCTGTCTACAGTGATTGCCTGAACAGGAAGTGCCTGTAGTTCATGAGCGGATGTACCAGTCATTGATAGATATGGTATATTAGGACTTGTAGATCGATTTAATCCATCCATATACTAGCATATGACCAGTCCAAGAAATTCCCTGGAGATTTGTGTTTTGATATATTTGTCACAGGTTCTATCAAATTTGACAATTGACTATGAAAAACATTTTCTCAAAATTCAGTTATTGTTGGGTGTTGTTAGTTCTATAAGTTGCAGATTCTTATATATTTTTATTTCATGTCTAACTACTAAAAGCACACATAGTAACAAACAATGTATAACAGTTTGTGGTCACTGCCATGGTTATATTGTAATTGGAATTAGTCATGTGACTTTGACATAGGCTCCCACTAGTTTTTTATTTCTTCAAAATATGCAAATACTATAAAAGAGAAAATATTTTGCATGGCAGAACATTATCAAAATAAGTGAGATGTACAAGGTGCTTGTGACAATGTCTCTACTGCCATTGTGTATAATATCCAAAAGTGCTTTTCAAAAGACTTCGGATATTCCAAATAGCACTATGAGGATATTTTAAAGGACAAATATCCCCCAAGACGCTATTTGGATATTTCATCAGACCCTATTTCATCAGATGATATTCCATCTTAAGCTTTGGCTGACCGTATGGAGCTTTGGCAAACCGTATGGAGCTTTGGCAGCTGCAAATTATTCTCCGGGTCCTATTTTTGGTTCCAAAATATCCAGCAGAGGGGCTTCAACTTCAGAGGCCCTGGATACATGCTGCACTTCATTTACATTGAAGTGCCCTCTTTTGTTGTAGAAGAGATGGCAGTGCATGACAGCCCAAAGTTCTAACAAATAGTGTCCAAATAGTTCACAGGCCGTTTCGCGAAGCAAATTGAGCACAAGAGAGGTTTCAAAAATCTGTGCAGTGATGGTCTCAACATCAATGGTCGACAGCAGGAAATTAGGTCAAGTAGGTCCAGCTGTGGCCATTTCGCTGCGCGACATTTAGACTGTTACATAATTTGTTGATAGTAAATGAAGATTATGTAACCTTAAGTGTTGTTATGATTTCTTACTTGGTGAGCCATTTAAGTCATTAACTTGTGTTTACTTTAAATTTTCAGTCACTTCTTACAATCAGGGGTATGGAAATAATTATTTCCAATGTTGATACACATGTTGATTTAAATCCCTGAAATATGTCATTGGAGGTAGTTATACGACAAGACTGAAATTTTAAAGCTATTTTGGAAGATATTTGAGATATTTTAATTATTTACCAAAATAAACTCTGACTAAACTACTAGCTCCACTTTTATGGCAACTACAGCATGCGCATGTACACCAATAATGCCCTATAAGACAATACATTGATGACCCATTCTACAAGAATTATGAGAGACTAGATTGACCATTAAAACATAAATTAAAAACAGAGTGACTACTACTGACTAGTTATATTAAAAGCAGATTAAAAACAGATTAAAAAAGATTGACTAGTTAACATGATAAAAATGTGTACACACTGTACAGACACCATGCTAAAAATCAATTAGTAGAGTACACTTCCATAGCTGCTATTGGAGTTCTTTTACCAACACCTAAGAAGAACCTCATTGCCCTATTCTGAACTGCAGCTATACAGCTGTAACTTTTAACTCCCCAAACTGAGGCTCCATAGTCAATAATGGGTTGTACCAATGAATCATATAGTACAAATGATATGGTAGGCCACCTAAGGCTTTACCCTTGGCTATAACAACACCCAGAGCCCTATGGGCAGCTAAGGCTACTTTTTTTGCAGTGATTTTGTAGTCTAGAAACTCAGCCATTACAAGACCTAAGTATTTGTACTGCTGGACTATTTCTAATTCAGATTGACCATAGGTAAATGGACCTTCGAATTGGTCAACACTTGGCCCCTTTCTAAAATGTACTATCTTAGACTTTTCAACATTTACCATCATATGTTTAGATTGGCACCATTCATACAAGACATCTATACCTTTTTGCAATTTATCCTGTGAGTCTGACAATATAACAATATCATCCGCATACAATAACACAGAGAGCTTATTGCTACAAGATGTTTAAATGCAGATCAGTAACTTTTGTCCATGTACAATGACAACACTTCTCTGGGTGAATGACAATGTATCGATGACAAATAAGTCAAAATATGGCAAATTAATGAGCATAACTGGGCAATGAAATGATTGCGTAATGCATATGCAAAACAATTAGCTCCTCTGCTCGCTAGTGTCATCAGAAATAACATTTAAACAAGTCATTTAGTTTTCCATGGCAAAGAGAAAAAATAATAACGTGCAAGCACTTTAAGCAGCACCTGGACAATTTCTCACTGAATGGAATCATGCAGGGGTGCCGGAAGGAAACGAGGGTGGCAGGGGCGGTAGGTCGAGAAGGGGCAAATCTAATTCGTATGAAAAAAATTTAATTGCTTCTGAATAAAATTAATGTAGAAGAGATAATAATATTGAATATATATATGAATAGGCCTACATTTTTGCCTAAATTCACTGTAAATTAAGGTCTGATTGCAGGTTTTTCGTTTCAGATCAAAAGGGCAACCTTGTCCTGTTGACACTGACACTGCAGTGAAGCATGTTGACATCTTCAATAATTTGTCAGTACAGAAGCCTCAAAGTACTAACTTCATTTAGTAGTTATTACTGACCTGTTGCAGTTTTGTTGTCTTCAGTGAAATACTTAAAATTGCTGCTCAAATGACCTGCGTCACCTTCTAGAATAAAATAATGAAGATATAATGCAGATATAAACATAACTGAATTTCTATTTATAAATTTGTAAGGCGCAACCATTTAATTTTTAGGGGGGTTATTTATTTCACAGTAATGGTGGCATAATTATTTATTTCAGGTGCGCGAAGTCCTAAAATTTTTATTCCTGAATCCAGCAACACCTTGTTAAGAAATACCCCTCCAGAAATTACATCACATTTCCAATTATTATGCAACCACTACTTTTTATGAACACTTACTCCTTAACACTAAATGAAAAGTAGAACCATCATTTGAAACATTGGTGTTTTTACGTGTAAGCAAATGATATTTTTCCCTTGCATAGAAATAACATGGAAATGACAATCTTTTTGCAATGACAGCTCTGTGTCAGCAAGTTATGGAATCACTATCAACCTCATACTCTGCTTTCCTAAGGTTTAGAACCCTTCCCCAAACCAAAGAAAATCAAATTTCTCCAGTGCACTTGAACTATATCTCACAATAAATTCTCGTCATTCCCATTTACAATGCTATTTCAATGGGACAAAATTATGGTTGCATTATAACTGGAAACACAGTGTATTCATTTCAAGACTGACAAAAAAGAATTTATTAATATCATCAAAACTGAGCAAGTAATTATTTATTTAAAAAAAAAAACTCTAAACTCTAAACCCATCCCCCCCTTAAGAATAAATGGTGGCCCCCTGATCACTCAATGGTTATCGTGTTATTCTATGTTTGTGTCTGTACCTCTAGGTGGAATTTATCCTGTACTGTGGTAGAATTTCCCCTGGTGTAAAAGTGAGCTACAAATTGCTGTTTCGCTGTGCAATTCTGCTTTGGGCAACTGGCAGAATTTGTGAAGCCCCCTCGGTGGGGCATGTCAGATACCCCCAAAATATCAAAAAGTTGTCTGGTGATCAATTGATAATCAATAATTTTTTGATGTCCACCAAACAAAAGCGTGACTCTTTGCTTCATCCCAGATCCAAAGTTCATCCATTCTTCCATAGATTGTTCCAAGCCTTCTTGTCCCATCTCTCAATTCGCAGCCTAGGAATGCCTGAAAACAATTGCAATCAATGAATTACTTTTGCAGCCAAGGAATGCCTGAAAACAATTGCAATCAATGAATGAGGACAGTTTGGATCTAGTGGAGGCAAAGGAAACTGACTCATTCTTCCATAGATTGTTCCAAGCCTTCTTGTCCCATCTCTCAATTTGCAGCCAAGGAATGCCTGAAAACAATTGCAATCAATGAATTACTTTTGCAGCCAAGGAATGCCTGAAAACAATTGCAATCAATGAATTACTTTTGCAGCCAAGGAATGTCTGAAAGCAATTACAATCAATGAATCACTTTGCAGCCGAGGAATGCCTGAAAACAATTGCGATCAATTAATTGCTTTGCAGCCGAGGAATGCCTGAAAGCAATTGCGATCAATGAGTGAGGAAAGTTTGTATCTTAAGGAGGCAAAGGAAACTGACTCATTCTTCCAAAGATTGTTCCAAGCCTTCTTGTCCCATCTCTCAATTTGCAGCTCAGGTACGCCAGAAAACAATTGCAATGAATGAATGAGGACAGTTTGGATCTAGAGGAGGCAAAGGAAACTCTCTTATTATTTTGGCCAGGGCTTTACAGTCAGAAAGCAAGTGAACCAACTACTGACTCCTTTGGCTTCCTTAAATGCTGCTCCAACCAACTGAGAGTAGGGGAGACCGGGGCACTTGGACCTCGGGGCACGTTGGACAATCCCCTACATTTTTTAAATAAAACATACGTAGTTATCCAAATCCCCGATAAGGAGACCTTTAATGGTATGCCTTTTAGCCAAAATATTTCATGAGCATAAAGGAAAAGTGTGAGTTCTATTTCAGATTTCCTGATTTTTGGCATAAAAAGTGACAGGGGGGGGGTGACCCATTCAAATGTGGTCAAAACCAAGGATCAGCAACTATAGCTATCGGTAAAGTGAACCAACCCACACATTTTTTGGCTTAGTGAGCGCCCAAAATGTTGATGTTTCCCTTCTTCAGAATGAGGCTGATTAATTAATTTAGCCCCAAAGACTTTAGCATATAACTCACAGGTTGGTATTAGGTCTTCAAGTAAAGCAAACAGTGGCTGATCCAGACACAGTAGTCAAGGGGGGCAGGCATTGTTTCTGCATGAGTGTCGTTTCGGCATTCGCTGGCCCACGTTGCTCCATATTTTCTTCAAAATGTTATCTCCATCTCAGTGGTCTATGGGGGGGTGGGAGGTGGCTGGTCCGGGCTCCCTGTGCCACTCACAAACCAACCCAAGCAATATTCATATTTTAGCAACTTCAGTGAACAAACCCTCTTGCCAGCTGAAGTTGCTTACTTGTTGAAATATTTCAAACTAAATGCAAGTCTTATTTATTTGACAGAAAATCATCATTTTTAAAATTTTAAATTTTGGAATGATCTTTCCAATTGTTGATAGAATTGTGTGATTGGGTGTATTGTTACAAAATGCTTCACTACTCAAAGGGTATCCGAACCTTTGAATAAAACTGTAGGAATTTTCAATTGAAGACATCAAGTAACTCAAGTAATGCAGCAAGCTCTTAAAGGTGTTATTTTCACCGTACACTTGAGATGGTCACTTCTATATTCGATATCTATGAGAGAGAGTGTATGGTAACGGTCTTTGTACCAACTTCTTGACATTCTAATGTTTGTGATTATTACAAATTTATGTGACGTCAGGTTTATCTCACCTTGTTTTTCACTGAAGTAGGATAAGTTGGAAGATACGCTTCAGAGTTGTTGTAGATGGAAAGCCTTGTTGACGCAACCGGACATCCATTGAACAGTAGAGTCAGAGAGTTACTCCCAGGGGGATCAAAGATGATACCAAGATGGGTCCAGGTCCAGGTTTTTATTGGATCACTTTCTACTATCCATCTCTTTGAGACACGATCGTCGACAGCTACCACCATCTTGCGATCTGAAGTTCGGACGAAGATCTCAAGCCGCTTACTGTTGAACACATATCTATCGCTATCTCTACTGGCCAATTGGAACCATATGGCAAAAGTGAAGCCAGCTGCGCAATTTGTGTTGGTAATGCAGGGCGATTGCAATTGTGACAACTCTCCACAAGGACTCCCTGTGAAGTAATAGTAAAGTGCAGGAGGTGGACGGCCAGGAGACTCATTTCGGACATCCCCGTAGAATGCAGCTGTCACTCCCGAAAATTCAACTTGCATTGGGGCAGAGCTGGTTGGTTTGAAGGATGACTGAATAGTCAAACCTGTGGAAAAGAAAAGAAACATCCAATTATTTTCTTATATTATATTTTTGCAACCTCCTGTCACATGACTTGACCCTGGGCAGTCATGTGACCCACTGAGCATGCTCAGACAGCTGATGAAGGCCATGAGACATGGCTGAAAGCTCTTGGTGAGTCCAAAAACAGACCTTTGTGTTAGGAAATTATACATCTATATTTTTGTTGTTTTCCCAGATTTTGCTTTTGTATCGCCAATTCTTGATGTATCTTGGCACACAATACATCAATTTTAATGTTTTTAAAACCACTGGTGATTTTTTCTTTACAGATTTATCTCTTATACCTAACACCCTATCCACACAATGTTATTCACATTTCTACCTCTCATTGATGTTGTAATTGTGGTGGTGGTTTTCCTGGCCTGAGTGGCCTCCAATAAGGGAAGAATAGGCTGAATATGCATTTATGATTGTGTTGATTTCTTAAATATACTGCTCATTTATTCACACTTTTCAATACAGCATTCACTATTCTTTCACAACTTTACAGCTCCCCAAACCTGACACCTTCCTTTTCAGTGCATGCACTTCACGTGCATGAATACCAATAATACCCTATAAGACAATACAAGCATATGCATTTCAAATTTGGAGGTTGCAGAGGCAGAGCTATTTTGCAAATAATATACAGATATGGTGCAAATGCAATAGTCGACCTTGTACATCTCACGCATTTTCATAATGGTGTGGCATGCAAATCATTTTTTATCTTATAGCATTTGCATATTTTGAAAAAATAAGTTTCAAGTGGGAGCCTATTGCAAAGTCACATGACAAATTCCAATTAACATGCATCAACAGATGTGATGACAAACTGTTATACTTTGCTTGTTTCTGTGGTTGCTTCTAGCAGTTTGACATAAGACAGAAGTGGATGGTGTAAGACTGTAAGTAGCTTTAAGCCAATTATATACTATTAATTGGTTTAAATGCAACAGAAAATGCTGAATGTATCTTTTTGTCCACATTGCTTTATAAATGGTCGTGTGTCACAAGATCGTACAGTTTTCGTACATGGCGGTTTTGGACCAAAATTTTTTTTCATCTCAAAAGTCTAAATTGTGTCTTAAATATCCTATTCAAACTAGCGTAATTTCACAAAAATTAGGGCTGTTAATCTTATTATTAGATTTTATTCATCATACAAATCAATGTAAAGCTCAAACTTTAAAGGCATTTTTCTCAAAAACGACTATATTTCAGTAACGTTACTATAAAGTATAAAGTACTCCTTGTATCCCAATGAAATTTTCACTGAAGTTAGTTGAGAAGATGGTCCTACTAATCAAAAGCAAAACTGTGGTGATTTAGACCAAAGATGATGTGCATTTGATAATGCAAAATCAAATCAAGATGTTTTTGTAATGCATCAGTGTCTTTGACAATATAACAAAGTCTATTTCAGGTAGATGCAAAACTTGTTTTCAGTGTAAGAAAATCATCAATGTGTCATTGATACGATGCAGTGCAATAGTGTGTATGAAAAAGAGCACATGAATATTTTTGTAGGGCGAAAATGTATCAATAGGACAAATTTGTAAACTTGAAACAAGAAATTTTTGAAATTTGGTGTGACAAAAGCGCCAACAGATACCAACTAGAATTTTTTCTGTGAGCCCATGTCATGTTGTTCTTTAGGTCGGAATATTTAATTTTTTGGTATACACTATACCTTGTAAAATTTGGTCCGAAGTTGACTAATTTTACACATTTTCAGTTTTTCAGACCACATTTCTCCAAGAATATTTGTGTGGTTAGATTGATATTGTACACATGTTTTTAGAAGCCATAGCAAAGATTCTTCAACCATGATATTAAATCTCCACTTGTTATATCGACTGAGAAATTTGGGGACAAAAATGTGAATAATCTGCAATTTTCAGATTTTTTCGAAAACCTGTGAAATAGAGGCAAATGCATTGAGGTGGCTGAAACAATGCATTATTACACCTGGGCTACATTAAAAACATGTTGCCTAATTGCAAGTCTCTAGGTTTTACACTGATTGAGTTACATGCCTTCAAATTTCAGGAAAAATCTCGAATTTTTCATGAATTTTTTTCAGAGAAACTATTAAAGATATCACTGTATTACTTGGGATTTGTGCTTTTAGGCAAGAAACATTCATTCTGGTAGATTTTCAAGGCATTCTGAATCGGTCGAGTGGGCGCCATTTGTTGAATTGATACGGAATTACCAGAGGTGCCGGAAGGAAAGAGGGCGGCAGGGGCAGTAGGGCGAGAATTTGCCGAGAAAGGTCAAATGTAATTTGCGAGACAAAATTTTAATGTAGTGGCAATAACAATTTTGTATATACTTAAACTTTTTTGTCTAAATTCACTGTAAATTAAAGAAATATAATGTTTTTTTCTTTGAGATGAAAAGGGTATCTTTGCCCCCCCCTGCCCCTCCTGGCCAAGGGCAGGAGGGGCAATTATCCCCCCTGCCCCCCCCTGTTCCGGCACCCTTGGGAATTACCCAATTTGAATGCCACAATACAATTAATAAGTAACTATATTGCATATAAGCCGGGCCGAATATCATTTTTGAGGTTGTCAGAAACTCAGAAGTTTTTTGCTCAAATCACCGTCAATTATTTTGTCTGAATGCGCGTCAAATCTTATTCAATATAAATGATATTTACATATTTGAAATCAGCAGAAAAATAGCTTCCGAATGAATGGTAGGAAGCTATATTGTTCTGTTGTATTTCACTTAATTTAAGATATTTTCCGTCAGCCAATTTGTAGATTTTTCGTATGAATGTTCAACTTTCTCTTCACTTAAAGAAAATAATTTTGTTTCAACAATTTTCTGTTGTCTTTCGACAATTAACTTAAGTGATTCAGTTAACATTAAACAGAATTATTATTCTCCTACGTGAATTATAATTGAATGAAATCCAAATTTTCTATAATGTATCAAAATTAATTGATTTTTGATATATCAATAGCTGGTATATCACCCTAAACCGGTGTAAAAATTCTGTCTTTGTCCATTCATTGAAACTAAGTAATTTTTAAGTTTTAACACAGATAAATTGGCCCTTGATAGAGTTTTGCATACCAGCCGTTTTTTTTTCAAGTTCTTGTCTTCTCAATTCAACATTGATTTTCTCAGGGACGAATGAAGATATCATCTTAAAACCTTTTGTACACTAAAATGTAATCTGCTCCATAAAGCAACGTTAGAAAAATGCACTTCCTATCAAAATCTTTTTTTTACCAAATGTCACGTCTTAGGTGCATCAGGCCATAGGAGCCCTGATACCTTCTGTCTCTCAATGATTAGTATGGCCGCCCATGATGCACTTTCCTTCTAATTCTTCCTGTCTCCCATGCCTTTGCCACAAACTTGCAGGAAGGTGGGGGGATGGGGGACATTAGGGAAAATATTCCAAATCAACCTATTTTTTTAAAGGGTGTCAATCTCGAATGGCAATCGATATGAAGACAATGCAAGGCAAGATAACTAATATTGTGTCATTGAATGAATGGGTGAACAATATACAGTAGTCAACCTTCGAAGTGGATCAACCATTTTATGGCGTCAATTTTGATATGATTCAACTTGCAGGGTAACTTTTGTGTAAAGGATTGATTCTAGAGTATGCCCCCAGGTCAACTGCCTAAATGCGTTGTCTTACCCTGAGAGCAAGCTTAACCTCCAAACACTTCGCTTTCGTCGCCTAAGAGGCGATATGATAGAGCTTTTCAAAATTCTCTGTGGCTACTATGACCCAACTGTCTCTCCCAGCTACCAACGAGCGCCTCGGACATCTAGAGGACACAGTCTGAAACTCTTCTTAGAGAGGTCGAGACTGGATATCAGGAAGTACTCTTTCAGAAATAGAGTTGTGGACCACTGGAACTGCCTATGGGAAACAGTCAAAGTTGCTCCAAGCCTAAATAATTTTTTACAAACCACTAGCACCAATGAACAGATTGTTATTCTCAACATATTTATGATTTTCAGTCCCATAATATTACATGTGAACTATTTTGCCATGAATTACAAGTTTTATGACCATATAAATAAATAATGTGTTTTTCTTACATATTCTGAATTCTAAATGACATTGCCTGGTGATTTGGTACTCTTGTTATCCATTTCGTAGTCATAATCATTGTTTTATTTTACTGTTATTGTTGGTCTTTGTCATTAAATAATTATACTACTGATTGGTTTAAATGTAAAAAAAAACAACTAAATGTATCTTTCTGTCCACATTGCTTTTATGAGTCTGCACTGAGGTTCAATATATATATATATATATATATATATGTTTATTCCATAACTATTGTTTGTCAAATTGTTGCTTTGTTTTGCAAAGTATTATTTTCCTTTTTAAAACTTTCATGCATTGAGTATTGTTTATATATTTGCTATAGAAAAGGCTATGGTATGGTGACAGTGTTGTATAGCTGGTTCTGTTCATAGATTGGAACTAAGCGGGAGAATGGGCTGGTATACATGCCACTGCTCATGCCGTGGTTGTATGACCAGGTGGGGTGGGGGTTCCTAATTTTTGAATAGGGATGGCCCATGGTGGTTTTGAAATCCAGAACCCTATTAATCCAGAAACCAAATTTCAACCATGAACCATTTTAATCATTGAGTTAAAATTTTTGTTACTAATTTAATCTTAATGATTTTGACAACATTTAATTAGAATTGTGTTTTCAAGCCGATTCTGTACCAAATATTTTGAAGTTGCAAAAATCGGAACCAAATTAATTAATGGGAATTGCTAAATTACCAACACCATTTTAATCCAAGAAGGCTATACCATCCACCCTCTATTAGCACTCCTTCCTAGTGAGTAATCCCCCTTCCCGGGTTTGTAGAACGTTGGTGAACACTTTTAGAAAACAGATCAACTTTTACTTAGCAAATAACATCTTTAGGAAAACATACATGTAAGCAAAAAATAAGCAACCTTTGTTGAGCAAATAACACTTTTAGAAAACCTTAACAACCTTTGTTATGCAAATAATACTTTTAGAAAAAAAGAACCTTTGTTATTCAAATCACACTTTTAGAAAACATAAACAGCCTTTGTTATGCAAATAACAATTTTAGAAAACAAATAAACAAGCTTTGTTATGCAAATAACATTTAAATTGGTGACATGTTAGCAGTAATTATAATGTCCAGGCAGTTGATTACGGAGACAAGTTGATATCCAAGGGGGTCTGGAGTTTTTTAACTAAATATTTTCTAGCTCTGTTTTGATTAAATAAATAAATTACATTTGGGCTTTCTTAAAATGAATAATTTCTGGTGTGGGTATTTCTTAACATTATTGCTTGATTTTGGAATGAATATTCGGAGACTTAGCACGTTTAAAATAAATAATTAAGGCCGCCGTCACCACGAAATAAATTATTTCCCTTCGAGGAAAACTCCGAACAACCCCTTTTGATTATTAAATGGTCACCCCCTTATAACCAACAATGCCAATATCGTCCACTCAGCTGTTCCTTGAGATGGGACTCTTAAAAGTTCTGTCAGGAAATAAGAATATGTTACAGGACCTCAAGTGTCTTCATTTTAGTCACCATATGCAGGAAACATAAAAAAGCATAACATATCAGACATAATTATAACAGCTGCAGTTTCAAAGACTATCAGTCCTTAGGCTCCTTGTACTAAGACTAGGTCCTATTTATAAGATCTTTAAATTTGATATTTCACACATTTTAGTTTCACCTATAATGAACAATATCGAACATACTGCAGCTCTTTTGTAAATATATACACTTACCCCTTTGCTGCTCTGTCATGAAGTTGATTGAGAAGAGGTGATCGGAGCTCAGAGATTGCATGTTGTTTGTCGGGTGTGTGCAAGCAAAGCACAACTCGCATCTGGAATCAGAATGACCAAATCCGACACACAGTTTGTCTGACTGACTGCATAGCATGGAACATCTCAGTTTCAACAATGACCCAGACCCTTTCGAATCGACTGAAGTTGAAGCACATGTCATGCTATCTATAGAAGAGTAAATTTGTGTATTATCATCCTCTGATAGAGCATCATTTAGACAGTAGGTAGTTGTCAGCAAAAGCAGAAGTATGCGAGGAGCCATGGCTCATTTCATTTATTCTGACAGACTGAATCAGATATTTTATTGACTGATGTTTATATGCAAGTTCTGTTGAAATTATTGATGCTGCAGACTGCTTGGAGTCTTTCTCTCGTTTCAGTCATGTCCAGATTTAATTGCCACACTGTATTGTATTGTATTGTATTGGTTATAGTGGTATGTACATGAACATATAATACAAATATAAAACATCAGTGAATTATATAGACAAACAAATCAACATGGTCTATTTTCTTACAATATTCAAACTGCAACTAATTAACTTCTTACAAAATTCAAACTTCAACTAATTAACTTTTTACAGAATTCAAACTTGAATTAGTTAACTTCTAAAAAATTCAATCTCAAACTTGTTAACTAATTACAAACTTCAAACTTCAACTAATCAACTTCTTGATACTATATATGTACTTTTCTTATATTCCAGGTATCATCTATATATTGGCCCAGTTTTTGATATTCAAATTTAACAAGATAAACAAATTTTTCTTCAATTACCATGTTATGAACGTTAAGATTTTCGATATTATTGAAAAAAATCATCCTTAAATTATCATAAGCCTTACAAAACACAAAACGTAGCTCATCTTCTGGTCAATTGATATCACAAACTTCACATATTCTATCCTCTATCTGCCTGTCTCAATAGCTAGTGGTAAAACTCCTAATCTATATAACTACAGGTGCAAACAAAGACCTTTTCTTCTGTTTTTGATATTGACATAACTCTCTTGCATAATACAATTTTTTAATTTATTGCATGCCCGCACCTTCAGCTTTCAAGGCAATAAATCCCACCATTCAGTATCTCTCAAGCAAACAAGTTTCCTTTCTAAAATGTTAAATTGACAAACATCTTTCTCAACATGCAGTCTTTCTAAATTAACCATAGACATGATATCTTTATCTTGTTCAGACCAACCTTTACCTTTGCTTTAATCCAATTCAAAAACTTTTTTGGGACAATCGTGACCCGTCCATTAACAACAGTCTATTCCATAATCAAATAATATTGACGCTATGTCTTAATTTACAATTTTTCCAACCCATATCGCCTTCTAAATCTAAATGTGCAGTTTTATCATGAACGCCTGAATAGTATCTTATAGCTCTTAGTTGAACATTTTTAATAACTGGATATGTTGCTATACCCCATACGCCTGATGCTTAGTCCATTATTGGAACAACATTCGTAAAAAACAACTTTTCAAAAGTGCTAAATCCAACATTTTTCAAACTTTTAAATTTACTTAACAAGCCACCCAAATTGGCCCAATGCTCTATCTGCAGCTCCTGCAAGAGTTTCAGCTATTACATTATAATTAAGGTGTTCCTCAAAAACTACACCAAGATATGTGTAAGTATTAACATTTTTTAATAATACATCATTAAAAGTGAACTTCCATTTTGAAAAAAGGATTGTCTGATATCAGACAATCCCGGTGTACAATATGAGTCTGATCACACTGTTGTCTGGACCAGACAATTGAAATTGTTCTAAAATCTCAACAATGAGATTGTTTAAAACAGTAACCAATGTGATTGTTCAAAATTATCACTGCCGCTGATCAATGAACAACTGTTGAAAAATTCAAAATGTATTAATGATAATTATACAACCAAGATTGTCTGGCAGGGGCAAACCATACAACTGTAATGATCAATTCAATCAATTCCATCGTTTGCTTCAGACATTGCAGTTGTGCCATTTTGAACATTCCAATTGTTCAGAATATGAGAGAACAGACAGACAGGTAAAATTAACATGTACAGACATAATCGAGGTATATTTTTATCCAAATATGACATATCCACGCATGCTCTGTAGCGCACATACACGCTTTCGGGACTCGTGGATGTGCAAGATTTGACACATACACGCGCGTGGATGTGCCACAATACGAACGCGAAGGTTTTGGATTCGTGTACATGCTTTCTAGCGCATGAGTGGACATGCTTTCCAGCGCATATGGGTAGTTTGCAGGGGCGGATCCAGGATTTTTTGAAAGGGGGGGGGGGCGCGGCAATACATATAACATTGGAGTCTCTAAAAAATTTTTTTTTCCAAATAGCTACCCTGTCAGCGTGCCTCGGCAGTCCAACGTCGGCCCAGCGTCAGTCCGATGTCAGCAGCGACGGACCAGCTTCGGGCCGATGTTGGACTGCTGATAGGGTATGATCTTTCATGACTGGTCTTCAATCCTGTAATGCAATGCAATTTTTTATTCTTAAGGTTACAAGGAAATTCATTAAGTACAGGCAAAAAATAGAACCATGGATTACGAGGGCTGCTTGTCTCTATCTGGTAGGGGGGATCAGGGTCTCATCCAGATTTATCTTATGGCCAAGGGCGACCACGGTCTCATCCAGATTTTTCTCATTTCTGGTTGGGGGGAGGGAAGTCTGAACACTCCTCCACCTCCCATGGCTACGCCACTGCTGGATGGGCTCCTGTGTTCTGATAAAAAAAAACTGCGCTGGATGGCATGTCCGAGCTTGCGCTGGATGGCATGTCCAAGCCTGCGCTGGATGGCATGTCCAAGCCTGCGCTGGATGGCATGTCCAAGCCTGCGCTGGATGACATGTCCACAGGTGATTGTGAACGCACATACAGGCGTACCTATGCGCGCAATAACATGTACACGCGTGTATGTGCGCTCACTAACACGCGTGTATGTGTCATATTGGGATAAAAATATATATGCATAATCACACACAAAAATATAGGTGGTACCCAACCCCTCAGAGGTTTATCTGCCACTTTAAATCACATTCAATAAATCTATCTATATCTATATAATTATGTAAAAGTGTAGTCCCAGTGGCACATTCAGTGTGCGGGCTCCCACCTCCGACACCATCAAAATCAACCCATTTTCACCTTGCCATTCACACAATCCCCATATGCTTAAAAACATCACTTCTTGCCATATCCATATTATAAAATCATCCATACCACCAAAATTTGTCCTTTGAAACAATACCCTTTTCAGCCAGACCTCTTGCCTATCCACTTTTGAAGCTTCAAGGTCTTTATCTGCCCAGTCAATCTCCTGGCCACCTGGGTCATTCCATGTCAAATCAACCAATGGTCCCCACCATCTCCGATTCTAACGAAACTTTTTAGTCAGTGTGAGAAACTGATATTTTAAATTTCAAGCGGATATCTTCAAAATTGACCGAGCTATTAATATTCTAAAATCGGAAATTATTTGAAAATATTCAAAAACAATGCATTTTTAAACAGGTGTAAATCTGGAATTACAAGAGACATGAAAACAATACAATGCAAGATGACTGATATTGTGTCATTGAATGAAGATGTGAAAGTTATATATCTATGCAAATTGTTTGCTTTTCGGAAAATAGAAAAGAATAACGACTATCTTTGTTTTGCTAAATTAAATATTTCAGGGTCCAATAACTTGAATTATAATGGTCAAAACTTCTTACTTTTGCATGGAGCACTTCATCTCATGGGATATTGCCCATCTGTGGCAGTATAAAGAAAAATCACATCGTTTTCTTAGAGTTATTAGCAATAGACTGTCTACAAGTTGACCGCTATTTGCTGCCACCTAGGGTGCAAAATTCGCCAGCTCCTGAGAGCGGTCAACAGAATTTCGATCTCTGGAAGAAACCAGGACAGTGCGGAAGAAACCAGGACAGTTCCATCATTTAGTGATGGTCTAGTTTATTTCCAAAAACTCTGCAAGTGTCTAATCTGACTTTGGTTGGCTTCAATTTTAAGCAGACAGCTTGTAAATACCAAAATAAGTTGGAACTATTTTTTATCATGGAGGATGTATACATTGTAGCTCACATATATTGCCAGTATAGAGGGGGCCACTTGTGGCATGGACAAGACATTTTGCTGAGTGTAACACAGCTTTTATGAAATTGTGGATTATATTGTTGTCCTAGTTCATAAATATCCATAAAGTAACAGAATAAATACAATTGAGCATTTTTGATATCACAAAGGAAAAACATCGGCTTTGTATGGACACATGAATAAGTGAGAATGCATTCTTTTTGGACCCTTTTCTGACCACAATTTAACATGCACTAAATGGCATAAGTAGATTGTATACCATCAAACTTCTGATGAGTAAAATCATCCCTTTCCCAGGCAAAGTGTATGTATCTGAGACAAAAACCACAACCAGGCCTTAATTTACAGTGAATTTAGGCAAAAATGTTTAAGAAACAATGTATACATATATATATTCAAAGTTATTATTGCTTCTACATAGATTTTAGTCAGAGGCAATTAAATTTTTCCTATCTCAACCGACCGCCCCTGCCGCCCTCGTTTCCTTCCGGCACCACTGCATGATTCCATTCAGTGAGAAATTGTACAGGTGCTGCTTAAAGTGCTTGCACGTTATTTTTCCCTTTGCCATGGAAACTGGAGAGCTAGAGGTCTTGTTTAAATGCTATTTCTGATGACACTGGTAAGCAGAGGAGCTAATTGTTTTGCATATGCATTATGCAATCATTTCATTGCCCAGTTATGCTCTTAAATTTGTCATATTTTGACTTATTTGTCATTGATAGATTGTCATTGTACATGGACAAAATTTGCTGATCTGCATTTAAACATCTCACAAATACTAGCCAGTACTCTCTCTTCGGATGTCCTGTTGCATATCGAAGTTATTCCAGGCAGTTTCGGAGTCCTGTTGACACTGACACTGCAGTGATGCAAGTTGATATCTTTAATGATTTGCCAGTACAGAAAAAAAAATCGCCTCAAACTACTAACATTATTTAGAAGCTATTACTGACCTGTTGCAGTTTTGTTGTCTTCAGTGAAATATTCAAAATTGCTGCTCAAGTGACTTGCATCACCTTGTAGAAGAAAATAATGAAGATATAATGTAGATATAAGCAAAACTGAATTTTCTATTTATAAATTTGTAAGACGCGACCGTTTAATTTTTAGGGGGCTTGGAATTTCCCTCAGTGGGAAAAATTATTTATTTCACGGTAATGATGGCATAATTATTTCAAGCGCGCAAAGTTCACAAATTTTTATTCCTGAATCAAGTTACACCCTGTTAAGAAATACCCCCTTCAGAAATGACAACGCGTTTCAAGTTATTATGCAACCACTATTTTTTATGATATCTCAAAGAGAAGTAAGGATATCTTTTACCAGTGTTGGAGTCGAGGCCATGACATCGAGACCGAAGCAAGGCCAAGGATTTGGCATCCGAGACTGAGCCAAGGTTGAGGCCATCAAAATATGGCCCTGAGGCCGGCCTCGAGGACGAGGCCGGTCCCGAGGCCTCTATCTATGGTACAAAGACACCCGAGAACGAGGCAAGGCCAAGGATTTGGTATCTGAGACCGAGCCAAGACCGAGGCCCATCAAAATATGGCTCCGAGGCTGGCCTCGTCCTCGACTCCAACACTTTGTCTTTTACATATTGTGCAATTCTGTTTGCTCAATGAGGAGTTACGCCATCCAATAAAGTTTTGCGGTGTTCCCAATTATCATGCAATTTCAGGAAACACTTACCCCTTGACCCTAAATGAAAAGTAGAACCATCATTTGAAACATTGGTGTTTTTACGTGTAAGCAAATGATATTATTCCCTTGCTTTGAAATAACATGGAAATGGCGATATTTTTGCAATAAAAGTTCTGTGTCAGCAAAAATTTACTTTATGGAATCACTATCAACCTCATACTCTGTTTTCCTAAAGTTTAGAACTCTTCCCCTCACCAAAGAAAATCAAAGTTCTCCAGTGCACTTGAACGGCATCTAGCAATGAATTCTGGTCATTCCTATTTACAATGCTATTTCAATGGGACAAAATTGTGGTTGCATAATAATTGGGAACGCAGTGTATTCATTTCAAGACTGACAAAAAATAATTTATTGATGTCATCAAAACCGAGCAAGTAATTATTAATTTCATCGAAATTCAGCAAGTAATTATTTATTTAAAAAAAGTTGTTTTTAACCAAAATAATCCATTATGACATAATCAAGACACCTATTCAAAGTCCAGCAAAATTTGATTTAAGGGATATTTCTTTCCAAAAATGGCTATTCTTTCATGTAAAATAGCTTCCCAGAACAAAAATGAGTGAGGGGGACCCCAACTTTTTAATTCATAAATAGATCAATCTTGTTAAAACATCATTACTATACAGTTAATATTCAGAAAAGCAATGGAGCTGATTTTTTTCCAGTCTAAAAAAAGCGGGGTTTTTTGAAAGCATATGTAACTATTCTTTGCTGTGACAATACAAATTTGTGGGCTTTAAAATTTATATTCCCAAAAGACAGGCCCTTTTTCCTTTGCAAAATTTGGAGTAAATCAACCAATTCATACTATGATTATAGTCCTTTACCCCCCCCCCTTTTGGGAGGGGGGTAATTACTAAAATACTAATTTTTTATCCATTGAGATCCATAGTGTGAAGCTAAGCAAGTCAATCACAAGTAAACCCTGCAGCCATTCACCCCATTTCGTGGACAAAAATGTCTACCCAGTTAATGTAATGGCAAGACTTAACACAAGAAATACTCAATATGAATATTCAACCCTTTCAACTTTGATTATGAGCATAAATTACCCAAGATATATCAAAATTGTACCTGCACTATGTATCCAAGTCAACATACTAACAATTTGCAAACATTTTGAAAAAAAAAAGTTCCAATCAATCAAAGTTATAGCTATTTACCCCCTTTAGGGTAATTACCCCCCCCCTGCCCAAAAATCATTCTTAGCAAGTAATATGATTCAAATTTATGAAAACTATAAACACATAAAGATTCATGAAAGTCCCCCTCATTCAAACGAAGTTCAAGTGCAAGCTGTCGTCATAACTTTTTTAAATAAAAAAGCCGGTATTTTTGCTATAGACATCACATACTTCGTGCAATTGTAGATGATGATACTTTGATACTGTAATCTTTTTGCCTATGGAACTTGTTAGTATATCAGTCCAGCATTCAAATAAACATAAGAAAGTAATTCTAAAATGATTTTGCAGGCATTTATGGTCATGGTGTCATTTTTTTATAGTTGGGCGTTTTCATTTGCTTCCGAGCGCCTAGAGTTCATGTTGTTAAATTAAGCACAGCGAGGTTAATTTCAATGTTAGAGAATTTTTTTGGCTGATTCTTAATCACAAAATCATAGTGCACGCCTCTGTATCAACAATTACTATTTTTGTTCATTTATTAGAAATGGTCTGTCATCCCTACCAGGAATGCCTGAAAACAACTGAATGAGGACAGTTTGGATCTTAAGGAGGCAAAGGAACCTGACTCATTCTTCCATAGATTGTCTCAAACCTTCTTTTACCATCTCTAACTAGGCAGCCGAGGAATGCCTGAAAACAATTGCAATGAATGAATGAGGACAGTTTGGATCTTAAGGAAGCAAAGGAAACTGACTCGTTCTTCCATAGATTGTCCCAAGCCTTCTTGTCCCATCTCTCACCTGTCAGCCGAGGAATGCCTGAAAACAATTGCAATCAATGAATGAGGACAGTTTGGATCTTAAGGAGGCAAAGGAACCTGACTCGTTCTTCCATAGATTGTCCCAAGCCTTCTTGTCCCATCTCTCACCTTGCAGCCCAGGAATGCCTGAAAACAATTGCAATCAATGAATGAGGACAGTTTGGATCTTAAGGAGGCAAAGGAAACTGACTCATTCTTCCATAGATTGTCCCAAGCCTTCTTGTCCCATCTCTCACTTGGCAGCCGAGGAATGCCTGAAAACAATTGCAATGAATGAATGACTTTGCAGCCGAGGAATGTCTGAAAACAATTGCAATCAATGAATTACTTTGCAGCCGAGGAAAGCCTGAAAACAATTGTGATCAATGAATCACTTTGCAGCCGAGGAATGCCTGAAAACAATTGCGATCAATGAATTACTTTGCAGCCGAGGAATACCTGAAAACAATTGCGATCAATGAATTACTTTGCAGCCAAGGAATGTCTGAAAACAATTGCAATCAATGAATTTCTTTGCAGCCAAGGAATGCCTGAAAGCAATTGTGATCAATGAATCACTTTGCAGCCGAGGAATACCTGAAAACAATTGCGATCAATGAATTACTTTGCAGCCGAGGAATGCCTGAAAACAATTGCGATCAATGAATTACTTTGCAGCCGAGGAATGCCTGAAAACAACTGCGATCAATGAATTGCTTTGCAGCCGAGGAATGCCTGAAAGCAATTGCGATCAATGAATCACTTTGCAGCCGAGGAATGCCTGAAAGCAATTGCGATCAATGAGTGAGGAAAGTTTGTATCTTAAGGAGGCAAAGGAAACTGACTCATTCTTCCAAAGATTGTTCCAAGCCTTCTTGTCCCATCTCTCAATTTGCAGCTGAGGTACGCCAGAAAAAAATTGCAATCAATGAATGAGGACAGTTTGGATCTAGAGGAGGCAAAGGAAACTCACTTATTATTTTGGCCAGGGCTTTACAGTCAGATAGCAAGTGAACCAACTACTGACTCCTTTGGCTTCCTTAAGGTGGCTCGATACTCGTGAACTTTCCAAGATAGGATTTCTTAAAAATAGTTTAAAATGATCCAAAATATAGTTTATAGCAAGGATATATAAACGAAAGTGTTCGCTACCAGCCTTTCTTTCAAAATATTTGAGTTCATGTAAAAGAAAGTCAGTCCACGCAAACCTGAAAAAACGCAATGTTTTCCTTAATTTTTTTACTGTGAAGTTTTCCCTGCAATTCAGTGGCTATTCATCCTATGTTATTAAATGAATCATGGAATTAAAGTGGACAGTTTTATGGAAAAGCTGATTAAAATTCCATAGAGATATATTCAGTTTAAAGAACTTTTCTAGGGGTTCAGAATAAAATTTTCGATTTAAATTTTAAAAATCTTTTTATGAATCATGGCTAAAAAAAAAAAAGCCAAGATAGAATTTTCTATTTCTTTGTCATCTGTTTCCAAATAAAGTGAGGAGCAATATAATGATACTGACAAGGCTTCCAATGGGCCTGGAAAATGATATAAACATTTATTTATATAACAGAGTCTTTTTTGTGAAAATAGACATGCTTGCCGAAAATCGTTTGTAGAAATTTTCTTCGTAATGCAAAAAGCTGAAAGTCCGTCAGTATATAGTATTCTTCATAGCGCATCTAATGGTGAAGACCACAAGACTCTAACCCTCTTAGAAGTGCCACAAATGCTAAACGAAGCGGCCGCCGCATGAAATTCTCAGAATTAAAAAAGATGCTGAATAAGTGGTAGCAGAGCTGAGCTGCTGCGGTGACGTTACGATAGATAGGGCCTGCCTGGCTGCGCGTGAATGTGCGCTCACTACCACTTGGCATGAGTAGCGAGCCACCTTAAATGCGACTCCAACCAACTGAGATTAGGGGAGACCGGGACACTTGGACCTCGGGGCACGTTGGACAATCGCCTACATTTTTTTATAAAACAAACATAGTTATCCAAATCCCCGATAAAGAGACCTTTAATGGTATGCCTTTTAGCAAAAATATTTCATGAGCATAAAGGAAAAGTGTGAGTTCTATTTCGGGTTTCCTGATTTTTGGCATAAAAAGTGACGGGGGGGGGGGGGTGACCCATTCCAATGTCAAAACCCCGGATCAGCAACTATAGCTATCGGTAAAGTGAACCAACCCACACATTTTTTGGCTTAGTGAGCTGCCCAAAATGTTGATGTTTATCAGGGGAATTCCCTTCTTCAGAATGAGGCTGATTAATTAATTTAGCCCCAAAGACTTTAGCATATAACTCTCAGGTTGGTATTAGGTCTTTAAGTAAAGCAAACAGTGGCTGATCCAGACACAGTAGTGTAGGGGGGGGGCAGGCATTGTTTCTGCATGAGTGTCGTTTCGGCATTCGCTGGCCCACGTTGCTCCATATTTTCTTCAAAATGTTATCTCCATCTCAGTGGTCTATGGGGGGAGGAGGTTGCTGGCCCGGGCTCTCTGTGCCACTCACAAACCAACCCAAGCAATATTCATATTTTAGCAACTTCAGTGAACAAGCCCTCTTGCCAGCTGAAGTTTCTTACTTGTTGAAATATTTCAAACTAAATGCAAGTCTTATTTATTTGACAGAAAATCGTCATTTTTAAAATTTTAAATTTTGGAATGATCTTTCCAATTGTTGATAGAATTGTGTGATTGGGTGTATTGTTACAAAATGCTGCACTACTCAAAGGGTATCCGAACCTTTGAATAAAACTGTAGGAATTTTCAATTGAAGACATCAAGTAACTCAAGTAATGCAGCTGCTTGCAGCAAGCTGTTAAAGGTGTTATTTTCACCGTACACTTGAGATGGTCACTTGTGTAGTCATAATTCAAATGGAATTTTCATGTTTTTCTATATTCCATATCTATGAGAGAGAGTGTATGGTAACGGTCTTTGTACCTACTTCTTGACATTCTAATGTTTGTGATTATTACAAATTTATGTGACGTCAGGTTTATCTCACCTTGTTTTTCACTGAAGTAGGATAAGTTGGAAGATACGCTTCAGTGTTGTTGTAGATGGAAAGCCTTGTTGACGCAACCGGACATCCATTGAACAGTAGAGTCAGAGAGTTACTCCCAGGGGGATCGAAGATGACACCAAGATGGGTCCAGGCCCAGGGTTTTATTGGATCACTTTCTACTATCCATCTCCTTGAGACGCGATCGTCGACAGCTACCACCATCTTGCGATCTGAAGTTCGGACGAAGATCTCAAGCCGCTTACTGTTGAACACATATCTATCGCTATCTCTACTGGCCAAATGGAACCATATGGCAAAAGTGAAGCCGGCTGCGCAATTTGTGTTGGTAATGCAGGGCGACTGCAATTGTGACAACTCTCCACAAGGACTCCCTGAAAAGTAATAGTAAAGTGCAGGGGGGCATGGCCTTGAGTCTCATTTCGGACATCCCCGTAGAATGCAGCTGTCACTCCCGAAAATTCAACTTGCATTGGGGCAGAGCTGGTTGGTTTGAAGGATGACTGAATAGTCAAACCTGTGGAAAAGAAAAGAAACATCCAATTATTTTCTTATATTATATTTTTGCAACCTCCTGTCACATGACTTGACCCTGGGCAGTCATGTGACCCACTGAGCATGCTCAGACAGCTGATGAAGGCCATGAGACATGGCTGAAAGCTCTTGGTGAGTCCAAAAACAGACCTTTGTGTTAGGAAATTATACATCTATATTTTTGTTGTTTTCCCAGATTTTGCTTTTGTATCGCCAATTCTTGATGTATCTTGGCACACAATACATCAATTTTAATGTTTTTAAAACCACTGGTGATTTTTTCTTTACAGATTTATCTCTTATACCTAACACCCTATCCACACAATGTTATTCACATTTCTACCTCTCATTGATGTTGTAATTGTGGTAGTGGTTTTCCTGGCCTGAGTGGCCTCCAATAAGGGAAGAATAGGCTGAATATGCATTTATGATTGTGTTGATTTCTTAAATATACTGCTCATTTATTCACACTTTTCAATACAGCATTCACTATTCTTTCACAACTTTACAGCTCCCCAAACCTGACACCTTCCTTTTCAGTGCATGCACTTCACGTGCATGAATACCAATAATACCCTATAAGACAATACAAGCATATGCATTTCAAATTTGGAGGTTGCAGAGGCAGAGCTATTTTGCAAATAATATACAGATATGGTGCAAATGCAATAGTCGACCTTGTACATCTCACGCATTTTCATAATGGTGTGGCATGCAAATCATTTTTTATCTTATAGCATTTGCATATTTTGAAAAAATAAGTTTCAAGTGGGAGCCTATTGCAAAGTCACATGACAAATTCCAATTAACATGCATCAACAGATGTGATGACAAACTGTTATACTTTGCTTGTTACTATGTGTGCTTCTAGCAGTTTGACATAAGACAGAAGTGGATGGTGTAAGACTGTAAGTAGCTTTAAGCCAATTATATACTATTAATTGGTTTAAATGCAACAGAAAATGCTGAATGTATCTTTTTGTCCACATTGCTTTATAAATGGTCGTGTGTCACAAGATCGTACAGTTTTCGTACATGGCGGTTTTGGACCAAAATTTTTTTTCATCTCAAAAGTCTAAATTGTGTCTTAAATATCCTATTCAAACTAGCGTAATTTCACAAAAATTAGGGCTGTTAATCTTATTATTAGATTTTATTCATCATACAAATCAATGTAAAGCTCAAACTTTAAAGGCATTTTTCTCAAAAACGACTATATTTCAGTAACGTTACTATAAAGTATAAAGTACTCCTTGTATCCCAATGAAATTTTCACTGAAGTTAGTTGAGAAGATGGTCCTACTAATCAAAAGCAAAACTGTGGTGATTTAGACCGAAGATGATGTGCATTTGATAATGCAAAATCAAATCAAGATGTTTTCGTAATGCATCAGTGTCTTTGACAATATAACAAAGTCTATTTCAGGTAGCTGCAAAACTTGTTTTCAGTGTAAGAAAATCATCAATGTGTCATTGATACGATGCAGTGCAATAGTGTGTATGAAAAAGAGCACAAGAAATTTTTTGTATGGCGAAAATGTATCAATAGGACAAATTTGTAAACTTGAAACAAGAAATTTTTGAAATTTGGTGTGACAAAAGCGCCAACAGATACCAACTAGAATTTTTTCTGTGAGCCCATGTCATGTTGTTCTTTAGGTCGGAATATTTAATTTTTTGGTATACACTATACCTTGTAAAATTTGGTCCGAAGTTGACTAATTTTACACATTTTCAGTTTTTCAGACCACATTTCTCCAAGAATATTTGTGTGGTTAGATTGATATTGTACACATGTTTTTAGAAGCCATAGCAAAGATTCTTCAACCATGATATTAAATCTCCACTTGTCATATCGACTGAGAAACTTGGGGACAAAAATGTGAATAATCTGCAATTTTCAGATTTTTCGAAAACCTGTCAAAAAGAGGCAAATGCATTGAGGTGGCTGAAACGATGCATTATTACACCTGGGCTACATTAAAAACATGTTGCCTAATTGCAAGTCTCTAGGTTTTACACTGATTGAGTTACATGCCTTCAAATTTCAGGAAAAATCTCGAATTTTTCATGAATTTTTTTCAGAGAAACTATTAAAGATATCACTGTATTACTTGGGATTTGTGCTTTTAGGCAAGAAACATTCATTCTGGTAGATTTTCAAGGCATTCTGAATCGGTCGAGTGGGCGCCATTTGTTGAATTGATACGGAATTACCAGAGGTGCCGGAAGGAAAGAGGGCGGCAGGGGCAGTAGGGCGAGAATTTGCCGAGAAAGGTCAAATGTAATTTGCGAGACAAAATTTTAATGTAGTGGCAATAACAATTTTGTATATACTTAAACTTTTTTGTCTAAATTCACTGTAAATTAAAGAAATATAATGTTTTTTTCTTTGAGATGAAAAGGGTATCTTTGCCCCCCCCTGCCCCTCCTGGCCAAGGGCAGGAGGGGCAATTATCCCCCCTGCCCCCCCCTGTTCCGGCACCCTTGGGAATTACCCAATTGGAATGCCACAATACAATTAATAAGTAACTATATTGCATATAAGCCGGACCGAATATCATTTTTGAGGTTGTCAGAGACTCAGAAGTTTTTTGCTCAAATCACCGTCAATTATTTTGTCTGAATGCGCGTCAAATCTTATTCAATATAAATGATATTTACATATTTGAAATCAGCAGAAAAATAGCTTCCGAATGAATGGTAGGAAGCTATATTGTTCTGTTGTATTTTACTTAATTTAAGATATTTTCCGTCAGCCAATTTGTAGATTTTTCGTATGAATGTTCAACTTTCTCTTCACTTAAAGAAAATAATTTTGTTTCAACAATTTTCTGTTGTCTTTCGACAATTTACTTAAGTGATTCAGTTAACATTAAACAGAATTATTATTCTCCTACGTGAATTATAATTGAATGAAATCCAAATTTTCTATAATGTATCAAAATTAATTGATTTTTGATATATCAATAGCTGGTATATCACCCTAAACCGGTGTATAAATTCTGTCTTTGTCCATTCATTGAAACTAGGTAATTTTTTAAGTTTTAACACAGATAAATTGGCCCTTGATAGAGTTTTGCATACCAGCTGTTTTAATTTTCAAGTTCTTGTCTTCTCAATTCAACATTGATTTTCTCAGGGACGAATGAAGATATCATCTTAAAACCTTTTGTACACTTAAATGTAATCTGCTCCATAAAGCAACGTTAGAAAAATGCACTTCCTATCAAAATCTTTTTTTTACCAAATGTCACGTCTTAGGTGCATCAGGCCATAGGTGCCCTGATACCTTCTGTCTCTCAATGATTAGTATGGCTGCCCATGATGCACTTTCCTTCAAATTCTTTTTGTCTCCCATGCCTATGCCACAAACTTGCAGGAAGGTGGGGGGGATTGGGGACATTAGGGAAAATATTCCAAATCAACCTATTTTTTTAAAGGGTGTCAATCTCGAATGGCAATCGATATGAAGACAATGCAAGGCAAGATAACTAATATTGTGTCATTGAATGAATGGGTGAACATTATACAGTAGTCAACCTTCGAAGTGGATCAACCATTTTATGGCGTCAATTTTGATATGATTCAACTTGCAGGGTAACTTTTGTGTAAAGGATTGATTCTAGAGTATGCCCCCAGGTCAACTGCCTAAATGCGTTCTCTTACCCTGAGAGCAAGCTTAACCTCCAAACACTTCGCTTTCGTCGCCTAAGAGGCGATATGATAGAGCTTTTCAAAATTCTCTGTGGCTACTATGACCCAACTGTCTCTCCCAGCTACCAACGAGCACCTCGGACATCTAGAGGACACAGTCTGAAACTCTTCTTAGAGAGGTCGAGACTGGATATCAGGAAGTACTCTTTCAGAAATAGAGTTGTGGACCACTGGAACTGCCTATCGGAAACAGTCAAAGTTGCTCCAAGCCTAAATAATTTTTTACAAACCACTAGCACCAATGAACAGATTGTTATTCTCAACATATTTATGATTTTCAGTCCCATAATATTACATGTGAACTATTTTGCCATGAATTACAAGTTTTATGACCATATAAATAAATAATGTGTTTTTCTTACATATTCTGAATTCTAAATGACATTGCCTGGTGATTTGGTACTCTTGTTATCCATTTCGTAGTCATAATCATTGTTTTATTTTACTGTTATTGTTGGTCTTTGTCATTAAATAATTATACTACTGATTGGTTTAAATGTAAAAAAAAAATTAAATGTATCTTTCTGTCCACATTGCTTTTATGAGTCTGCACTGAGGTTCAATAGATATATATATATATATATATATATATATATATATATACGTTTATTCCATAACTATTGTTTGTCAAATTGTTGCTTTGTTTTGCAAAGTATTATTTTCCTTTTTAAAACTTTCATACATTGAGTATTGTTTATATATTTGCCTTAGAAAAGGCTATGGTATGGTGACAGTGCTGTATAGCTGGTTCTGTTCATAGATTGGAACTAAGCGGGAGAATGGGCTGGTATACATGCCACTGCTCATGCCGTGGTTGTATGACCAGGTGGGGTGGGGGTTCCTAATTTTTGAATAGGGATGGCCCATGGTGGTTTTGAAATCCAGAACCCTATTAATCCAGAAACCAAATTTCAACCATGAACCATTTTAATCATTGAGTTAAAATTTTTGTTACTAATTTAATCTTAATGATTTTGACTACATTTAATTAGAATTGTGTTTTCAAGCCGATTCTGTACCAAATATTTTGAAGTTGCAAAAATCGGAACCAAATTAATTAATGGGAATTGCTAAATTACCAACACCATTTTAATCCAAGAAGGCTAAAAACCCTATACCATCCACCCTCTATTAACACTCCTTCCTAGTGAGTAATCCCCCCTTCCCGGGTTTGTAGAAAGTTGGTGAACACTTTTAGAAAACATAACAACTTTTACTTAGCAAATAACGCCTTTAGAAAAACATACATGTAAGCAAAACATAAGCAACCTTTGTTGAGCAAATAACACTTTTAGAAAACCTTAACAACCTTTGTTATGCAAATAATACTTTTAGAAAAAAAGAACCTTTGTTATTCAAATCACACTTTTAGAAAACATAAACAGCCTTTGTTATGCAAATAACAATTTTAGAAAACAAATAAACAAGCTTTGTTATGCAGATAACATTTAAATTGGTGACATGTTAGCAGTAGTAATAATGTCCAGGCTGTTGATTGACGAGACAAGTTGATAGCCAAGGGGGGGGGGGGGGATCTCGAGTTTTTTAACTAAATATTTTCTAGCTCTGTTTTGATTAAATAAATAAATTACATTTGGGCTTTCTTAAAATGAATAATTTCTGGTGTGGGTATTTCTTAACATTATTGCTTGATTTTGGAATGAATATTCGGAGACTTAGCACGTTTAAAATAAATAATTAAGGCCGCCGTCACCACGAAATAAATTATTTCCCTTCGAGGAAAACTCCGAACAACCCCTTTTGATTATTAAATGGTCACCCCCTTATAACCAACAATGCCAATATCGTCCACTCAGCTGTTCCTTGAGATGGGACTCTTAAAAGTTCTGTCAGGAAATAAGAATATGTTACAGGACCTCAACATGTGTCTTCATTTTAGTCACCATATGCAGGAAACATAAAAAAGCATAACATATCAGACATAATTATCACAGCTGCAGTTTCAAGGACTATAAGTCCCTAGGCTCCTGGTACTAGGCCCTAACAACAAGATCTTTAAATTTGATATTTCACACATTTTAGTTTCACCTATAATGAACAATATCGAACATACTGCAGCTCTTTTGTAAATATATTCACTTACCCCGTTGCTGCTCTGTCATGAAGTTGATTGAGAAGAGATAGTCAGAGCTCAGAGTCTGCATGTTGTTGCTCTGTTGTGTGCAAGCAAAGCACAACTCGCATCTGAAATCAGAATGACCAAATCCGACACACAGTTTGTCTGACTGACTGCATAGCATGGAACATCTCAGTTTCAACAACGACCCAGACCCTTTCGAATCGACTGAAGCTGAAGCACATGTCATGCTATCTATAGAAAAGTAAATTCGTGTATTATCATCCTCTGATAGAACATCATTTAGACAGTATGTAGTTGTCAGCAAAAGCAGAAGTATGCGAGGAGCCATAACTCATTTCATCTATTCTGACAGACTGAATCAGATATCTTATTGACTGATGTTTATATGCAAGTTCTGTTGAAATTATTGATGCTGCACTGCTTGGCGCCTTTCTCTCTTTTCAGTCATGGCAAGATTTAATTGCCACACTGTATTGTATTGTATTGTATTGTATTGATGGAGTAATACAGATGACCCAGCCCTCAAGGACTTATAAACCACTCTATAACATCAGTGAATTATATAGACAAACAATTCAACATGGTCTATTTGTTTACAAAATTCAAACTTCAACTAATTAACTTCTTACAAAATTCAAACTTCAACTAATGAACTTTTTACAAAATTCAAACTTGAATTAGTTAACTTCTACAAAATTCAAACTTGAACTTGTTAACTTATTACAAACTTCAAACTTTAACTAATTAATTTCTTGATACAATATACTTTTTCTGATATTCCAAGCATTATCTATATACTGGCTCAGTTTTTTATATTCAAATTCAACTAGATGAAAAATTTATGTTATGAAAGTTCAGATTTTTGATATTATTGAACATTTTCATCCTTAAATTATCATGAGCCTTCCAAAAACACAAAATGTCGCTCACCTTGTGGTAAATTAATATCACAAACTTCCCATATTCTTTCCTCTATGGGCGTATTCCTAAACCTGCCTGTCTCAATAGCTAGTAGAAAAACTCCTAATTTAGACTGTGCAAAAAAAGACCTTTTTATTCTGTTTTTGATATTGACATAAGAAATCTCTCTTGCATAATAAAATTTTTGAATTTCTTGTATGTTCGGCTTTGAAGGTAATAGATCACACCATTCAGTATCTCTCAAGCTAACAAGTTTTCTTTCTAAAATTTTCAAATCACAAACATCTTTCTCAACATACAGTCTTTCTAAATTAACCGTGGACATGATATTTTTGACTTGTTTAGACCAACCTTTTCCTTTGCTGTAATCCCATTCAAAAACTTTCTTGGACAATCGTGACCAATCCATTAACAACAGTCTATTCCATAATTTAATAATATTTATGCTATGTCTTATGATTTACAATTTTTCGAAGCCTTATTTGGCTTCTAAACCTAAATGTGCGGTTTTAATATGAACGCCTAAATAGTAGGTTATTTTCAATAACTGGATATGCTGCTATACCCCATATGCCTGCTGCGTAGTCCATTATTGGAACAAAATTCATTAAAAAAAAAACTTTCATAAGTGCTAAATCCAACATTTTTCAAACCTTTAAATTTACTTAACAAACCACCCGATGCTCTACCTGCAGCTCCTGCAAGAGTTTCAGCTAAATTACATTATAATTCAGGTGTTCCTCAAAAACCACACCAAGATATCTGTAAGTATTAACATTTTCTAATGATGTATCATTAAAAGTGACCCGGTATGGGTTGCTCCGATTCGATTGGAGAATGGGAGATTCGAAGTTCTTCCAGTGGAGATTTGACTGTGCCCTTTATGTCACTCAAAGACTGAGACTGAGACCCATGTCATTATTAAATGTAGTTTGTATGATGATCTCAGGACCCACTTGTTTGGTGCTGCTTCTAATGTTTTTACGGATTTTATTAACGTACCTGATGCTGATAAACTCGTTTTTATTTACAGTCCTTGTCATACTTACTTGGAATCTCAAGTTTTTTTTCTGTGCTGTTGAACCGTGATGTCAGAGATGACTCTATTCTAGCATTGCAATATATGTAAATTAACTACAAGCTGTGATGTCATTTCAAACTGGGTCAGATTCCCAGCTTCTAGCCAATGTTGATCCTCCTGAACTGAGCGTCACAGTTTCAACACAGTGTCAGAGTAAGAGCTTTATGAGGGATAGCCCCTACAACTACGTCATCACAGCTTGATAACCAATGGGCTGACCGTAAACTACGTCATCACAGTTCAAGCATTGATATATTGAAGGAAGCATTACATTCTTGATCCTGATGATTTATCACAGCAATCACCTGTCTAATCCTACCAAATGGCAGCATTGAGTTTTATTCACGATTGACCATATGGCCAAAAGCACAGATTAACACCTTTAGGTGTTGACAACAGCCTGATCACTCCCCCACATCCATGCTTTTCTTTTGTATTTGACCACTTCTGACTCAGACGCCTCACTCCCCAGCAAGTGGTCGAAGGCAATCCTACTCTTGGAGAAATAGTCCCCTTTGGGCCTAGGTATAAATGCAGAATTATGAGCTCAAAAAGGCATACCAAAATTTATGTGCAGTTACAACTAATTCAAAGTGCATACTTATGAAATAAGAGAAAGAAGAAAGGCCAATTAAAAAGACAACTAACATGCATTTTAAAGTCTGATAACATTGTTTGGATCAGATGTGCAATGGAGCAAAACTCCAAAGAATTATATTGTCTTGAAAGCGTTACTTGGTGTATCACACCAATTCTGAGACTCTTGTTTGATAAACAAAATAAGATCAACTGAGGTATACTTTATTAATTTATATGAAAGCCAGCCAGAATATAAAGTAACATTTGAAAGAAGATGGGAGTTTAACCCTTGTAGCCGCAACCGATTTTGGGTACACAAAGCCGCAAAAGTTTAAACATTTCACATTAAAAGTAGTATTAGTATACTAAATTAAGTCAAATTGGAGGATACTGGCAGTGAAATTGGGAACAAATAATATCGTATAGCTAAAAATATGAAATAATGTTCCGTCCAATTTTCGCAATTTTGTGCATATATAAAACATGGCATTTTTTAAGGATAGCAGACATGCAGACGTCTGCATTTTCCTCAATATAGTCACTGCAGACGTCTGGAAGACCTCATTTATTGCTCTGTACAGACGTCTGCTAAGACCAGAATTACTGCCCTTACAGACGTCTGCATTTGACAGGTTTAGCATTTTACAGACAACTGAGGATTCCTCAACACTCAATCTGTTCGTCTGCTGTTCATTTTACAGACGTCTGCACAGTTAAGATTAAGGGTTCTTACAGACGTCTAGTTCTTACTCTTTTTGGCATTTCACAGACAACAGAGGATGTTTCACACTCACTCCATTTGTCTGTTAGGCATTTTACAGACGTCTGCACAATTGAGATTTACTCCTCTTACAGACGTCTGGTTCCTACTGAATAGATGATACACAGACGTCTGGTTACTGAAAATAACCAGATACAGACGTCTGTACAACTTGGAAAAATAGTACAGACGTCTGTCCAACTTGGAAAAATGAAAGATACAGACGTCTGGTTAATCTGGAAAAATGCTAGATACAGACAGCAATGCTATTTATGTAAATGCCCATACATCTAGTTATTGTCTGCAAGTTCTGAATTTGTTTGTGATATAGACTGTCTGTAAGTGGCCTTTATTTTACATTTCCAGACGTCTGGTAGCACTCTAAAATCCATCTATTCCAGACGTCTGTAAGTAATTATACAGACCGTCTGCATTTGCAATCCAGACCGTCTGTTACAGGCTAATTATTGATAGAGCCAGACGTCTGCTAAAGGCAAAAAATGCAAAATACAGACGTCTGCATGTCTGCTAAACCCTTTTTTGGAGCTGTTTTATAGCTCATTTTGTGCCAGTTTGATTCATTTTTGGAATATTCAGTATTTTTCAAGTTTTTTAAGGCCAAACTGTTCTGTAAATGAAAGGGATTGCCTTCTGATTTCAATACAAACCATTTAGTGGGCTAAAAATTGCAACAGATGAGAAAAGAAGCGCTGAAAATGGCCATTTTGGCCCTTGCCCTGCAAGATCCATTCCTTCAGGTGTCCATTCCGGGCAGTTTTTTGTGAGAGTGTAGGTCCTGCACTTCTATCATACAAGCTGACATTTACAAAATCATCACTCTAGGCGTTTTTGATGATGCTGAATCCATTTTTGTAGGTTTCAGATCACTAAATGGTTAATGTCACCTGATTTAAGATAAATTCATACAAATTTTACTCGAAATTCAAATGAATATCATTTTAATTTTGTTGAAATGGACTGACAGGCAAATATCAGCTCTGCAAACATACAAAAGTGACTGTATTACCATAATTTGATCAGTTATAAGTGGCAGCACAGATGCAGTATTCATCAACAATTCATATGACACTCACAAGGGTGGGGGCCTACGAGGCCCTCATTGCGGCTTTGTGTCGGAAAAACGCTCAAACTCATGCCAGTGACCCTGTTCAATATTAATACATTCTCAACTTTTGGATGTTGTTTTACATTAGTTGGACTAGGATTACACAGAAATCTGAATGCGATTGACCAAATATTGTGCGAGATACAAAAGCGAAAAGTCCCAGGGGGGCCTCCGAGGCCCCCATTGCGGCTACAAGGGTTAATATTATGTATAATTGAAAAAAGAAAAGATCGACAGATAGAAAGATAGATAGATAGATAAAATAAGATAGATATAATAGGTTGGGTGGCTGAGTGCTTAAGGTGCCAACCTGCTCCGCTGAGGGTCTTTGCCTATCGGTTCGAACCCGGGGGGGAACCCAAAATTTTCAGTGAACCTTCATGAGTAAAATCCCAGCTGAATTTTGTTCCGATGAGATGTTAAATTGGCAGTCCCTTGTATCAGTGTCTATGCTGGGCTAGTAAAAGATCCCTCACATGAGGTAAATGTGATACTTGTTGAGGAATCCCACTCTCTCTCCCATCTCAACAATCATCCCTCGTGAGTGCCCAGAAGTGGGCTTAGAGGACTGCAGTTACCATATTTATCTGTCTATCTATCTATAATAGATATGATAGATCATTTCTATGTGCTAGATAGATATTGAAAATAGATATTATATATAGATATATAGATAGATAGGTAGATAGATAGATAGATGGATGGATATGATAGATGGATAGACAGATAGATGATTGAAAAAATTAAAGTTTGATTATAAATGACTGCCGATTGATGTGCTGGTAGAGACCATTTAATATCCAGGGGGGGGGGGCTTGGAGCTTTTTTTTAAATAATTTTTTTGTGAGATAAATACATTTATTTTTGCAAAATTTTGTTGATTTTGTTAATGAAATTCGGGGACTTTGCAGGTTTAATATAAATAATTATTAGTTCTGCGTAAAATGTTCAGTGGCATATTTAGGGGGAGCCATTGGGCCATGCCCCCCCCCCTCCTCAGGCCCAAAATTAACATGGGAAAGATAGGAAGGGCCGCGGAGCACCCCGTATTCACCCCATATTATGCCCCCCCTCAGGCCATTTCTAGATACGCCCCTGGGAATGTTATGGCTTCTGGGAGAATAAAATGTGTATATATATAAAGTGTGTCAGCTCGATGCAGATTTGTGAGAAGTTATTTTTTCGGAAATGGACTTGTTGATCAGAAACACAAATTTAGTTAAAAACCAATGCCCCAAACTGAAAATGCATCGGTCATTTAAGAAACACCTCCCCCCCTGACTAGTTTCTCGCTGTCACCGCAAATAAATTAAAATTTGAGAAAGCATTTTACGGGGAGGGGGATGGCTAAATACCAATGTCAGTGACATTTCACTTCTCTTCAACAGTTTACATAAAAAAACCAAGATCTGGAACTAATCCTTGAGTTTGCAAATCAAGTGAAAGTTCTCATGTTGCTTGCACTCTCTCCAGGTTGCAACTGTTGTACACTTCTGCTGGACTACTTCTGGTCAAAAACAATAGAGAGTTTTGAAAGAGTTGTCAAATACAATAGAATTGCAATAACTGTGACACAACTTCAAAAGGTGTCTGGCCATATGGCCATTCGTGAATAAACCTCATTGTGAGCATTCACAGAAGACAACTGTTATAATCCCCATAGAGTTGTTTGATAAATCTACAAACTTGCTAACTTACAACTTTAAACTTTGATGGAAGTTGGTATAAACAGAAGGCTTTGACAATTTGTTTGTAAACACATGGCTTATGTTATGTATATTTGTTCTGGTAGCCCATTGGCTGAGAGGCTGTGATGTCAAACTTGCATGGGTTTTCCCAGACCAAATTTTCACTCTGACACTGAGTTGAAACTGTGATGCTCAGTTTGGTGGATTTGCATTGGTTAGAAGCTGGGGAATCTGACCCAGTTTGAAATGACATCACAGCTTGTAGTTAATTGACATATATTGCTATGCTAGAATAGAGTCATCTCTGACATCACAGTTCAACACCATAGAAAAAAAACTTGAGATTCCACGTAAGTATGACAAGGACTGTAAAGAGACAGAGAGAATATTTGTACCAACTGTGATACCTGTAAATGTTTCCTTAATTGTGATATGCTTTCCTGTGATAAACAGATATTTTATATTTAATTAATATGAATGAATTAAGCTTGTTTTTATGTTCGTGTATCTAGTCTCTCGTAATAGGTCTGTCTCCATATGTGGATTATGACAGGTATTATGGGTAGGTGGCACTGCGATAAGGGGGAGGGCCATTTTTGTCTGGGGAAAACCTTCCAAATGACATAGCCTATCATCTGGTTTGTTTGCAAAGTAAGTGAAATCCTGTGACCAACAGTTAAAAATAATCTGGTTGTTAACAAGTTACAATCCCCCAATCTGTATGATAACAACACTCTTTTCTGTTGAACTCCTGTTTTGAGAACATAATCAATACAGTGTAGCTGACCCAAACAATCAAACATTCAACAAACACACTCATTAAGTGAGACTCCTTGGCTCGGTCAACAACACCAATCAGCTTGTTGAAAGGCAAAGGGGATTCCATCAGAGCTCCTATTGCTTGGAGACACCACCTGTACATAAATTCAGAACTACAAATGGAGACAGACCTTTTCTTATAGAACGGCCTTTACACTGTTATCTTTGTTGGTTTTGATGTTTGTAAAGAGGGCGAGACTTTAATAACAATTTTTGACTTTTTTTTACTTTGACCAAGATTGTCTGGCAGGGGCAAACCATACAACTGTAATGATCAATTCAATCAATTCCATCGTTTGTTTCAGACATTGCAGTTGTGCCACTTTGAACATTCCAATTGTTCAGAATATGAAAGAACAGACTTGTGTAACTGCATTGTTCAATTCAGCCAATCACAATATTCGAGATGGACATTGCAGTTGTGTCATTGTGAACATTCCAATTGTTCAGCAGTTAAAAGAGACAACTGCATTGTTCAATTCGGACAATTAAGTTGTTCATGGTAAACATTGCAGGTCATTGTGAACATTGAGTTCAACGCTCCAATTGTTCAACAGTTAAAAAACAAATTCATTGTTGAATTGAGTAAATTTTGTCAGGACTCACAATGCAATTTGCTCCTGTAGTAGTGCAAATGTCCAGTACAATGTACACACAACCAAGAAATTTGGATTGATTATCATGGACATCCATATTAATTATGTCATGAATTTATTAACATTCCCATTGCTGTAATTTCGAAATACTGATTCGTTTGATTTCCCACCATTTTGAAATGGACAGACTTGATTGGATTTTCAACTGAATCTGTTTGAACTATAACATATACACAGCATAAAAAGGAGAAGACATACCATTACATAAAAATAATATTTATTAAATCAAAACATCTCTGGCATGTTGAAACATGGAATGACATAATTATTAAAATACCATCATCATCAACATCTTGATCATCATCTTCATTAAAACATGTACAGTACAAGTAGACATCATAACCATCAGCACACACCATACTATTATCACTATCATCATCATAATCATCATCTGGTAATACACATATAAAGCACATTTCTCACCAATTGTGATTTCCTGGTTATGAATAAAGATTGTAAAATAATATATCTGATACAATTGCGAATAAATTTTTGACATTGACCTTCGGATTGTAATTGAGCATGAAAAAATAAATTTATTAATGCAACTTCAAAACAAAATGAGCATCGATGCTTTCATCAATGTTTCCACTTTGCATTCATTATCATTTAGTATGGAGAGGAACTGTAATATTTTCTAAACGCCATTGCCAATACTGAGAATATGCGGCTGATGACCTGATTTAACTCTGCATGGTAATGCTTTTCTCATGGATGTAGTTCTGATATGGAGAGCATCTACAAATGGCCTGAGAGAGGGCCATAATATGCGACAAATATATATATATGCAGCGTTTCCTATCTCTTCCGTATTAGTTGGGGGGGGGGGAGTCATGGCCTTAACACCCTTCCTAAATACGCCATCACTGCATCAGTCCTGATTTACAGCATATTCCATCCTGGAAGTGAAACAAAAACAATGCAAGGTTAATTCAAGTGTTTGCGACATTTCGTTTATGTGTGCCTAACCCTTAAATCCCATCATTATAACCTTCTTGGAACCACGTTATTGTGCTACAAAGCCTTGATCAGGGTTAATCCAAAATGAAAAGATGTTTGTTATTATAATTATATAAACCAGAAGTTTCTTTTTCAGGAATCGGCTGATAATTGACTTTCAGTCATCATTAACAATACAATAATTTTGAGTGGCCCAATTGACAATATGTTAAAAAAACCATCCTTTTTGGTCTCTTAGTCGAGTTTCAATAGTAAATGGACATGGAAAGTTTTTCAAAGTCAAATATGAGTTAGTTAGGAAAAAGCTAATTTCTCAGAAAGCAGGCAAAAAAAAGAATTGTTTTTCTCTAAAGGGATAATCACCATAGGGGCTTCGAATGCACTGTTAATAGAAATACATACTTGTCTGGTCTGTTATATGATATCTCATTGAGTTTAATTCTGCAACCATCAGTGATCTCAAAGTCATTGCACATTTTAAACATAACATTTGTAGCATACAGCATAAGTTAAATTTCAAGGGCCTAAATTGCAGAAGTTATGACAAAATATGCCATAATTTAATTTTCTAAGTATTATAATATTAATGAATAAAATGATGTATCTTCTATATATAATGTATTGGCAGCATGTTGACTCAGGCTGTGACAGCTATGACTGTTGTGATTGGTCAACAAAACAATCAGTGCAAAGACAATTAATTGAATTGTTTAGTTCAGCAGACATGATATTACAATATTTTGAAAAATTTTATTGTACAAATGTAACAGTTCACAAAACAGGTTCTTTAAATATCCATAAGTTTATTCTTCTCCCGTGTTACAAAAAAAACAACAACCCTATAATAGAAATAACATGGATTTTACCACAATGTTTATGACACAATGACCATATTAAGAAATACCAATGAAACTATGAATACTATGAGGTTATATCATGGGTAGGTGCAGTACATCCCTAGTATACTCCCCGAGACCCCAGTATATTCCCGAGACCCGAAGGGTCGAGGGAATATACTGGGGTCGAGGGGAGTATACTGGGATGTACTGCACCTACCCATGGTATGACCTTTTTATCCCATGTCTAGGCACATTTTTCTATTTAATTGAAATTAGTAACACTGCAAGATAAAAGTCATCCATCTGTCTTTCAAAATGCCTTGAACCAGCCTTTGACTTACATGTATACATCTTATATATACTATATTGCAACTCCATAGCCTATATATAATATACATTGATAAATCATCCAATCAGCAATTAATCTATCTAACTATCAAACTATCTATCTAACTATCTATCTATCTATCTATCTATCTATCTATCTATCTATCTAACTATCTATCAGTTAATTTATCTATCTAACTATCTATCTACCTAACTATTTGTCTAACTATCTATCTATCTATCTATCTATCTATCTATCTATCTATCTATCTATCTATCTATCTATCTATCTAGATGTCCAGCTATGCTGTCAGCATTAATATTCAAAAATATGATTGGCTGTTTGACAGGTTGAGAAGTTGATTGCTGATTGAATTATGAAAAATAAAGTGCTGCTGAACTGCCCACTATTTTTACTATTACATTAAAATTGTATTTTAAAAATCAGCCTAATATTTATTACTGATTCTATGTAAAATTCAACTTTCAATAAAATATCAGAAGTTGATAAATTAAAGTATATTATACACTTCCAAACAACAGAACTGTGTGTTTTCAGAATAAAGTGAGTTTGAAATTGATTTTATAACTTTTAAAAATAATACAGTAAGAGAGCCCTTGTTTCATTTTAAAATTAAGTGTATCTATACATTTTTTATTCAAATTGGTGACTCTAGTTGCTTTAATTAAATTATACAATGTTACCACGCTCCAAGAAGTCTAATCCCAACAATGAAAACACAGGAAAACTCTGTGCACAGTGGTGGAGTGGTGGATTATTGATTTTTTTTCTTCTGTGCAGTCATGCATGAACTCTGGCTTGTCTGGCTGAGCTGAAAGTGGGTGTGTCACATTGCTGCACTGTGATTGGCTAATGAATCTAAAGTCAGTATACTCCCTGGCAAATACTGGTCAGCTGACCGTATACTGTTTTTTCTCCCCGATACTGACTTTTTCCCTGCTGTATTGGCCCAGTAAAAAACACAGTATCGGGGAGAAAATGTGCCTAGACATGGGATAAACATTTATACATCACTAAGCTATTCACACAACAGCTGCCAAAGTATTATATGAACATAAAGATATATACAAAGAAATTGAATATCATAATTGATCAGCTATTATATCAGCTATGAACATACCTGATTATCAGGGTTGTGAAGAATAAAGCAATGCTTTGGTATCCGTGAAACCACAACCATAAATGGCCACTCTAAACTTAGAGCTCAATTGGTTCACAAAATTGTGTATGTGCCGCCCTCTTAAATCCATAACAGAAACTACAATCGATCTGACTCTTGTCAGTGAGCTCTAAGAGATTTCAGCAACTACACTTTTTTTAATTGAAGTGGAGTAACAATTTGGTCTGTTGAATTAGGTCTAGAATTGAATATTCAATAACTTTTAATTGGCCAGTTTATTGTTAGAATGCTGCTATTGCTGCAAAGTGGTCCTTGTTGTGGAACTTCTTTTTTGGCGGAATCATGCTTTTCCTACCCAGGGAATTGTGAGTCGTCCCAGCCAGACAGCCAAGCATGAAGACCCTCACTTCTCAGTATAAGCTTATTAAGCTGGCCCTGACCACAATATACATTATTTTTGAAGTTGTAACAAAAAGATTAACTCTCCTCCGGTTTGACAGACATAATTACCTGTTTCAGATCTCTCAAAGCAACTGAATGAATGCTTTAGTGTTTCATTGTTGTCCATTTGTTGTTTCAGTTAGTTTCTTTGGAGAAAACCATAAGCTATCATTTAAATCATGCTGGTAAAGCTGTTATTACAGATTTCACATTAGTGTGCCATGTTCTTTTCAACTGCCACAGTGCTCTTGTAATGTCAGTATCAGCATAATGATTTCACAGTTGGTATATTCAAAGTTTCAGCTGTGTCACTTGGAACCCATACTGATCACACCATTTCAAATCCACAATAAGCTGTTAGATGTTGCTCAACATTGATTATTCAGTTTGATGTTGCGAATAAATCCGAAAGTTACAATAACCAGCTATATATAATGCATGGATTTTGTGTATAACTGCTATCAGTTTTAGCACTTTTACAACAAAACAAATTCATTCACTCTCACATTCATTTGTTGGTCTGAGAGGTTATCATGTGCTGCTCTGTCTTGGCAAATATAATATACTCAGTAACCATTCTAAATTTAAGACCTAAGACCTGAGGGGGGGGGGTTGCCTGGGGGCATCCTTATCACTGATTTTCACTAATGTTTATTTGATGATCGATTTCTTAGCCTCCTTGTCTGGCCTTTTCCCAAATTTTTGGGAAGCAACTACCAACTCCCTCCCCCCCCCCATTTCTCGTCCTCTGGTATGCCCATGCAACATGCCATGTTCACAAAATCTCCCCATCATCCCCATTCCAGTCGTCAATTCTGAACAGTTTCGTTGGCGTAGATGTCACCTAAAAGGCTGAAAAGCCATAAGGTGCTGCCCTCAAGGAGAAATTTCACAACAGGACACCATGAATGTGCATGATGGATCAAGCAAGTGGCTCAAACATATCAGTTTCACCTGCTCCAGCTGAATCAAACAACCATACCAATGAATGCAGATTAATCAATTGTTATTCACCCTTAGACAGCCCATAAGCCTGACTTGTTGGTAGCAGTTGGAATCAACACTCAAGCTTGGAGTGCCAATAGTGATGTCAGTATTGCAATACTGACATCATCTGTGCATATATTCACATGGAACATGGCACACTTATACGAGATCTGTAATAAAGGATTTGAAAACTTCAGAATTTTATGGTACTCATTGGCAGTGCATGTACACTCATTGATCGTTGAACATTGTTGATTACGATTTGTTATTACAGATCTCGTATAAGTGTACCATGTTCCATGTGAATATATGCACAGATCTGTCAGTATTGCAATACTGTCATCACTATTGGCGCTCCAAGCTTGAGTGTTGATTCCAACTGCTACCAACAAGTCAGGCTTATGGGCTGTCTTAGTGTGAATAACAATTGATTAATCTGCATTCATTGGTATGGTTGTTTGATTCAGTTGGAGCAGGAAAAACTGATATGTTTGAGCCACTTGCTTGATACATCATGGTCATTCATGGTGTCCTGTTGTGAAATTTCTCCTTGAGGGCAACACCTTGTGGCTTTTCAGCCTTTTAGGTGAGATATTCGCAAAAGAAACTGTTCAGAATTGATGACTGGATGATGGGAAGATTTTTTGGAAACTTGAACATGGCGGTGTTGCATGGGCATACCAGAGGACGAGAAATGGGGGGGGGGGGTAGTTGCTCCCCAAAAATTTGGGGAAAGGCCAAACAAGGAGGCTACGAATTCGATCATCAAATAAACATTATTTGAAATCAGAGATAAGGATGCCCCCGAGCAAACCCCCCCCCCCCCTTAGGTCTTAAATTCTGAATGGTTCCTGAGTATGTTATTTTTGCCAAGACAGAGCACATGATAACTTCTCAGACCAACAAATTAACGTGAGAGTGAATGAATTTGTTTTGTTGTAAAAGTGCTAAAATTGATAGCAGTTATTCACAAAATCCAAGCCTAATATATAGCTGGTTATTGTAACTTTTGGATTCATTCAAAGCATCAAACTGAATAATCAATGTTGAGCAACAATCTAACAGCTTAATGTGGATTTGTAATGGTGTGATCAGTATGGGTTCCAAGTGACACAGCTGAAACTGCGAATATACCAACTGTGAAATCATTATGCTGATACTGACATCAGGTGTGCGTATGAGCTCAAGTGATGAGGTCCATCTACCTGGACATGACCTGACCTACTTGCATATTGATAAATGTGTCAGCTTGAGGTCATGCGATTTCTGGCAGACTCTCCAGCTGTGCTGTTCGTTTAGAGTCTTCGAGCAGACTGGAGTAATCCAGTCTCTGAGGAGAGGTGTTGGAGTGGCAACTTGAAACAAATGAGATTTGCCAATACACCTTTGGAGTGCTGCCATCTACCTACCCAGGTGCAACACCAGAGACCCCTGCTGTTACATCCTCCCCTCCGTTAATTAAAAATAAAAGGAAAGTAGAAAACTTTTTTTTAGAATAAGTAAAAAACAAGCAAATCTTCAAACAAATTACGATATAGCAAAGACGACAGAATAAACACAAAACCACCATTTCCTAACCTACAATCTTCACTAAAGTTACAAAAGAAACAAAATACAATAAACTGTTGTATCAATCTTTATTCAGAAGCTTCACAAGATCATGCACAATGTCTAGACCTTTAGTTTGTGTTGTCATCGCCTGGTAACGGTGTAGAGGGTGCATGGGAGTACCTTCCTCCTTACTAGCTGTCTCAGTCTCCGAGCCTTGGGAATCACTCTCTCTCTCTCCTCCTCATTTCCATCTTGATGTTGCTGACCAATGACGGGGTGCAACAGCGGCTGCAAGCTCTCCTGGATGAGCATCTTCCGCGACATCTTCATAAGTTTGCTCTTCAGCAGATTCAAGGGAATCCGATGATTCAGACATCTCTTCCTCTATCACTTTGTCAGCTGTCCTTGGTACTGACTCAGAATTGATGCCTGAACTTAACAATTCGCCGACTGGCACCAAGTTACCTTCGATGTAGGGTTATCTACCTATCTGTCTACATATATAATAATAATAATAATAATATTAAGTACTTATATAGTGCCAATTCCAGTAAACTGCTCATTGGCATATCTATCTATCTATCTATCTATCTATCTATCTATCTATCTATCTATCTATCTATCTATCTACCTTTCTACCTTTCTACCAATCTTATCTATCTCGTCTACCCTTATCTGTCTGATCTATCTTATATATCTTATCTATATATAATCTAAACAGTTCAACAAAAATAAGTCCCCCTTTGTATAAACTTAAATATCTCAAAGATTCCATTGCTGATTTTTTGACAGTTGGCTGAATTGTAGCCTCGCATATCAACCTTACATGTTTGTATTTATTGCTCAGCGGCATAATTCCTGGCTGAGCCAGCAGCCTTCGAGTAAGCCAACCCAGTCTGCTCACAGACATTAAACGATCAGCACAGCTGGAGAGTCTGCCAGAAATTGGATGACCTCCAGCTGACACATCTATCAATATTCAAGTAGGTCAGGTCATGTCCAGGTAGAGGGGCCTCATCACTTGTGCTCATACGCACAGCTGAGCTGCCAACAAGATATGAACAAACCATAATCAACAATGCTAAATGATCAATGAGTGCACATGCACTGCAAATGAGTACCATAAAATTCTGAAGTTTTTAAATCCTTTAACAGCTTTTTCCAGCACAATTTTAATGATAGTTTACGGTTTTCTCCAAAGAAACTAATTGAAACAACAGACAACAATGACACACTAAAGCATTCATTCAATTGCTTTGAGAGATCATAAACAGTTATTTATGTCTGTCACACCAGAGGAGAGTTAATCTTTTTGTTACAACTTCACAAATAATGTATGTTGTGGTCAGGGCAAGCTTTGAGATCAAGCTTATACTGAGAAGTGAGGGTGCTCGTGCGTGGCTGTCTGGCTGGCTGCCAAACAGGGACTACTCACAATTCCCTGGGTAGGGAAATAATGACTCCGCCAAAAAAAAGTTCCACAACAAGTACCACTTTGCAGCAATGGCAGTATTCTAACAATAAACTGGCTAATTAAAAGTTATTTAATATTCAATTCTAGACCTAATTCAACAGAGCAAGTCGTTACTGCACTTCACTTAAAAAAGAGGTAGTTGCTGCATCTGAAATCTCTTAGAGCTCACTCACAAGTGTGAGCTCGATTGTAGTTTCTGTTATGGATTCAAGAGGGCAGCACATACAGAGTGGAGCCAACCCCTGCTTTCAAAAATCCCAGGCTTTTCCAATGGATATGAACAATTTCACATTGCGAGGGAGCCACCAGCTGGCTAAAATTCAACATGTTTCTGCATAAAATTTGTTTCTCAGTCATAGACAACTAGGACTTATTTTGTAAAAGTTTTACAGTTTAGGTTCCTTGGATGCTATAATAAATAATTTGAGTGGAGTTTAAACAACTTTCGATAAATTTTTTTTTGGAAAAGCCAAAATTTCAAATTTTTGAAAATAGGGGTCCATGCACTTGGGGTCTGCTGGCTTAAACAAAAATTAAGCAATGAAGCTACAAATACACACGCACACTGTCAATATGCAAGCCTACAAGCTGGAAAACTTTCAGAAATCGGATTAGTGGTCTTTGAGATATTCATGTTTTCATAAAGGGGGACCAATTTTTGTTAAACTGTTTATCTTATCTTTCATCTCTGTCATGTCTTCCATATCTATCAAATCTGTCTTGACCTACCTATTATATCTATCTTTTCTGTCTGACATTAATTTTTGGATGCCATCCAAACAAAAGCGTGACTCTTTGCTTCATCCCAGATCCAAAGTTCGTCCACAAATCCATAGATTGTCCCAAGCCTTCTTGTCCCATCTCTCACTTGGCAGCCGAGGAATGCCTGAAAACAATTGCAATCAATGAATGAGGACAGTTTGGATCTTAAGGAGGCAAAGGAAACTGACTCGTTCTTCCATAGATTGTCCCAAGCCTTCTTGTCCCATATCTCACTTTGCAGCCGAGGAATGCCTGAAAACAATCAATGAAACATCATTGGATCCTGTGTAAACTAGATTTGGCGTCATCATGTTTGGGCCTAAAATGGAGTCTTCTATCTATTGTTTGTTATACCTACCTTAGTTGGCAACTGCAAGTTCATTTTTAGAGGCCTACTGAGTTCAGGCTATAGTCAAAGATTTCACGTATTTACAAAACATGAAGTTCTCCTAGGGGCAATATTGAATTATTGTACTCATGGACATTCTGTAAGAGAATCTCAGAAATATCTAGGAAAATATCGGAAATTTCTGAAGTAATTGCGTTTTTTTGGGGAGAAAATCCCAAAAAGAAGCAACAATAGCAGAAACGGACAATAAAAAAAGAGGCAAGAATCATATCATTGGTTTTTTGTTTCAGAAAATTTTGAAACACATGGCATTGATAGTTTTTAAAAGTGAATTTCAATTATGCAGATGATTGTTGTTAAATACTCTCATTAAACACAGAGAAGCATTAAAAGACACAACTTTGCAAAATGGCAAAAAATGGTACTTCCACGCAAAAAAATGCCTGGCACGAAATGTCAATAGCCTGTGGTTCATCACTAGTTATTAATTCAAAAACCTTGCTCAGTGCAGTGTGGGGACTTTTGAAATTCTGTAGTAAAATCCCGCCAGCTGATATTGATCCAAAAGGAAAATATGTGATGTTACAGGATTGAGGGCATACATGTAAACTTTTGAAAATGCCATAAAATCCGATTTACTGATACATGTAATATAATAGAAACTCATTTATAATTAAGTAGTGTTTAGTATAAACAATATTTCGGCTTTATTCAGTCATCCTCAGGATGGCTGAATAGAGGTGAAATATTGATTTAAAAATTGGTGCGGATTGACTTTTATGATTTATTATTTTAACTTAATCAGTGGAATTACTGGAGTAGTCTTTATCCGTATGCAGTGCATCGTATTTCATGTATACTTTACCTGTAGTAGTTAAAATTGTTTTGAAAATAAGAGAAATTTGTCATTTTGTCATGGGGTACTTTTAAACTTCCGTGCACAACTTTATATACAATTGACATTAAAATGTTGGTGTTTATTACTTGGAAAAGTGACATCCAGGTTATCTCACCTTGTCTTTCACGGAAGTCCCATAGGTTGGAAGATACGCTTCACTGTTATTGTGGACAGACAGACCTGTTGATGCTACCGGACATCCATCAAACAATACAGTCAGAGAGTTACTCCCAGAGGGATCGAAGATGACACCAAGATGGGTCCAGGTCCAGGGTTTTATTGGATCACTTTCCACGATCCATCTCTTTGAAACACAGTCGTCGACGGCTACCACCATCTTGAGATCTGAAGTTCGGATGAAGATCTCAAGCCGCTTACTGTTGAAAATGTATCTGACACTGTTTCTCCATGCCAATGCAAACCATATTGCAAAAGTGAAGCCAGCTGCGCAATTTGTGTTGGTAATGCAGGATGATTGCAATTGTGACAGTTGTCCACAAGGATTCCCTATGTAGTAATAGTACAACGCAGGGGGTGGACGGCCACCAGACTCATTTCTGACATCCCCATACAAAGCGATTGTTGCTCCCAAAGATTCAACTTGCAGAGGAGAGGAACTGGTTAGGTTGAAGGATGACTGGATGGTCATACCTGTGGATAAGAAAAGACAGAACCACTCATTTAATTAAAGCAACAAACTGATTTTATGTTTGAACCTCATCTAGGGATAAAATTGCACATGTATAATCATACTCTGGAAATTTCTCGGAGAACATAAGAAGAATCATAGAAAGTCGTACAAGAGAATTAAAAAAAGGGGGATAAATAAATGCAATGTAGAAGATTTAGTGCACTGTAAAACCAGCCACACATATTTAACAGCAATTATTATTATGAATACAAACAAAGGCTGCATGGCTGCAAATCCTCTGCTTTCAGCGGCTATTTTGCAGGAAACCTGTCTGCATGTGTCATGTGACCATGCTATGTGGAAAATAATCTGCCAGTTTAATAATCATGTAATTGCTTGGCAACCAGCAGCCACAGCCAACAAACAGGGCAATACAGATGAAACTTACATTCAACCTACATTTGCACTCAGAAGTAAGTGCACCATTCAATGATTTGCCATTGAATTACATTTTAAATTTGTCTCCTGGTAATGTCTTTAACATCACTAATAGTGCACGAATCATTGATGCAATGATTGCGGTTCCCCATACCACATATACTGGCAATGTCTGGCATGGCCATTGAATTTATGCCAGGGGTCTGTAGTCTGTAAGTTAGATGGGGTCATAATCTTGCAAAAGTAAGTACACCCCAAGACTAATGCTAACCAGTGGAGCAGAAGGCGTAAAGACGCCTGAAAAATACAAATTCGATGGCCAGTATATTACACATAGTAGAAAACCTCAACGGTATGATAAAAGCGAAGTTTTAATGATGCGTGCAATATCAGCAATATAAATATATAAGCAATAAGCCCATGCTATCTGTAGAATTAGTTGGAAAGATGTATGAATTATAATGAGATGCGGAAATACCCAAGTTTCCATGTTATCTGTAGAATTAGTTGGAAAGATGTATGAATTATACTGAGATGCGGAAATAGTTTCCCAGAAATATAACCTGATGCTCAAACAAAGGGAGCAAATGGTAGAGAACTTGCATGTGCTGTCCTCTTTTATATTGTATATGAATTAGCTTAAAACTAATCATAATTAATTGGAGCATTCAGAAAAGTCTGATTGGCCCCAAAAGAGGAGGCCCAAGCCTTGAAGAAAAGGAAGGCACAGGAAAAATTAGAAGACCAGACATTGAGTTTAAAGACCCAACCACGACTATAAAAGGAGACAGAGCCAACTAGATGGCAGTCTGAATCTGACCCCCCAAGAGTGAACATCTCTCCAATTCTCTAACTTTTTCCCAATTTCTCAAGTCATAAAGCAACTTACAAGTATGAATTTTATATGTGCAGATAGATAATTTAATACTGAAAACGAAAAGGTAATCTTTAACACAAAAGCTCTTATATGAATTAAGATATTTGCTAAATTATGAAAAATATCAGAATTTTCATGAAAGTTTGATTGACAGCTCCTAATGACATTTCTGCCATTGACACTAATTGATCTGAAGCTAAATGGCCAATCACTGTTCACTCATTTGCATAAAATTTGGAAATGGCAGTGGCCAGTGGTGCATTTATGAGGGGTCAATTACATGTAATCTTAGCCAAGAGTGATTAATAAAGGACAATTAGGTAGAGAAGAATTATATTTCAAGAAAAGTTGAAAGACTTTCAATTACTCTAATGTGATAGCAAACTTGATAAGCATACAAATACATTAATTTACTTAATTTATTAATTGGTGCTTCAAATTCCAAAGAGAAAGTGAATTTTAGAGAGAGAAAGTTCATTTCTGGACCCCTCTCACATGTTAATTAATCAGGTGTGGCCTAATAACCACTGTCCAATGAGAGTCCAGTGAAAGTTTTATGGCTTTGTGGCCACAATTTCGTTGCTGTGTTATTGGGTCTTTAAGTTGTGATAATTCCCACATCTTGTCATTTTAATTGTGAGATAGCCATTAACTTGAGACAACCTTAACATTAACTTCAATGGCAAATCATTGAATGGTGTACTAATTTTCAAGAGCAACCGTATGCCATGTGACATTCGATAATAGCCTATAGTTTCAGTAGTTTTAATATTCCAGCTGTTATTCTGTTTACCACAGTTCTGAAGCTTTATGATGCATTGATTCTCAAAATGTGTAGAGACGACTTGAGAATGGAAAAATTATCCAATTATATTGTCTCCATGAGTATTTCAACCAACGCAACAATCACTGTCAATTTGGCTGCTCAGTGACAATTTGGCTCCTCACAATCACTGTGAATTGATTTTTTAAAGCTATACTTTGCTCTTACCTTACGAGAGAATAATTATATAATATATTCCAGATGTACAATAATAATGTACCATTTATAAACTTATTTTTTATGTGAGGCTAATCACACACGGTTCAATATATTTTGAGGGCATACCAATTTGGATGATGAAAAAATTGGACAATTTTCTATCCGATGCCAAGTCTTGGTAATTTGACCGATTTAGAAGCTGAAATTATTGAGAAGATAATCTTTTGGTACGAAAATATATATGGATTATGGATTCACCAAAGAATTGTTAGAAGATTTAAAGCAGACAAACACGTGCTCTTTTAAATTGAACAGTACAAGTTGTAAACCCCTCACCCCTTGGTGGAGCAAAGTTGGGGTATCGAATACCATTGCTTGCTAAAGTTCAGACACCCCCAAGCAAATAAGGAAATTGTCTTTTGATTCTCAAAGAAAATAGAGCGATGAATTACTTGGCACACAGAGTTCATATTTATGTCATGCACAAGAGACAGCAGTGGTGAGCTGCCACTGGCAGTGAACTCTGCAAGAATTCAGATGGAGCAAGTTAAGTGACGTTATAAGAAAGCAAGCAACGTTATGAGATTAGCAAGAATTCTCAGCTGGTAGTTGAAACAGATACTTAAACATTCTTTTTATAACATTATGTATTTGGTTTAAGGTGTCGGCACCATTAGTGTTACAGGTGATTTCATTAGTACGCAATTCTTGGGTTCTAGACCCACCAAATACATGCCATTTTTAGTTAATCTGATTGGTTTAGAAACAACAGAACGTCACACATTTGATTTATCAAACGTAGTAAGTGCTGGTTTAGCATTGATTCTTCACAGTCAAGTGTGAATGACAAGAATCACATGGTAATGAAATAACCTGTAAAATTACACACTGATTTACTCAAAGCTGCCTGTATTTATAACATTGTTTGTTTGATTATAAGCTATCTGTACTACAAATGTCAAAACACAGTCTGATTTTACAGAGCAGATAAGAGGATTAACTCGTGCATGGAACTGGGTCATGGAAATCCCTCAGTCTCTCCAGCTAAAGCTGTTCGACACAGAGAGACTGTGTCAGTCTGGTGATGAATGCTGAATAGAAAAGCCAAAGCTTCAATCATCAGAGCTGTTTGTGGATTAGCAGCCCAAACAGTTTCACAATTAACTTTCAACTTGGTCGTGTGATGTCACTGGCTTAAAAATGTTTTGCTTTTGTCAGTTATGGTTAATGAGTTTATTCAGTGCTTATCATATCTAGCAGCATAGGTAACAATAAACAAACTAATTAAATTACTTGAGGTAATTGATCAAATAAGAAGATTAGGAGACCAACAGAAGACTGTCGATGATGTGGAAAGTCCAGTTTGCAAATTGAAAATAAGAAAATTAATTTTTCAAGAGGACCGCCAATCCGCAATGATCTATAATTGATGTCAAACATAAGGAAAATTAAAACAGCAAATTGATCAACAGACAACAGGTATAAAAAAAAAGCAAAGTCTGGAATGACATGACCCAGCTTTAACTAAAACACCACAGGTACCGGATTCCATTGGGTGCATCAGTAGTAATTATATATAAAGGTTGCTCAGTGGCCCATCATTCAAATCAACAAGGGTAGCTTCTAAGGCTCCCCACACCACTATGATGCAGAGAACAGATTTAAGCTGGTTAGCACAAGTTCTGACAATATCTGACAATGTTTTGAATCATTGCCTGCACATACACCCATATAACATCCTCAGCATCTTGTAATTCCTGTTCAAAGTGCTGCAGAAGGCTATAAGCTTACTGAGAATTTCGACATCCCAAAATGACCTCCACAAGCTCCAGTCAGTCAGTTGACCTAGAGGGCCCTCAAATGATTTCCTTGTTTTAAAAAGCAGGTTTTGTAAAATAGATTAGCTAGCTGTGAGCATCGTTGACAAGATTTTCCAATGTTTCATTTCGACTCAGTTTTGTTTTCTCTGTTGCTGAATTCCTTAAAGTAAAGGGGACTTATTTGTAACTGTTTATTTAACAAATTTTCATACATATATACTATACATTCATAGCTTGGGTGAGGGGTCCCACCTGGACATGAGTCATTGACACACATCCCCTGACTTTTCGCTGACTGCAAACTATTGAAGACCATCAGGCTGAAATCCCAATTTTATACATTTTTCCTAAAATATGGATCTGACCTATTTTCTGATGCTTTGAGCGGAAGAGTAAATACAAAGTGGAATTTGGTCTGGAGTGTGATTTAAAAGTCTTGCCAATGTTACACAGACAATAGCAAGTCAAGCAATGTGAAAGGATTAAATAACACATGGACAGGTTTTGACAACAAGAGAAACAATAACTGTCGAGGGATTACATGTATGTCAAGGTTGACCAACTGGTAAGACACTTCACCAATCACCATTGGCTAAAAGCTTTCATGACCTTTGTTGCCCCAATTTATTGGCCCAGATCAGATCGACCAATGAAATGAGACACTGAGGTCATCCAGGACTGCTTATAGGATCAGGATATTCAGCAGTGCAGAACCTTGGGTCTGTCACCAAATGGAATCCGGTACCAGTGATAACACCTTGTCCGATTGGCCAGATTGTACGACCACAGTCCATTGCATGCAAGCTTGAAAACCACAGTTATAGCAGCCATCCTGGTCAGAGGATTACTGGGCAAGCCAGTGATCCGATGCCCATGCGAGAATGCATGATAGCAGGAGGACCCATTTTCAGTATGTTAATTTGAAGGACTATAGAAAATTGAGAAACTCTGGCTACTGGAGTAGGCAGTCTAGGACTTAAAATGCGTTTATGGTTTTGCACTGTAGGCCTATTACTTGTTCAGGCAAGCTGTTCTACTCATTGATGACACATTTATAGAAAAGCACTACATTGTAAGTCTGAATTTATGAATTCCATCCCAGAGCTCTCGGTTCCAGGACTCCTGGGAGCGAAGCGTTATCCATGAGATCTTCAGATAGATATTTCACACATTTTGGTTAATATTTTACCTAACACGAAAAATGTAGATTGTATATATATATATACAGCAGTTTTTCGGAAACATATTTACTTACCCTTTTGCAGTTCCGTCATGAAATTGGTTGAAGAGATTGAGTAGAGGTTGTAGTCAGAGCTTAGAGATTGCATGTTATTGCTCTGTTGTGTACAAGCAAAGCACAACCCACACCGGGAATCAGAATGACCAAATCCGACGCAGAGTTTGTCTGATTGAGAGCATAACATGGAGCATCTCAGTTTCAATTGTGACCCACACCCTTTTGAATCGTCCACAGTTGAAGTACAGGTGAGGCTATCAGTGGAATCATAAATTCTTGTAATAAAATTTGCTGGTAGTACATATAGACAGCAGGTGGTTGTAATCAAAAGCAGAAGTACGTGAGGAGCCATGGCTGGCCACAGGTATTCTGCAACACCAAATCAGACGCGTGAGTTCTGTTGAAATTATTGATGCCACAGACTGCTTAAGTGGAGGCTCCTCCCTTCACTGTCTTGTCCAGAATTAAGTATGCGTGTTGCATGGGAATATGCACACTCACTTTCTGTTTCCTTCACCGGCTTTGATATGTTTCAATATTGTAACTGCAGTTACCCTCTTCATTGTGTTTCCGGTAGCCCTCAGTGATACATGCATTTTCAACATTCTGCATTCGCTCTGTCATCAAATACTGCCTGGGAGGTGCCTAGACTAGTATGGTATTGGCTGTAGTGGACAGGATTGGAGAGTAGGTTCCTTCATGTTTGTTTATGTTTATTTGTGTTTTACGCCTCTGCAGCACCTTAGTGGGCTATATCGAGGCAGGTGATCGCCGTATGATGATGAGATGAGAAGACTGTGAGTCTGGCACATACCCTATTAATTCAGGGATGCCCAGGGTCTTTCAGTTGCCCCAGCATAGAACACTGGATACAACCCGCCTCCATTTAATAATGTCCCATGGGCTTGGATTAAAGTGAGTTCCATAGTAGGTTCCTTCATATATCTGTTATTGGCCATATCGACTTCTGTGATTCTCATGAATAGATAGAGAGCAAGTAGTGGGTCTAAGTGTATGGCTCCGCTCCGTAGTAAATTGGTTAGCACTTCTGCCTTGTGCGCAGTGGATGCGGGTTCAAACTCCGATCCGGCCATGTCAAGAGGTTATCACTATATAATGATTGGTATGATTGCCATTCAGTATGGTGAGTGCCGGTGAGCAGATTTATCTGGAATGGGTGCTATAATTATAAAAATCATACAATATTATAAAGGCCTATTATTATTATAATAGTCAAGACTGACCAGTAAAACATTGTCATCTTAATCCCCTGCCCACATGGCTGTTGCTTGAATTCATTGATGAATTTATTCCAATTATGACAAAAATTGTCAATATGTCATTGAAGCTTGAAGAAATGCCTCTTGCATTTGTAAAACCACTTTTAAAGAAGACGGGCCCTGAACTTCAGGGCCGTAGTCTGGGCTAAATCCTTTGGGGGGGGGGCAGGGACTGGTCTGGAGGCATACGCAAGTTTTTCACGTAATGCACCTTTTTTGGCAAAATTCTAGGCATAGCGGGGGCAGCTGCCAATTAATTTGAAATCAAATCTCTGTCAGCAATAGAAAACCACTGTGCATGTAGTCACTGTGGACCAAACCTATGCAAAGTGTAACCATGAAATATTTTTGATATTTGAATTTGACTAACAACCTCAAAAGATTCAATATGAGTTGGCAAAAAAATCTGTGTTGACATGGCCATAGGAGAATTGCTCTCACCGTGTTTTGTAAATTAGAATCCCACAACTTGTCCTGTTATATCCCACGCAATATAGATATAGTCCATGAAAAATTCCATGTAGATAAATAGATGCTAAAATGTTCCGATTTTAAATTCTTGGGCAAATACTCCCTGGTTTGTCATATATTCTTTTGCTCTGACAGTGTTTAAGGGGCCCTGTTACAAAATAGCAAGCTGGATTATCTTGTTTAGCATTGTTGGCATTGACTGTTTGTTGTAATCACCTGTTTTGAACCTCAGTTCAGCGGAGTGCACAATGTAACTGTGAATTCCATATGTATGGTTGTGGTACCATGTCTACTATAGACTAGTTAAACAAAAAATGGGTGGGCCTCCAAAATGACACCATAGAACACATGATGCTGTTAAGAATGTATCATCACATAAAGCTAAAAAGTGAGAATTCATTCATGCAAAGTAACATTTTTCCTTTTTTTATATTTGCACGACATTTTGAATTGAATAGGCATGTGAACTTGAAGCTCTTGTTGTCTTCAGCTCGGCAGCAATAAATTTACACCAAGTGTTCTCTGATGCGAATCAAACAGCAGTTACACCCTGGAAGGTATGTGAATTAACAATTTAACACCATGATTTCATGATTTCCTGGGGGTAAAAACCCATTCAATTAACACTCTTCCATAGGGCCCTCCTGTTAGTAATCTACGAGTTGTTAAAAACTTCAGTCAATGAATAAAGAATTAAAAATAGTATAATTTATATGGAATATTTGTTAAAAATTAGAAATATAAAAATAACTTTTTACAGATTAATTATCATATAAATTAAAGCAAAAATTATATAATCACATTAAATACAGAAGGACTGACGAGGAGTAATTTTTTAATTTGAAATGGCGCTCCACCGCCGCAATAGCCAACAGCTCCCCTGATAAAAATTTTCCATTTCTGCACTGGGGTAAGGTCATTGAAACGTGCTACTGGAATGAACCATTGTGGCTTTCCGTAAAGAGAATGAGCAAAGCATGCATGACAGTTGATTTACACATATGATGTGAATCAGTATGTGGGTCATTCTCAAATTTTGGGACAATTTGCGTCACTCCAGTTCCCTGACATTAATTTGAATGCAATTGATATCTGAAGCGTCACTGCACATCTGTTATTCATATTTCTATTTAGAACCACTGCATTTGGAACAAAAAGTCATTTATTAGACCTTTTTTTGGGGCATTGTGTCCAGTAATCCGTGCCAAATCAGTGGTTTTTCCCTGTCACTGGACCTGACATGACAAAATCAAGTGTTAATTTTCCTCCTAAAGTACCATCATTTCCGAAGTTTCTATGCACGATTCATGAGAATATAGACTTGAATTAATATATACATCATATTTAACTTTTTTCTTGTTTCATTTCATTGAAGTAATTGATGTAAAAGACGTGTCACTAGTTTATGATAATTTTTTTGTCCCCTCCGTTACCAGGCATAGCTCAGCTCGCTATTGTTTTTAATGAGCAATTTCCACTCTATGTCGTAAGATGCACATGCGCCAAACTACCACAGCTTTGCAGATTTTCATTAAACAGGTATTCAACAAGTTAAGGCATAATTTTCATTGGAACATTTTTTGGTCCCACTGAAATGTCCCCTCCGTTACCTCCAATTCCGAGCTTACCAGTGATAGTTTTTCAAAGAAATTTTATGTATATGTTGCTGAGGGTGACAGGATTCAATAGAATGCAATCAAAACTCTTTATCTCCCAAATAGAAACCACTATTAAGAGAAAACCAAACCGTTCCTGTCCCCTCCGTTACCATTCCTGTCCACTCTGTTACCACAAAAAATCAATATTTAATTAAAAATACGATTGATCTGAGATAACGGACTTCTGAAAATAAGACTTACATATTTTTTTTATTTTTTTTCTATTTTTAAATTGCTCAAAATGCAGGTTTTTTGCATCAAAAGTCCCCTCCGTTACCACATTTTCCAGGGCATTTTGTCCCGAAATTTGAGAATGGCCCATGTGAGCATTTTGATTTAATTTCCCAGAGTTGAATTTGAGGAAAGATGTTGGTGAGACAACTTGCAGAGTCGACCTCTGAGGCCTATATGCTGAAGAGAAAAAATACAAAGGTCTATCTCATTATACTTTGAGATCTCATATATATTTATACCATGATCGCTGATAAATCCTTCAATATTTAACGTGATATATATCACGATATACCACGTATATTTAGTGGTCACATGACAAGTGGTGATGTCGCAATGCACAAACACTGAATCAGCCAATCAGAGGCCAGCATTTGAATCAGGACGTCATGACAGATGCCATTCAGCCTCACTCGGGAGTTAACAGGAGCTTTTGTAGCTTGACCATAATTTTTATTGCTGAATACTGATTTAAAAAATAAGTGGTTAATTTTATTAAATGAAGAAATTTTTTATGGCCATTTTGGTATCTTTGGCAATAAAATAGTGACATTTTTTAGTAAATCGGTCTTCATCTCCAAACACACGATAATGAGATAATCCTCTGAAACAGCGAATAATGGAACAAATCAGTTATACCAAAGACATATTTGTGATATACGGGATATATACAGCCTCGGTGGTAAATATAACCCTCGGGCTATGCCCTCGGGTTATATTTACCACCTCGGCTGTATATATCTCCGTATATCACATATGCCCATGGTATAACTACTATATATATTACAGTTGTCTAAAGGCCTCGTTGTACATTGAAATTCTCGGATGTACATATCTTCATTTACCCATTAGACAACTGTTATATGTACACCGGAGAATGTCAATGTACAATGGGGCCGTAAGGCCGAGTTGTACATGACATTCGATGGTGTACATATCTCATGTTCCGCAATTTACCCATTAGACAATTGTTTTGTACCATGAAACCCCCTATTTTCACAAGAAAGTTATGAAAATTACGAGCCAAATTCTGTGAAAAAAAAATTTAATCAGAAACATTTTCAGAGACTTCACTTTTACAAGAAAATTGATTTTCAAGGAATCAGTATCATTTTTATCCCCCCCTTTTTTTAGAGATACAAAATTACCATAAAAAAGAAACAACTGTTACTGATGATGTGAAAGAGAGGTTGAAAGAGATGTCACATCTCATGCTGCAGTGCGCCAGTGTCAATAAATGAAGCACCAAACCATTGGACATGACTACATGTACAACGGTATATCCCGCAATTGCGAGTGAACACCATGAAAAAACCATTGAGTTCACACCATTGAGTTCAAAGATAATATACATAAAGATGCGCAGCTTCAATACTTCCAATGGCAACCAGAATTGTGACGTTACCAGTGCACATCCCCAGAGGGAGCAGTGAACAGAAGAGGTGACGTTACCATGGTCACTGCCTGAACTGACAAGTGACAATCATAGACCGGCAGCCCAGGGGCTCTAGCCTAGTCGAACGAGGTACCACTAACGGAGCATATGGGTATAAAGGGAATAATAAGGCGCACCAGAAAACCCATTTCTGGCGCGGCGTATCGGTCGCGTTTACCCCTGGCGGCCATTTTCCAAGATGGCCGCCATAAAAATAAGTGCATGCAGTTTTTGGTCTAGATCTTCAATGGCTTATCCGATTTTGATAAGTTTTGGGTCAAAATATATGTATTTCAATATTCCCAATGCAATGATGTCATCAAAATTTCAATATTGTAAGCGATTCATGCTGTTTTTAAGGATCAAATGCAAAAAAAGTGAAAAATTTGAAAAAAAATCAAGATTCTCTGGCAAAATAAGGCATCATAGTCAATGAATGGTTGGTTTTAGGGTAAAAATAACATCATAAAAAACTTCCTGACATACGGAAATACCAGAAACCATGTGTTATTTGTTGCTGTGTGACATTTAGTGTTCAAGATATTCCCATTTACATGACTGGTCACGTCAAGTGAGAATTGTGACGTGACGACGTCACGTTTCAGCAGTGGTGCATCTTACATGTCTGATTTAGCATAACTCTCCAACAGCTTATCAGATTTTCGTAATTTTGGTGTCAAAATATATATTTTTCAATATGCCCAATCCAATGGTGATGCCAAAAATAGGAAATCACAAGTATTTTATATTCTTTCTAATGATCATTTGTAAAAAAAATTAAAAAGTTTAGGAAAATTCAGGATTTCCAGGCAAAACAAGGCATCTTATGACTTGTATTATTGACTTTAGAGTAAAAATGCCACCTTTAATCAATTCCAAATGTTCTAAAATATCAGCAGGTATGCCTATTTTGTTGCTATGTCATTTTTGGTCTTGATAATATTTACATTTATGTGAGAGACCAGGTCAAGTAAAATTGTGGCGTTGTGATGCATACGTTTGTCTAATTGGATGTAAATCTTAAACATATCATAAGTTTTGGATCTGCATATTAGCATGGTGCATTTTCTGCTATTATGCAGTTTTGTCAATAATAAGTATTAAATTTATGCTTTTTTCATGGTCAAATACAAAAATGTGAAAAAAACACATAAATCGCACATAATTATCATTGGCATTGTTGTTAATTGCCATATTGGTTGCAGACTGAAAATTAAGCCATAAAAAAAATCTCATTTATTCCATTCTATTCCGACAACCAACCATGCAATGATTGCATACAATGCCCCATCTCTTCTTTATCAATGAATGGTTCAGCTGCAACACCTGGGAATGGTCCCAAGCTATTGATAATTCGACATGTTCCTTGTAAGGAACACGTCGAATTGTCAAGATTGGTCCAACACAGATAGTTTACACTTGGCAGCAAAATTATTCAACCCCTTGATTTTTGTAAAATGAGTGTGATGACATCTGAATGTTTCAAATCACAAAAAGTATGATAGCATCACATACGTGACAACATATGCTAAATCAGCTGTGGAGAATAACTAAATTTAGACATCACCAAGATACTTATACCATTGGAAAAACCGGTATCTAACTGACAATATTGCATGTTAGCGCCCTGCTAAGGATTAACGTTGTTTACAACAGCAAACAAACAATGAGATTACGGTTTATTTTGCTAAAATTATAAGTAAAAACAAATGATAGAAGAAGCATATGATGTCTAAGTTAGTTAGACACCGATTTGGAGGGTTTTAAATCGGTGTCTAACTAATACCTAGTTGGCAGGACTGGTTCCATTTCACAAATGGGTCAAAACGTTTGAACAACTATTTAACCCTGTGCTCCAGTGCTAATCCAATGGCGGCAACGGGGTTGAAACATTTTTGACATTGTTGACCCCTATGCGAAATACAAACCACCTACCAGGTTCTGGTGCCCTTCCTAACAGTTTGGCATTATGTTGTCTGATACAAATTGATGTTATCCTTTTCATGATTTGATATGCTGATGTCACCACACTCATTTAGCATTTGTCAGCTATTGAATTCAATGGAAAAACATCAAGGTGTTGAATTATTTTGTTGACAACTGTAGAGAGTATTTGCCTGGACTATATTCAATACATACTAGTATGTTGCCCGCAGCTTGGAGGGCACAAAATAGAACACAATAGAAAATATAGGATTGTGATAAATTTAGAAGGATAGATAGATAGGCCCAGATTGATTTATTGATTGATTTATTGATTGATTTATTGTTTGAAAGGGCCGAGATAGGCCGAGATAATCTGATAACAGATAGATGGGGATTTTTATGAGAGTATCGTTTCACAATCAATAGTTAGAGTACCCGTAGATTGGAAGGAACAGAATAGAAGCGATTGGTAAACTTTTAGAATATAATTTGATTTGATAGTGCCCAGATAGACTGACAGAGTAAGAATAGAAAAAGATGGGCCTGGTATCTGCGAGTGTGGGCTGCTGTGGGTCAGAGATTTATCACAGGGGGCGGGCTGGGGCAGGCCGGGATTTTTTTTTTCTCGTTGTTTCACATTTTTAGTGGAGGTGAGTACCCATCTCCATTTATGCAGTCACAATGAGAGAATGGAAGTTGTGGTGGGAAATCTGAAATTTGAGCATTTTCAGAATGTCTTTTGGGCCCTGACTTGGTCATTTTGTTTGGAGTCAAGAAATAAGTATAACTTGATTATAGAGCATGTATCTGGCAAAGTTATGAATCGCAGGCATGTTGTAATTTGGACAAAACTTCCTTTGTTTGAATCTTGATTGGATGCACCGTTAAAAAATTATGTGAATTGTGTTTGTGTATGCAAATCAGCTGTCCACCATTTTGTAAATCATGTGTGTTGTGTTCTGTGTATGAAATGAGCTGACCTGGAACTATGCCATGGTGACATTTGGATGTTTATTGCTCAGTTTACTGACCTTGGAATTTATGTTATCATAAAACTAGGTCACAGGAGATGAGATTTCAATAGTTATACAAATTTCCAAGTATTTCAGTTAAATATAGTGTAGGATGTATTGAAGGATAGAAGAATTATCAACAGATTGCGAGCTAGATAAATGGATAGATACAAACTGCTAGATATATAGCATGGCTGGAAAAGTAGGGAATTCGGGCATGTCATCGCCTGGAAATCTCTAAATCTCATTTAAAATCTTTGAAAAAAGGTCCAAATTTCTGACTTGGAAATATGGAGGCTTGATTCGCGAGAATTCATGGGCAATGTTATCGTATTTCATCAAATTGCCTTGAAATTCATATTTTTTCTAGCCCTGGACAGATAGAATGGATGGATTTTATGAATTAGATAGATTGCACCACCCGGAGAATCTATCCTAGACAAATAGGTTTGATATGTCAAATTATCATAAATTGACATAATGCTTTCAGATTCAACAATGTGTAGAGACTCTAGTTCGATTCACATCTTCACAGCCAATTTTGAGCTTCATTTTGAGGTATCACACTCAATCTTTACATCAATCAGCATGATATCCATGCAGATCTGGATCTACCCAGAAGTGATAACTTTCTGGGCCTTACGGTTGAGCTTCAGCGGCCATTTTCCTAAAAGTCTGGAAGTTAAACATGAATTAATCACATGAAGTTGTGCTGATCGGTTCAGTCTCAGGAGTGGTTTGCTGTATTTAGCAGAGGCAGTGCTGGAGTGGATTGCATGAATTAGATGGGTAGATTATAAAGATGAAATAGGTAGCTTACACTGATTACAATAGTTAGATAGATAGATTACAGATTTATCAAAAGGGTTTGGTAAGCGAGAGCAATAGGATGCAATTTTGTACTTGTGTTATAATTTGTGACATGGTCCAACATGTCCAGGAGGGGTTAGGGTCAGCTCAGTTGGTATTGCACTGGTTTGCCAATCACTGGGCCCTGAAATTGTGATGGAAAGGAATTTCAATCATCCTTTGCGCTTAATTGCTGTGTCCTCCCCTGTAATTGATAAACTGATTTGGTCATTTTGGCACTCTTCAAGTTAGCTGGCAGTGGTACACTAATTTACAGCTGTATAGACCAGCATAGTTAGTAATAGATAGATTGATGAAGAGATATGGTAGGTACAGCCCTCTAAGTGCAGCTCTGGGCTCTCACAAGAGTTGATTGATGAGATGAGAGACAGCAGAAGTCCTCACATGCTTCGCATTTACCCTATGTGAGAGATCCTTTAATTGCCCTACAGACACTGAAACAAGCGATTGCCAATTTAATGTCAGATGCAAACTATAGTTTCCAGCCAGTTAACTGTAACAGTTAACTGTTTGAAATAGCATTGAAATGACATTTGAGTCAACTGAACAGTTAACTGTTAATCCAACAGTTAACTGTTTAAGTCTGTTTTATCGTAGTGACAGTTTTAAGGCTATTTAACATTTTTGACTAAAGATGAATTAAGCACTTAATAATATGTCAAAACTTATAAATGGCACACGCAAGAATATTAAAATTGTGATAATCAAGTCAATATTGTTCATATTTATCATTGGAAAAGCATGATCATAGTCTTGTTAACGACCTGTTGTTATTTGTTTATGCAGTGAAAAGTGAATCCTCTGTAGTGTTTGCATTTTTTTTTCATCCAAAAATATAGTTAAACAAGGAGAAGAGGTCAAAGCTAGTTATTAGCTCATATTTGCTATCTTGAGGCATTAAATTAGTCAATCCCACCAAACCTAAAACTAGCATTACAGTTAACTGGCAGTTAACTGTTAACTGTTAAGAAATTACACAGTTATACTGTTTGGCAAGTAAACAGTTAAATTGGAAACTCTAATGCGAACAACATTCAGCTGGGGTTTTGCTCATGAAAGTCCGCTGATTTTTTCTGGTTCCCCACACGGGGTTTCGATGCGAGTTAAAACCTTCAACGGAGAAGGCAGGAATCATAACCGCTCAGCCACCTAGCTGCCCCAATGAGAAAGTAAGATCTTTATTGACATGGTTGTATGGAACTAAGCAGGTCTTAGGATATATTATATGACAGCTGGGTGGCCAAGTGTTTTCAGTCCTGAGGGTCTTCTTTGCCTGGGTTTGAATCTTGTGCAGACAATTTAGAATATTTTCAATGTACTCTCAAGATCAAAGTCCCAGGTGGATGTCATTCAGATGAGATGTTAAATCATTGGCTCTTTCAATCTTTTTCAAATGGAGTAAACGTGTAACGTGTAGGCCTAGAGGACATTTGCTCTATCTTCCATCTCATTGATCAATCTAAGGACCCACTCCTCTTAAATGGCTGCACATGTGCATACCATATTTATCTATCTAATATCTGTCTATCTATATCTATCTATTGAGATCTATCTAGTATCTATATCTATGTAATATCTATCTATGTAATATCTATCTATGTAATATCTATCTATCTAATATCTATCTATCTATTTATCAATGTCTTCAGAACCATATCTATCTGAATAGTTATACTTATAGCAGTGCTGGACAAATTATCTGCTGGATTCCGAGGATTTGAACTAAGACAACACACCACCTCCATTTAGCAACCCGTAGATTCTTGTTGGATTTTACCATGGAAAAAGATACAGCATAAACTACTTAAAATTGACAAATTGTCCTAAAACTATTAAATATGGCATGCATAAATATACGTATTTAAATTGAAAATTATAAAAATCTGATATGTTTTAATGATTCACACCTGATAAGACAAATGTATGCAAAACTGCGGAAATATCATGTCACAACGTCACAATTTTACTTGACCTGGTTGCTCACAAAAATGTGAATATCTTCATCTCCGAAAGTGACAAAGCAACAAATCAGACATACTTGCTGATATTTTGAAACATGTGAAATTGATGAAAGGTGGCATATTTTTACTCTAGAATTAACATTACAATCGTGAAGTGGCCAACCAGCAGCAACAATATTTCTTAGTCTTTGGTGGGTCTCCTCATCATCTGTATTTACAAGTCATCTCATGTCGTTATCACACTCTATACCTTTTTATAATAATATAATATTATTCAAATGATGATGATGAAATAAAATAATTTTTCTGCCTGCCTGTGTGTCAAAGTCAATAATGCAAGTCATAAGCCTTGCTTTGCCTAGAAATCCCAAATTTTTCACATTTTTGACAAATGATCATAAGAAACAATACAAAATACTCATAATTTCTTCTTTTTGGCATCACCATTGGATTGGGCATATTGAAAAATATATAATTTGACACAAAAATGATAAAAATCTGATAAGCTGTTGGAGAGTTATGCCAAATTAGACACATTTATTCGTGAATGCTGATAAGTGATGTTGTGACGTCACAGTTCTCACTTGACGTGACCAGTCATATAAATGGGAATATCTTCATCACTAAATGTCACACAGCAACAAATAACACATGGTTTCTGGTATTTCTGTATGTCAGGAAGTTTTTTATGATGTTATTTTTACCCTAAAACCAACCACTGATTGACTATGATACCTTATTTTGCCAGAGAATCTTGATTTTTTTCCAAATTTTTCACTTTTTTTGCATTTCATCCTTAAAAACAGCATGAAACGCTTAAAATATTGACATTTTTATGACATCATAGCATTGGGAATATTGAAATACATATATTTTGACCCAAAAATTATCAAAATCGGATAAGCCATTAAAGATCTAGACCAAAAACTGCATGCACTTATTTTTATGGCGGCCATCTTGGAAAATGGCCGCCAGGGGTAAACGCGACCGATACGCCGCGCCAGAAATGGGTTTTCTGATGCGCCTTATTATTCCCTTTATACCCATATGCTCCGTTAGTGGTACCTCGTTCGACTAGGCTAGAGCCCCTGGGCTGCCGGTCTATCATGATCTGGTAACGTCACATCAAAGATTATCCACATTCACTGACAAGAACTGTGTCCACACTCTGCACTCTGGACAACGACAGGTTCCCCGCCAAATCAGGGCAGTGCTCAGGCAGCATTTTTTTTGCAACAGCCATTTGAAAGAGTGTGAGTTAGAAGGTAAAATTAATAAGGAAAATCAAATCAAATCCAATGACAGTGTATTTGAAAATAAGCAATAAGCAAGTATCTAAAAAATACATGGATGTATAAATAAAAATAACAATGCTCAATCGATTCTTCGAGTGAAAAAAAAGGCTGTTCCAAGTAGCTTTTTAGCAAAATACGAGGATTGATTTTGAGACCACCAAAACAACCAAATGTTACTCTGAGCAGGGGCAGACTGGCAACATTTCTCGCCCTGTGGCAAAATAAGCTGATGAGCCTCAACATTACTATTTTTGGTAATACTCCCATTTTCACCAAGTGGGAAGGATAGTTTAATTTGATCACGCAGTCACAAACTTGATCACAAAGATAAACATTTTGGCGTTTTTCTTTTTTTGGTACCTTGTATCATGTGCATGATGGGCCCCCCGAATGGTTGCATCCGTGGCAGCAGCCACATAGGCCAGTCTGCCCCAGACTCAGAGCCTGAGCCGTGTCACAGGCCTGCTTAATACCTCTATGGCTGCGAGGCCAAAAAATCAAATCAACCAAATTTCGGTTCCAAAAAAAACTCCGAGGTGAAATTAATATTTTCCAAGGAAGGCCTCATTTGAATAATTAAGTAACTCCTGGAAGCCCCTGAAGAGTATCAAGGCAACTAGTAGAGTAGGTCGGGGCAAGAAGCCCGGGTAACTTGAGAGGCCCCCTCAGGGTTATATCCAAACTTACATTTTTGGTGCATTTATCTATTGATAGGATTGAAGCTAGAGGCGTTTTAGGTGACGTCAGAAATTTTCAGGGCAACTAGCACCAAACCATAGTAGAAATTAAAGAAACAAAAAAATGTGCATGGTTTTTGTAACTTTGACTAGTTCTTTGAAAGGGGTTGTCAGAAATACCTTTGGAAATATTTAAAAGTATAATTGATATCTGCATTGTTTCACTTTATGACTATCACATCAATATGATTTGGATCATGTTTTTTGCATTTTAGCTCAAAATATAGAGGTCAAATTAAAATATGTGGGTTTGGGGCGAGAGGCCCCACATGATATGGGGCATGAGGCCCCCTTCACTGGGGGGTCGCAGCTGCTTCAGGAACCATTTAATAATGTGTACTTTACCTCAAATCTTGATAGAATAGCTAATTGAAATAGAAAAAAATTTGGCCCAAAATTAAAACAGGGCAAAAACATTAAAGAATGAAAGTATGAACAGACAATTCTGAAATTCAGAAAAAGTGAATAGAATGCCTTAAAAATGATAGAAGAACCCTAAGAAATAACTTTTAGGCTGAATGCGCTCGCAAAAAAATTGCCATAGGATTATAATAGAGGGGCTTCTTGCCTGATGGGAGGGGTAAGAAGGCCATTTTCAATTTTTTACATAAATGGCCATAACTCTTTTATTAAAATTTGTAGACATTTGTTTCACTAGTTATTAGTAGAGTCAAGTGATCCCTTCCTGACAGCGTAAGCATTCAAACAATCGCCCATAAAAAGTAGGTCAAATCGCACCTCGAAGTTAAGGGGGGCCGCATGCCCCGACCTACTCTAACTAAGCCCATGCAGCTGGGTGGCAGAGTGGTTTAGATGCCCGCCTGCTCCGCTGAAGGTCTTTGCCTGCATTGGTTCGACTCCTGGTTGGGGACCCTGAAATTTTCAGTGGACCTTCATGAGCAAAACCCAGCTGGATGTCGTTTGAATGATATGTTAAATTGGAGGCCCCTTCTATCAGTGTCTGTGCTGGGCAAGTAAAAGATCCCTTGAGTGGGGTAAATGTGCCACATGTTGAGGACTCCAGCTCTCTCTCCCATCTCATCAATCAACTCGTCAGCGCCCAGACCTGGGCTTAGAGGGCTGCACTTACCATATCTATCGATCCAACTGGTAACCAAACCAACTGGCAACCAACCAACTAGTACAACCCTATCAACTGGTAACCACAATTTTTTGTGGGGTACCAAGTCATTACCATGCACTTCAATAAATTTCATGACCATACCAACAGGGGCATATCTAGAAATGGCTTGGGGGAGGGCCATTACATGGGGTGAATACGGGGCGCTCCTCGGCTTTTCATATTTCTTCCATGTTAATTTTTGGCCTGGGGGGGAGCCATGGCCCAAAGGCCCCCCCCTAAATACGCCACTGCATACCAACTAATAACCACCAAATTCTTGCCAACTGCCAAGTCGTAACCATAGTCCATAAAAAATCACCGGGCTTCTTATTTATGTATTTTTATAAAATTTTTATTAAATAACATTAAAAAATATTAACCAAAGAATCTGTCAATTCAATAAAGAACAACATGTGTAGGCCTATGTTAATTTTCCAAATATAAATTATCTATACTAATAAATTATGTAGAATTACGATGATAAAATAGCTGAAATACTAGAGATTACGAGTTGGTTCACTCTGATTTTCCCTGGTTACCAGTTAGCAACAGTCACTGGTTACAAGTTGGCATACAATTTTCTTTTTTCGGCTACTACTTGGCCATGGCCAGTTGATTATTAAATGCCATGGTTACCACTTGGTTGGGAAAAATGTAAAGTGGTTACGAGTTGGTTTGGTTACCCCTTGGCATGGTTACTATAGTTGACGTGTATTCCCTTGAAGTCTGAAAACTGCCGGTATAACCCGCTCCCCAAACTCCTGCTAACTTCCTCCCGTTACTAAAAGAATGCAGAAAACAGGTTAACAATTTAAAGTCTCAATGAAGCGATATCCAGCTTGAATTGTTCTTGAATATCCAAACAAAATATTTTGGGTTCACCAAAAAATTCACCATCTGGAGTTCCAACACAATCAGACAAAGAACGTCTAAAAGTCAGAAAAGTTTGTTGAAAAGCGCACCGGACCTTGGCCGTAACCACTCGGCCAATCAGTTTTAATATCAGGTGAATTATGTGAAGAATCACCAAGAATGTGATGAGAATGAAATGGATGAAACGATCTGGAAAAGTTAAACTTGCTATTAAAGGCAAATATCCCACAATAGGCAGTGTAGTTCTGGCAAAAAACTGTAATGAAGATGTGATAAACTGCACTGGATCGTGCTGCCCTCTGTCTGTTTATGTATTGTACTGCTGGCGACCTCTAGTGTTGATTACGGAAATAAACGATTCCATCTTGCAAGCACACGGCTGTCTGTAGTTCCATCATTATTCCATGATGTCAGACTGGGATTTATAAGGAACCAAAACGAATTTTGAGGTGGACTACAGTGCAAAACGTTTGCAGAATATTCGAGATCATGGCTCTGCAATTACAACAGCCAGGACCCCTGTCGAAATCCGGAAATTTGAGCAAGAACTGGAGAAATTTCAAGACTGCCATGCACCATTTCATGATTGCATGTGAATATGACACGAAATCAGACTCTATCAAGACAAGTTTGTTTATGTCGTGTGTCGGACTAGAAGACTGGCAAAAGACTGTGGAAGGATTTGTGTATGCTGCTGGGGAAGACAAAGCAAGTTACAATGTATTGTTAAAGAAATTTGAGGAGTATTGTGATCCAAAAGCAAATGTGGTGTTTGAGAGACATGTGTTTTTTGAGCAACTTCAAGACAGTTCCAATTCTATAGACAGTTACGTATCAGAGCTCAGGAACTTAGCTTCATCATGTGATTTTGGAGATTTAACAGATGGACTAATTTTGACTCAGTTGATTCGTGGTATCAAAGACCAAAAGCTCAGGCTCAGATTGTTGAATGAAGATTGTGATGGGCCAAAGAAATTAACTTTGGAATCTGCTGTGAAAATCTGTAGAGCTACTGAAATTTCCAAAGACCAAGCTAAACAGTACGGTGCTTCCGGCTCATCGTCTGAGAACACCCAAAACATCGCAGCTCTGAAAAATCCCTCGAGGAATTACCAATATTCGAAGTCACGTAATCCGAACAAGTCGTCGTCGCAATGGTCAAAGCCGAGACAACCGAATTTCCAGAAGTCTCACTCGTATGACCCCCCACCTGAAGATTCTTGTGAAAATTGTGGAACGTCACATGATCAAGGTCGCTGCCCAGCGAGAGGGCAAATTTGTAACTATTGCAAGAGTCCCGGACATTTCAAGTCAGTTTGTCGAAAATTGCAATTTACGAACAACAGTAAGTCGCAGTCACAGTCGAAATCAAGCAACAAGCAGTTCAAGTTCAATCGCAACGCCCCACGAAACTTCAAGAAGAAATCTGTGCATGCTGTTGAACAATTTGATGATAGTTTTGATGACAGTTATGATGAAAGTTATGAAGACAATTTGTTTGTTGGAAATGTGTCAAGTAAAAACAGTGCTTGGACTGTTGGCGTCACAGTTCAGGACAAGCCCTTGATGTTAAAATTAGACACAGGTGCAGATTGTAGCGTCATGTCCTTAGCGCAGTATCAAGAGGTCATGGACACACCGCTCCAGCCAAGTAAGTCAGTGTTGGTTGGCTACCCCAACACAAAGCTGAAGCCTGTTGGTGAACAGGTCATCCCGATACATTATCAAGGAACTGTGTACAATGTATTGTTCAAGATCGTAAAAGGAGAAAGCCCTACTTTGTTGGGACGAAGTGACTGTGTGAAAATGAACTTAATCTCGTTCAACAAACCGGAAGTAAATTCCGTGAATGCAATTTCGGAAACACCGGCTGCAGTCAAGCTGCAAAACGAGTTCAAGGATGTGTTTCATGGTTTAGGGAAATTGCCTTATGAATATGCGATCGAAACCGACCCAAATGTGCCTCCGAAAGTATGTCCTGCACGAAGTATCCCGATTGCTATCAAAGATCGAGTTCACACATAACTGAATAAACTGGAAATGGACGGAGTGATAAAGAAGGTTGATGAATTCACTCCGTGGGTGTCAAACTTGGTGGCTGTCGTTTCGCCACAGAAGGTTCGTCTCTGTATCGACCCCACACATCTGAACAGGGCGATAAGGAGAGAACAACATCCGATGCACACTATCGAGGAGGTAGTTCGACAGATTCCTGGTGCCAAGTATTTTGCGAAATATGATGCTTCTCAAGGATTCTACCAAATACCGCTCACTGAAGAGAGCAGTATGCTTTGTACGTTTGCCACTCCGTTTGGAAGGTACCGATTCACACGTATGCCTTATGGCATAAAATCAGCCCCAGAGATTTTCCAACGGGTGATGGATCAAGTTATCTGCGGATTAGAAAAAACTTTCGTCATAGTTGATGACGTAATCCAAGCGGCAAGTTCTCTAGAAGAGCTTGAAATGCTATCTCGGAAATTCTTGGAGAGATGCCGTGAAGTGAACCTCAAGTTAAATGTTAAGAAATTTGCATTTGGTCTCACTGAACTTTCGTATGTTGGACATGTGTTGTCTAGTGACGGTTTGAAAGCTGACCCGAACAAAGTGAAAGCTGTTGGTGAAATGTCGGATCCTACGAACAAGGAAGAATTACAGAGAGTTCTTGGTGTTGCTACTTACCTCGCCAAGTTCATTCCAAATATGTCACAGGAAACAGCACCAATGCGTCAGTTGTTGGAGAAAGACGTAGACTTTGACTGGGGTAAGCCTCAGCAAGACAGTTTCAAACGCTTGAAAAAATTGATTTGTGATTCTCCTGTGCTAGCTTACTACGATGTCCAGAAAGAGTGTGTTGTGTCAGTAGATAGTAGCTCCTACGGAGTAGGCGCTGTACTCCTACAAGATGGCAAACCAATTGCCTATGCGTCAAAATCACTCACGAAATCACAGAAAAACTACCCCCAAATCGAGAAAGAAATGTTGGCAATCTGTTTTGGGTGCGAACGGTTCCATCAATACATATATGGAAAATCAGTTATCGTTGAATCAGACCACAAACCACTTGAAGCAATATTCAAGAAGCAGCTGAATCAAATTCCTGCAAGATTGCAAATTATGATGATGAAATTAGGCAAGTACGACCTCTCAGTCAAATGGAAACCAGGGAAAGAATTGGTGATACCTGATCACCTAAGTCGTTCTCCACAGAAAGAACTTTTGACGGATGAGTTTAAAGTGTTTCTTGCATTGTCACATTCCCAAGGTGATTTGCAGGAAATAGCCTCGAAAACTGCCGAAGATGCAGTCCTGTCTGAAGTCACAAGTTTCATCAAGCATGGATGGCCTTCGAGTGCCAAAGAAGTTTCGGAAGACGGACGAGCGTACTTCCACATTCGTGATGAACTTACCGTTCTCAATGGAATTATCTTCAAAGGTGACAGAATCGTTGTTCCGAAGTCGCTGAAGCAACAGTGTTTAGATGAGTTGCATTACCCTCACCTTGGAGTTACCCTCACTCAATCTCGTGCCCGAGAATCTATTTTCTGGCCAGGTCTCAGCCGAGACATTGAGAACCTTGTGAAAACTTGTGCTGTGTGTCAATCTACGAGCAACAACAATGCCAAGGAACCACTTGTTAGTACTCCGTGTCCATCCAAACCTTGGTCTCATGTTGCTGCGGATTTATTCGAAATCAGTGGAAAGCATTATTTGCTCTTAGTGGATCATTATTCTGGATTCGTAGAAATTGATTTGTTGACAAACCTGTCAGCCCAACAAGTGATTCTGAGATGCAAGTCTCAATTCGCGCGCCATGGCATACCTGAAATAGTTCATTCAGACAATGGACCTCAATTCAGCTCAGAGACATTTGGACAGTTCGCTAAGACCTACAAGTTCACACACAAAACGTCAAGTCCATACAACCAACATGCTAATGGCCTAGCTGAAAGAGCAGTTGGGACTGTAAAACAGTTGATTGAGAAAGCGGTCAAAGACGACCGAGATCCATATTTGGCTCTATTGGCTTATCGCAATACCCCCAGGTCAAGTGAAATTGCGTCTCCGGCCCAACGACTTTATAGCCGTAGACTTCGTACCCCATTGCCGATGAAAGAAGCGTTGCTGGTGCCCAAGGTCATTAAGGCACAAGACCAAGTCGACAAAGCCCGTTCCCAGCAAAAGGAATATTACGATCGGAGTGCTCATGTTATGAAGCCTCTACAAGTTGGCAACAAAGTGTGGTACAAAACTGAAGGATTATCTGGAAAATGGCTGCGAGCAATTATTGTTCAGTGTTTTGCGCCTCGCTCGTATGTCATTGAAACTGAAAATGGTAAAAGACTCAGACGAGCCCGACAACATCTTAAGCTCGATCTAACTACAGAAAGAAAAGAGAGAAAAGACTCTGAAAGAAAGGAGAGAAAAGACTCTGAAAGACTCAGTCCTGAAAGCAATCGTAAACAGTCAAGATTGGTTAAATTTGTGCCCGTAACCAATAACCAAGTGAACAGGAATGTTAACAGAAATGTTCAACGTCAAGTGAACAATAATCCAGTACAACAACAACCAGCTGGCAGAATGCGAAGAGCAAAGTCTGTTCCTGCAAGATACAGGGATTATGTGTTAAAGTAAAGACTGAGAAATGTCAAGCAGGCAAAGACTTTTAAGGCCTCATTAAGTGTTCTAAATACAAGTTGTGTATTTCTGAATATTCATTTGTGTATTTGAATTCCCGTTGTGAATTTCTATTGTCTCGGATGGTTACAACATGTATTATCGGAACTCATGCTATTCTTAAATGTCAGAATTGATATTGTGTAATCTAATGATATGCTATTCATAAATATCGGTCTAAAGAATAGTAATTTCAAATATGCTCGGACTTTAAAGTTTAATGCCATCTTGATAAAAGTTAATATACATGGTTCTGTAATGTCTAGAGATGATATTTAGTTATAAGTTGGTATATAAAGTTAACTTAGCAGTTGTAGTTTATAGCAGTTGCTGTTTCAATGAAGTTGTGTATTCGAAGTTAGAACTTGTTAAAAAGGGAGATGTAATGAAGATGTGATAAACTGCACTGGCTCGTGCTGCCCTCTGTCTGTTTATGTATTGTACTGCTGGCGACCTCTAGTGTTGATTACGGAAATAAACGATTCCATCTTGCAACCACATGTCTGCCTGTAGTTCCATCATTATTCCAAAAACCATGTGATTCACACCATGTGGTTCATCGTTGTGAACCACATGAAAGAAGTCCTGACGTTGCTATGTAAACAATAGACAGTTAAGTGATGACGTCACAATGTTTTGAGGCTCTGATTGGTCAATGTGGTTGCTAGGGATATTTTTGGCGCCATTCAAACAAAATAGTTCCATATGAAATCACTCTATTTTTTTTCCTGGAGGTTTATTTTTATTGTGGGATATAAATAAAACTCAATGGGAGTGTGGTTCAAAGCAATGAACCTCACTCATGTCAGGTCTGCTGCAGAATAAACACTCGTCCTTCGGACTCGTGTTGTATTCTTCCGCGACCTGACATTCATGAGGTTCATTGCTTTGAACCACACTCCCATTGAGTTTTATCATAATATGCTCTCTGTGAATACCAAAGTAAATGAAAGATATCATTCTGAAAAACTTAACTTTCAAAGATGAAAGTCACAGGGTTCTGCAATATGAATCCTAAACCGTATTTCATCTATTCAAAACAATAGTCAGAATTCAGACACCTGGAATCTTCAAAACCACATTTGATGAAAATCACAGGGCTGTGGAATGTTATATCCCAACCCGTTTTTCATGTGAGCTAGAGAATTCAATAAAATCCATAAAGAGAACAATTGACAATTTATTTTTAAAGCTTGTCAATAGGATACGGAGTCCCAGAGAGGACATGGTATAAAAATAATAATATCATGGCGTCTTCTTTAGATGATTATCGAGTTCCCTTGTGAAGATTATAATGTTCGCATGTGATCATCGCATTACCTCGTGATCTTTTATGTTCTCTTGCAATAATTATTGTTTCCTCACAAACCTTCACATTCCCTCTTGATCACTGATCACTGCAATATTTCACGATCCCTCACATAATAATAATCGTGAGGGAAGGCAAATAACCGCGAGGAAATGCGAATGATCGTGAGGGAACATGAAAATTACACGATAGAATACAAAAGATTGCGTCTTAACGTGATGATCGCGAAGGGTACACGAAAGATCACTGGGGATAACTCAGGAGGAACTTTTTAGACTTTGCTTAAAAGTACCAATGATATACATGGCGTTCTCAACATATTTTTCTCCTCTTTGAACTTCATACCAAAAACCATGAACATATTTTTCTTGCCCAATGACCGCAAGTTTTTTTGAAAAGTTGTTTGTGAACGCTTCTCTGTACACTCGCTTTCTTCATCCATCATGTAGTCAGGGCCGGCTCCAGCCAATTATACGCCCTAGGCAGCATCATGCCGATGCGCCCCCCCCCCCCTCCGGTCCGCCCAGGGCGCAGAGCAAGGAGGTTGCGCAGACTTTTGCATAGGGATGCACCCCGGCGATTTTGAAACCAGAACCATTCTAATCCGGAAACCAATGCCAAAACCACAAACCATTTTTTTTTTTAAAAATATCCACGACCAATTTAATTTTATACCATTGTAATCGTCTTTTCAAGCTGATTCAAACTGTACCAAACTTGTTGGAGTGGTAGAAACGGGAACCAAATAAAAAAATTGAGGCGATTTTTAACAAATTTCAGCTTGTTCAGCAAATTTGGCCCCATCTGCATTTTATTACCGCCAAAAACCCACAAAAAGCGTCCTGTTCCACACCTGCCCATCCAAGTTTTATTACGAAAACCCTTGACCCAGTCCGCAAATTTGCCTGGTCCGCATTTTACTATGCACACGATCTGATGGCGATTCAACACAGTCTGAATTTCCAGATTTGGCCTTTGGCCTCCTATCGGCAGGCCTGTGCTCAACTATATAGAGGCGGATGGCGCCATATAGAATCACCAAGAATATATCAGAGCAGGGCTGGAGCATCGCCTAAAAAAACCAACACCATTTTACTTGAACCATCCACTGCCCCCCCCCCCCCCGCTCCCCCGGGGCACAGATCAAGGAGCAAGGATGTTTGCACAGAGAAACGAGGGCGCACAGAGCAAGGAGGGGCACAGAGCAAGCAGGTTGCAAAGAGCAGCGAGGGGGTACAGAGAAAGGAGGGGGTACAGAGCAAGGAGGGGGCGCAGAGCAAGGAGGGGTGCAGAGCAATGAAGGGGTACAGAGCAAGGAGGGAGGGGGCACAGAACAAGGAGGGAGGCAGAGCAAGGAGGGGGGCAGAACAAGGAGGGGGCAGAACAAGGAGGGGGCGCAGAGCGAGGAGGGGGCGCAGAGCAAGGAAGGGTACATAGCAAGGAGGGGGCGCAGAACAAGGAGGGGTAAGGCTGCAGAGCAAGGAGGGGGTGCAGAACAAGGATCGAGGGGGTACAGACTACAGAGCAAGGAGTGGGTGCAGAGCAAGGAGGGGGCACAAAGTAAGGAGGGGCGCAATTAGTGACGAAGAAAAAGAATAAAAAGAGATTAATACATAAAATATCCAGGAAAGTTAAGTTTTAATAAAAAATGACATCATGGTACTTCTGAACACAACTGTATGACTTTTTGCAAATATTCAAGTCTTATTAATTTTCTTGAATAAATACTGTACACATCGTTTCTCTCGGCTTTCATGTCAGTGTTAAGAAAGACATTAAAGTGAGTGGGGCGATGTGTAGGTCTCCTTGCTCTGCGCCCCCTCCTTGCTCTGCGCCCTAGGCGACTGCCTAATTGGCCTAATGGTAGAGCCGGCCCTGCATGTAGTCAGCCACTGAAACAATTCAAACACAAATTGTGTAGTTTTGACCGATTAGGCCACACATAATTGATTCTTAGCTTCGCAGACCCGCCGACACAATAGATTTCCTGCCGATGGAAAAGAAAAATTGAAAAAAAAATTTTTTTTTTTTTTACATTATAAAATTTTTTTTGTTCTACCGACCGACCCTAGAAAAAGGGCCTTGAGACGAATCCGAGAAGCTAAAGATCGTTTATGTGTGGCCTTACAGTACGTAGTCAATTAGTTATCAATAGATATTAATGGTGTACACATTCCAACCAGTCCATATTACAGTTGACTATAATTGTTTAAGGGCTGTTCCTGTTTAAAAAATTACTTTAAAAATAGATGCATGTAGGGTGGGTAAAAAATTTGCATTTAGAAATTTTAAAGCATGTAGGGCCTAAAAATATTCACTTTATATCCATGTAGGAAGAAAAATAAATAAATAAACCCCACCACCCATAGTTTTAAACGGAATAGCCCTAAATCACAAGCAATAATTTCAAGATTTTACTTTAATTATATTGAAATAACATAAATGGCTGTGCCTGTCATTATAAAATTGTATCATCTATAGAGAAATGCCATCTCGTCAGTGACATGTCCAGAGTCTCCAGACCCATATGTCATATACATGATGGGCACTATAACACAGTTTCAGTCTGTTTGTACATCTTACCTGTTATAATTGCAAGTCTAAATTTTTCATATCTTCTGTTGCAGTGTCATGCCTCGTCTGAAAAAGATGAATTATTCACTAATAAAATATTGCCCAAAGACGATACACTTCATTGTCACTGTATATTGTTTTATGTATTTACTAAATACTCTGGTTGAGATAATTTGACAAATTGTTTTTTTTTTATTAAAAAAGTCTGGCCTCAGGCATTATGTCAGATAGGGATGAATGGATGGGATTTATACTTGTACATTCATCTCAGATGATTGAAAGTGTTTGAAATAAAATATTGTATTTGGTAGAGGTAATGGAATCACACTGTGGTCTGCACACAAAGTTTGCTGCCAGCAGCTGCTCACAGCAGAGGCTCAGAGCTAACAAAATGTAAACATGAACAAATCAAAATGCAAACTTCGAAGGTACTTCATGGCAAGTTCATGCTGTGTTGCATACATCATGCAAAGTGCACACATCACCCGCACACTTATGCAGAACAATTAAATTGAATAATGATATGTAAAACATACCTGAACAAGTAAAATAACAAGGAAATCTGGGACACAGTCTTCTGTCACTTCTAGCTGAGCACGTGCTGTCGAGTTGATGACGTCACGTCTGGTTTCTCGTGACCTAGTTTCGCATGACCTAGTTTCGCGATTAACTTTGTAATTGCTGCGCGTAACGCCAGATGTCCCCAGTGAATTTATTTGTCAAACTTAATAAATAATTTTGATTCGTGTCATTTCCGTCCACCTACTTTATTGTGGTAATGAAGGTGTAGCTTACAAACCGCCAACTGTTGAGTTTCAAAAAACTTTAAAATGAGGACCTCTGGTGATACGCGCACAAAACAGTAACGTCACGATTCCCACAAAGTGCCGAGTTGCCGTTATGTTATGTGATTGAGTTCATCCTTGTGAACTCAATGAAATAAATTATCTGACGTTGTTATGCAAACAATGGGCGCAGCGATTGTTATGTCATGACGTCACAATGGGCAGCTGGTGACGTCACAACAAATTGCGGCTCCCAACTTAGGAGAATTTGAAGTTATCAGACTTAAAAACACTGATAAAGTCATTGCGGGATATAAATAAAACCCCATAACAGTGTAGTTCACAGCTATGAACATCATTCGTGTCAGGTCTGCCTTCTGAATAACACTCGTCCTTCGGACTGGTGTTAATTCAGAGCAGACCTGACACTCATGATGTTCATAGCTGTGAACTACACTGTCATGGGGTTTTATTATAGTACATAATGCTAATTTTTACTGTCGAGTGGTACAAATATATACAGGCCTATATATATAAATGTATATGGCAAGCAGAAACACTCGTCGTTCATTGTTCATCAGCTATGCCATATTTATTGGTTATGACATGGCTTGGGCTGTATTTCCCTGATACTTTCACCTGAGACCCAATAATTATACAATAACATTTTTTTGGAGGGCATTATGGCGTATTAATCAGTTATGGCCAGAGGGCAGAAATCATTAAATGATTTTTGCCCGAGGGCCATAACTGATTAATACGCCATAATGACCGACAAATAAAATGTTATTATCATTATTATATACTTTAAAAATATGTTTGAACTTTCCAAATTTTATATTCTGAATTATGATTTTATCTTCCGTCACTTTTTGCCGTCTATTACCATCGGCGACATTTGGATTCGACACGACAGCTGAAGTCGACACGACAGCTGAAGTCGACACCACCAGAAGTCTCTGAAATAGCATTTGACAGTGTCCCCATCTTGTGGAATATTTCCCGGCAATTTTCACGAAATAGTAAACAAGTTGCTGCTGTGATTGAAGCACTTGTTATGCAAGTTTGGTGAGGGTCGAATTCAACTGTCATGTCGAATCCAGATGTCGTCAATGGTAACTGCGGCATAAAGGTTTAAAGACAAGACCTGATTGTCTAAAAAAAAGAAAACAAAAAGACATTGTATGTATGGTACCGTACTATGTGGCAATGAGGCAATTCTGTAAGCACTGACGTTTTTCAGGCTGAATTTCCGTGGCCTGGAAGTCCGTTTTCATCGCATCATTACGCGAGATCCAATGGTGATAGAAGCTTGTGCTCTGGTGTGGTGACAAACGTGCTATCAGGTTATATAATCCACTATTCAGAATGACTGTCAATTGGATACGTCTTGAGATAAGAAGGTTTGAAGTCGGTCGATCAACCAGCGAAAACAGAGTCCTCTCTGGCGAAAATCCTGCTGTCAGAACTCAAAGTGACGTCACCTCCATACCAGTTGTTTCTATGACGTCATGTATGGTGACGTCACGATGCCATAGTACATCTTAGAGTGCACCACTTGCCCATGTGTTAATGAGATTATGGCCCCCATGTGTTAACCAGATTATGGCCCTCCATGAATTATGGCATGTGAAGGCCCTGAAAAATCCAGTTAACGGCCTACTTAATGCATGGCCAAGTATATAATAATAGCTTCTAACAGTTACTGTCATCAACTGTTCCAGGTGAATGAAGTCATACATGTCGTGCGATTATGGAGATTATAACAAAAGCTCGATTTCAAATATGGCATCTGGCACAATGGCTGAATGAAAGGTGCCTCCTGATTGGCCAAGCCATCAGAGGGCAGTGCAATTCTTGATTCGACCTATATCACAAGGAAATCCATCAAGAAGGTCTGAGCCGATGACTGTGAGAATGTAAGAATCTAATTACTGGGACTGAGCACTTAAAACTTCAACGGAACAAAAATGTATCTATAAAAACTACAGAGCTAAAATTGCATGTATATATATTCAGGGACTGGGTGTGTCTTCGCCTTTCCTTTAACTGGAGCATAAGACAGTCGCGGTCTAATAATCTCAAGACAGTGACCGGTGCACCAATCACACAATCATTTTAACACACCCCTACATAAAGCATGTACAACAGAAAAGGAAAAGTTATCTACAAAGGTTTTCTCTTCCTTTTTATGCCGGGGACCATTTTCCTGATGTGGCTTATGTCAACGTCGAGAAAGCACCCTTTTGAGCTGAGTTACGGTATGTTTAAATATATTGTTTTACTGCAATAACACATCCTTAGCAATATTATACAAATACGGCATGATATGAGTGCAATATGGAAATTTATTTGCACGAGGAAATTCATATTGAATTTACGAGGTCAAATAAATTTTCATATTGCACGATAATAAGTGCCTTATTTGTTTTATTACATGACCACTATGCCTCCATTATAATGTTCTATTCTGAAAAAAAAAAAGAGTGATTTTTTAAATTTTTTAGTATGGATTAAAAAAAAAAAAATCTCGTATGCACTCGAACCATGCAATATGAAATTTTAAGATGTTGTCATGCGACTGGTCTTGGCCAATCAGCATCGCTCTAGCATAGTGGTCATGTAATAAACATGTATAACTGATGGACAAGTACAGACTTTCATTTCTCTGCTTTAATCTACACCCACCACCATTTTTAATGTTGTGTTTTTGATTTCTTTTTCCACATCCTGTATATTTTTACACAAGTGTGGAGAACAGTAGGGGGGGGGGTTAGGGGGTTCAAATCCCCCCCTCTTTGGTCTGTATATTTTAACGTTTAAAAAAATCCGGGTATTTTTTTACCTACATTTTCATTTGTAAATCCTCCCCCCCCCCCCGCGACATTTTCTGGATTCGCCCCTGAAGAACAACAGGAGGATTTGCTGGGATTTGAATACAGCAGTTTTCGCATTAAGAGAATCGTTTCATTATGAAAGTGTGTTTTGCATGCCGTGATGCTGCTGATGTGATTTATTTGTTAATTTTACAACTTATGTTCAACATCACTCTTTCAGAGATTCTTGCATTCCATCAGTAAAGTATGAATGATAAAATAAAATCAGTCAGGTGCATGGTGCATATATATATATTGTAAGTGTAGGCCTACCCAAGTTAGATAATACACCAATGGGTGTCTGTAGTTACATTGTATATAGAAATGGAAGATATATGTGTATTATAACTGTTATTTTTGGCACAACCCCCTGAGGTGAATATAAGTTTGAGAATGCGATATAATTCAAAAATAGGAAGTGATGCATGAAGTCTGCATGAAGTAAATGATGCATAAAAATATATAATGCTTCTCGAGACAGGGGTTTAAAAGTTTTAAAAATCAGCTATGATATATATGTTACCAATCAAAAATAAGTTGTTTGTTGCATTGTTTAAATGTTGTTTTGAAATAGCCATATGGTGTATAGCAGAACTATATTATCAGTACACATATCCGCTTTGGAGATCACCCCATCACCATAGCCTTTCTTGATTGCAGCCAAATGTTACAAAGTATTATAATTTTGCATATGGCTGTGAACAACACCCATAAACCTGTTTCATTAAGGTTTTTTCCTCATAAAATAACAACATATTATAAGATTAAAATTTTTGTGCAGTATGGTGAACCTGGAGCATCCAGACTTCCAACGGTGGATCATAGTGCTGTGTTATAAAGTACGTTACATTTCTGCTCCTCAAAAAACTTGCAACAGCAGAGACATGCCAATGATTCAAGGGAGCTGTTTATGGTATGTTAGTAGTTGTACTACCTGGTCATATTTTGGGCCTATGTATTAAACTGGTTCTTTGAATGTGTTTGATAAAAGGTCCAGTTATGATATTTGGAAAAATATGTCATGTTTTTGCGTACGTCCCGGCCTCTAAAAAATCGAATGGGCGGAACCAGTCCCGAATCATGTCATAACGTAGAGTATACTGTTGCTTGATAGCCACAATAGGGTATTGCCTTGAAAAGTTCAAGCATTAGCTAAAGTTACCACGAAACTCTCACAATGTCTCAGCCACAGTATGTCACGTTTTGGTGTACGTCCCATTTTTGGGCCTCGCATATTTGACCAGATATCGAAAGATGCTTTGGAGAGTAATTCGTTCTTTAAGACGTAGACATAGCCACAAGACCAAGCACTGGTAATAAAAGCATTTTTGTATTGCACGCCTGAGGTAAAGCCTATGTCTTGAGTGGGAAAATTGTAGAATACACCATGTTTTATAGTACTTCACAATGGGAGTAGATACATATCTCAACTCATACGAGGTATTAAGCTCTGAAACGTCCGTGGTTAGTGCCTAGGATGGTCCTCTTTGAAATGGTGTTTAATATTGAATACTACAAGACATTTTATTTTACACCCGTGGGGGGCAGAATCTGTACGCATTCCCATGCTACAAGCCCCAATGCAAATCGCGCCAGAAAACATTTTGCGTTAAGTCCATCAGAGTCAAATTTTTGGAGTCCACCGAAAATGGAAGTTGTTTCCTTGACCCCTTCAAGCATTTTTTATTGCATTTTGTTGATTTGGGTCGAATTTTAGGCCAAGTTGGTGTTTTTCAGATTTTGTTTGTCCCATCTTTTTGCAAAAAAAAAGTTGTGTCTTAATCTTTGACAATTACCCCAATGTGACTTTTTTGCAATGCAATCTTGCTTAACTTCTTTGTTGACAATTTGAAATCATGAACATGTGGATAGGGTGCATATTCTTCCCCTTACAGCCTAATTCAATTTTGCTAATCCAAAATTTGAAACAACCTTACAAAATTGTGCCTGGCTCTTTAAAAAACATGGATTTTCTTTAAACTTTCAAAATCCTTGGCCAAGCAGTCGAAGGTTACAAAGAATTCCGTTGAGTAGTTTACAAGTTCTGTCTCTTTTAATAGGTGTTTTTTTAATTGTGAGCAGTTTAGGTATCTTCGTAATTTCTAAAATCAATTAGACTATTGTAATGAATACATAGTATACGTGACAATATTTCCAGAATCAGTCTTTTATTGCAGATCCTCCCTCTGATGTCCCTGTTGTTACAGTGCACTTCCTGAGCAGTTCCGTCTCAACCAAAATATCTAATACAACAACATGGCCAACAACATGGCCAATAATAAGGGCAACAGCAAGGCCAAGTTCACCAGTAAGCGCAAAAGACTTAGCGTCATACTGTAAGGACCATCCGAAAGATTCTGACCTTCATAACATAGAAAACCAAGCTTTTGGTGGACTTTTTTTTGCAGGTAGGTTATTTAGCAGCTGGGTGGCAGAGTGGCTAGGGTTCCTGTCTGGAGCTGCTTCCCTGAATGTCTTTGCTTGCATGGGTTGAACAACACCAAGTTTTCAGTGGACCTTCATTACGCTGGTTCAAAAAACATCAGTTTCACCGAAGAGGGCAAGACACCCCCTCATTTTGTTCCATTTGCCAAATAATACGACCAAGCAAAATTTTGGGCTTCTAAGTTGAATAGAAGTGGATGCTCACAGAGCTTGAAGTTATAACCCAAACAATAAAAAGTTGCTAATTCGTGAATTCGCGGTTTGGCATAACTTTGTCAATTTTAAAGCTACAAAATAATCACCACCAAATGGCCACAAAAAGACCTTTTATTTGAATGGCAGCATGATGGGTCTGCAAGAAAATTGAGTGGTCAAAGTTTTTTAAATTTCGTTTTACCAAAATCAAAGTTTTCGAATTTCATAAATTGCTATAATTACCATTTTAGTGCTAAAATTGTTTTCAATGAGATATCTTGCAAGTGTATTAGACATAATTTATACCTTACTTCTTCAGTGCATGAGACACCAGGTGCTGAGGATTGGGGAAGATTTTTTGATAGAATGAAGTCAGAACGGTTAATAAGGGGGATTCATTCGTCTATATTTTCGCGACAGCTTCACTGATTCAGTAGCAAAAACCTCAAACACTCATTTTTTTAAATATTATTAATGCTTAGGATCATCACTTCTAAAATAAATGCCACTGGGATACATGATGAAGTTACTGTCCTTGTCATACTTACGTGGAATCTCAAGTTTTTGGTGGGGCTGCAGCCCCACCTATTTGTTTGACCAAACTCAAGTGATTTTGCCGTGAGACAAGTTAGCTGATTGGTCACGAAGATTTCCGATTGTCATCGTGCATATTTGTGTGCATCTGTCATAAGACAAGGTTGCTGATTGGTCCATGCAGGCCATTCTTGAGCAGACGCTCTTTTGGGGAGAAGAGGGGGGGGGGCAAGCAGCCCAGGATCATGAGGTGACCTCCCAGTCTGATTCCAGACTTGGTCCAGGCTAGGTCTGCGCTATTACATCATGTGTAAACAGGGCAGACCTAGGTCCAGGCATGGATTGGCACACATTCACAACAATTTAATATGTGCATATAAATTATAGACGCTTTTGGAAAGCTGAAGGTTTCTCTGTTAATAATAAATTTCCATGTCAATTCAACAAATTTTTCAGAATCTTCCCACCTGACCATCTCAGATTTCTGTGAAAAAATTCTCACAGGTAGGTAATATTCTTTAAAGGATGTGTGCCAAATTTCAGGTCAATATCTTGGTTAGTTTTCCCACAAAAAATTCATAAAGGAGGCTACGTTGTACACATTTTGGCTCTCGTTTTTGCTGCATCAAATGGAAGTGGGATTTTAGAAGGCCCTATCTTCAAAAATACCTTTGCCATGGCCTTCAAATCATCCAGAATGTTCTATCTAGGCTAGGAACACATGTAAGACACATTGTCAATGGTATGTCTATCATAAGTGTGGCTCTATGGCTCCGCTAATATGCTCTTTCATTTGATGACGTTTTCTGGAAGTCCAACTTTTAAGGCCTGGCATTCATAAAGTAATGCAGATAGGAAGCCAATACTGCCTGGGTAAACTCTCCTCCACCAGTTTGATGAGCACAATTGAACAACTCACATGTCAATCTCATGGTTGTCCAGAAAATGGCTAACAAAATCCACCGAAAACACATTTTTATTAAAATTCAACGTCAATTTGCCCTGGTATGACAATCTGAATCTTTTTGGAAATTGCACTATCTTATAGTTTACATTGTAATCTTTCTGAGCTTCAAAGATGGTTGTGGTGCAATTCTTCATTGCAGAGCTATGAATTTTTTAGTAACACATGAAAAACGTCCATTTTCGATGGTTATTACACCATGGCATGGGGTAACAAAGTCGAATAGGTTTTGTATTGAACCAAAAATAGCTATACTCAAACCAATCATTTTGTATGACTGAAGTGACCCTATATTTCTATTAAACCAAAGACCAATACCATATCATGCATGTTTCTCATGATATAACATGTCAAGAAGCGTTCTTCATTTGACGCTCACATAAGACTAAGACCAAAAAAAAACTAACTAAAAACTAAAGTATACATAGTAATATTGTCTAAAATTGAAGGAGTTTAACCCACAAGCTAAAATTTACTGCAGATATTGTTGAAAGGTCTATTATAAATGCTTATATTATATACCAATTTTGAAGATTTATAGTGGTTATTGAAGGATTTAAAAAACCTTAGTTTCAATAAATTCTGCTATTTAAATGAACATTGGCGAAATGAAAAAACCTCTTCAAATTGCCGGAATGAGGAGCCAAAAGCATTTAAACTTCTCATAATGACTTAGTATGATGGCAGTGGCCCTATATTTTTTTGCCCTCCTTCTCTCCACCCCAAATCTCCTTTCAACTACCTTTGACTCCTCACAACAACCTTAGCCCATACTAAGAACTCTATTAAGACAGCCAACAATGTAATTGCAATTAGCAAAGGGGCACAATATCAAATTAATCAAGCACAATGAGGGTGGTGGAGTTTAAACTGGTGTTGTTTAAAGGTAGTTTTAATGTGTTTTTTAAAGGTTGTTTCAAGTAGGTAAAGATAGGAAGTGATTCAGAGGTTGCCAAAAGGTGTGAAAAAAGTGGCTGATTCTGCCTTCCTGCTGGGGTAGTTGTACTTTATTCTGTGTTGTACTGTACATTTTTAGAACTATTCTTCTGAAAAATTCGGAGGATGGATGGACATGGAAGCTGATGACATTCTTTTTAAAACTCCATGCAATTTGCACTAATTACTGAATCCTACTTTTTAAGTAACATGAACGTAAAGTTTTGTTTAAATTTTGCTTCCTCATACTAACCACTGACTATACAGCCTGTAGTACAGCATGATTGCATGAACTCTGTACACAGTTAGTTATCATGTAACCATGCTTTTTCAATAATAATAATATGTGTGCCTCATAAAAGCCAATATCCTGTCGATTTTGCCCAATTCCGTTCATTGAGGGCTTGTATCATGGGAATGCGTACAGATTTTGGCCGCCACAGGGTGGGAAATAAAGTGTCTTGTAACATTCAATATTAAACACTATTTCAAAGGGGACCATCCCAGGCACTAACCAGCGAAATTTGAGAGCTTAATACTTCCTGTGCTCTGAGTTATACGTATCTCCTCCCATAGTGAAGCACAACAACATGGGGCATTTTCTGCAATTCGACCCACCCAAGACATAGGCTTTACTCCAGGCCTGCAATACTAAAATGCTTTTATTACCAGTCTGTGGCTATGTCAATTTTTTGACAAGACAAAACTTCAAATTTTTAAAAAGCGGGGTGGGTGTAGGTACTCTTGGTCCACTGGTCTCAGAAAAAAGATAAAGCTACTAATATACATGCACAATTTCAATATGCAGACCAAAAAACCAGTGAACTTTCATTAGAAATTGGGAAAGAGTTGTTTTTGATATTCAATTTTTTGTAAAGGGGGACTTATTTTTGTTGAACTGTACATTATCCACTGCTACCGTAAAATGGGGGAAAGTTGGCTGGTTTTTAGTGAATCTGAGCTCACTGCTACGTTACCATGCAATAAATGCTGGAAACTATTGTTGGAAAATCAGATCATCTGTCCATACTACCTGTGCATGTATCAAACAACCTGATTTTTCATCTCTAGAAAATTACAAGGGACCTTATGTAAGTGGCCAACTTTACCCAAGAAATGAGGAAAGTTGGCCAGTGGCCACCCAGTGGGTAAAGTTGGCATGTCTGCCATTCAGTGGGGAAAAGTTGGCAAGTCAATTGGCAGGTTCTAACAAATTATAAATTTATTTGTAATGGAAATGGACCATGTTAATTATATTTTGATAGTACTTAAAATTGGATATACAGGAAACAACAGCGTACAGTACAAGTGAAAGAAAAAATACAATATTATTAGCATTTCCTTCTCTGAGATCGTGCCTGCTGTCTTGTTTACATTGCCACAAATCTTTGAGGGACATTCAGCAGAGATGCTTTTGCATGGTGGAACATTAACTATTTTTGCTCTCCTTTTGGGTGGCTCACCATCATCCCCATATCTCATGTCTCGTAACCTGTCAAGAACCACCTCTGAAGCAACTCCTGATTTTCTGGTTTTTCACCCTGTGGTTATCTGCGTAGGACTGGTGAGCTATCCAGAGTGTGTATACCACATTTCCTAAAACCACTAACAATATTCTCACTGAAAAGGTTTATTTATTTTGACTCATCCCATGTTCCACAACAGCTTCAAATGCTTTATTCAGATTTTCTTCTGATTACTTGCGGAACGCATTTTTCTTTATATAATTGCATGGCATTCTGCTGAAATAAAATTAAAGAAAAATTATGAACAAAGTAAACCAATCAAAAGCCTGATGCTCTTACATTCTACATGGGCACGTAATAGAAAATATTATATTTAAGCAAGGAGAATATTTCGGTAGATGTGGTTATATATATGATTATCATCATGTAGACTAAGTATTTTAATTTTAATTTCCGATACAGCACATCTCCAATGAACAATGTTGTCCAAATGTAGGCCAATGTCTCGTATGAATGATTCCTCTCTACTTTTCTGACTCCAAATGCTTGTGGTTCAGGTGACCACCTCCTGCTTTTTTAGTAATCATGTTGTTTGTAATTGGTGTATTACAGGAATTCGCGTTGAAGTTGACTGGTGCAAAGTTGTGAAGCTTGAATACTCATTAAAGTGTATTTTGATTATTGTGCAGAAACCAATCAATTAAACTTGATTATGAACCCAGCAATCGGAGGGCAGCTTAATGGAGTTAAGTTGAATAATTAAGAAATATTTATTTATGATCGTGATGTGTGGTGCACAAATGACTTGTGGTATATACAAAATGAGATCTACTCATCCATGAAACATTGCCACCAGTAAAAGAGTGAGAGACTTGACCGTGAAACATGTCACAAATAAACAGAAACTGCAAAATGAGGGAAATCAACTGTGAATCACATCACTGAGGTTGACACCCAAAATCTCCCATACAAGTGAATCAACTGGCCACTATTACCTAATTATCTATCGATCACTGTAGTATCAGGAGCATGTAGAAGGAAATTTTGTAAATTGTGGAATTTTAATGACCAGCCAATTTTTATATATATTCAATGCAGAGCTAATTGGTTAGACATTCACAAAATGCGTTCTGAGATTGCCAAATGTGGGCCTGTTCAGTGAAGGTCTTTATGAATCAGTATGGATCTGCTTACTAATCAAACTGTGAAAATTGTACACTTGACGATTGACTGGGGATCACCAGGGAGACTATAAGTTAGTTCTGGTAAATGCATTTTGTTGGAAAACTGATAGGAAACATTTTTATTCACGGTTACCTTGTATTCACAGAACTGAATGGGTATCAGTCACAAATGAGTGGTTTTCTACCATACGTCACGTAGAACTAAATTGCTTGATTATCAGGGTCCATACTTAAGTCTAATTCAACGTGATTTCCTGTAAAATATTGTGTGAATAATTAATGTATTACACGTGCTGCAAATAGGATAAATCATCTTCGAACCATCAATTCAATGTGAAATCCTATAAAACTTTTAGGAAATTATCAGGTGAAAGGTTAGTGATCCATGCGGCAAAGTTGGCATGGCCTGCCAACTTTCCCCAAAAACTATGCCAACTTTTCCCCATCTGAGGAATTTGATAACTGTAAAAAATATGTGAGCCAAGGTGATCATCCCAATGGGGAAAATAGTAGTTGACTGCTTTTGAAACTCAATGTCGAGTGGTTTTTTTCAAATAAAGTATAGCTAAATAGTAGCTACACTGCAAAGTTTTGGCATAAACAATTTTGTCGATTTTTTGGTCTTCAGATATGAAGGGCTTATTTATTGCAAATTTGTTTCAATACGACAATAACCACCCTGGATGACTGCCAACATATCTATAGACGATAAAAACTTGAAATATTGTCATTGTATGCCACCAACGATAAAGTAGACAAGAGTTTTCTAAAACATAGGCTGCGCGGCAGCATACCCTCGGCTACTCAGCTATTCTCCAGGCAGTGGGATACATTGAGGGAGGACCCCACTGGGTACTCTAATATCCTCATGAAAATGAAATTCCAGTTGAAAAACTTGCATTGAATGGCCAAGAACTGTGAGCAAAATACCATAAAAAAGTTTCCTGTCTGACATTTTGTATTGGGGGGAATCAAAATCCACTTGCAATCAGCTTGCGTGATGGGTCCCCCCCTCAAAAAAAAAGAAAAAGAGGGGAAACAGTTAAAATATGGGCAAGGAGTTGGTAAGTTTGGCACAAGATCAAATGAACGGAAGATCAATGGCTAGCAATTAGCAAGACATTACTCTAGAAGTGGTATAATTTGGTATAATCTGGATAATGAAATTCAGGAAAGTATGCCTATTGGTGGCCTGTGGCAAAATCTGTGCTTTTCGTGAAAGAGCAATTTGAGAAATAAAATTAAAAAATTAATTCAAGAAGATTGGCTTCGGTGACAATATTAAGAATAATATTACCCAGCATGGATTACCCGCAGTAATTTGTCCCCTCTTCCACTACCATTTTAGAAAGTTGGTTTTATATCAAAATTATTTTTGTCTGAATGTAATATACCAGACTCCATGAGTCCCTATTTTTCCGATGACACCAAGTGCAATGCTTGCACTGCCTAACACATAAAGCATTCTCATGGAGACTGGTAATATACAGTGGTGATAGACAGGAAAATAAAGCAATGCATTGCGCAATAGACAGTTAATGACTATTATAAAGACAGCTAGAATGGACAATAATTGAGATAAAGACAGCCAGAAAACGATCAGGACATGTAGGGGACTGCTAAGATAGATAGATAGATCTATAGATAGATTGATAAATTTATTGATTTTTGATTGTTTGATCAATCCTATTATCAGTTATGCTATTAAAATGTTTCATAATTTCTACAGAAAAGATAGAATGACAATTTCATGAAACTGCATACAACTGAGACTATATAATAATTATATAGGCAGTTTAAGTTGTTAGAATTTACAAATTGACTGAAAAACGTTACCCATCTTAGTGTCATCTGATAATATTTTCTAATATGGAATAACTCAATATATTTTCATGAATGTTAACTGCAATTCTAGCACTAGCCATTGTCTTTAAAAATGCACTCCAAACACAGGCCATGCATTGTCTATTGTGAGCAATGGGGCATTGCAATAAGGGTAGCTATTGTTTGAACAATAAATTAGACATATATCTATCAGTTCAATAAATTTCTGTCTGTAAATCTTAATCAAACAGTTTCATTGACTTCAGTTCTACATCATCTTGATCCTGAGTTCATTTTAGAATTTAGCCAAGTAAATTATTGATGTTGTGACAGTTTCAGTTAAATTACAACATTTTACAAATTACCCTTGCAGACATTCTTAAAGGGGCTTCATCATTCCCCCTCCTCAGCTGCTTAACACCCAAACCAATTGGCTATTGTCTGCTGTACCCCAGATATGTTAATCACCTTATGCAATGATGTTATGTAACCTGACAAAAGAATGGAGGGTGGCATACTTCACACATCTCAGAAGTGTGCCACTGTGATGGGAGGGGGGGGGGTCCAATGAAACATCACAGAAAATCAATGGTTACCAAGAGATTAAACTTAAAATGATATATCTACTAGTCTAAATGGAATTGGGATCATGTAATTTGGGCAAGTAGGCCTATGGCTGATTTTGTGCATTTTGTAAAAAGAATAATTTGAGAAAAAAAGAAGAATTCCAGTTGATGATTGGATTTGGTGTTATATTCATGTATAGGAATCTTGAATCATTGTAAAGCTTTAAAAATCGTACAGGATTAAAAATTGGTTTTATAATGATATTGTAAATCAAGGTTTTTATTTAAGAATGAAGACTTAATGTTTTCAACAGAAATTAAGGTTTTTATCGTTTCGTGTGCCAACTTGGGACAAATCTATCTATCTATCCATCTATCTATCTATCTATCTATCTATCTATCTATCTATCTATCTATCTATCTATCTATCTATCTATCTATCTATCTATCTATCTATATTTATATCTATCTATCTATCTATCTATCTATCTATCTATCTATCTATCTATCTATCTATCTATCTATCTATCTATCTATCTAGCTAGGTAGCTAGGTAGCTAGGTAGCTAGCTAGCTAGCTACCTATCTCTCTTTATTTATTTATTTCTTTCTTTTTATCAACTTATAGATCGATCTTTCTTCTATCTTTTTTCCCAGTTACCTAACAGGTCATCTATAAAGCATGAAACTCTTCATTTATTGCTGATCTTTTTTCATACAGCAATTTTTGTTATTTCTATGAAACCTTGAGTAGGAGTACCAATAAATAACTTGTCACAAAGATATGTTTATGAGATGGTCAAGAGCCCTGATCTTTGTCATAGCTATATAAAATTATGCACATTTGTGAGCTGGCACCAGTGAATTACTTAACTGTTTCAAAGAATTATTGTGCCTGTTGCATTATCCCTGGCTTCTACTTTGCTGTTTTTTCATTATTCAAATTGAAAATTGTAACTAAATGAAGAAATTACAACATCAGTTTCCTTAAGTACACTTTAAGAAAATGTATTGAAAAGTTTCATTTTTAGGGGAAAGTTGAAGATGTTATGTAACACCCAGACTCAGACAGAAGCCACTGCAATTGTGGGAGGACTCCGGAGGAGCATAGCATAATCTGATGTCATAAAGAGAAGTGTTGCTTGGATATCTTCTCAGAAAGCCCAGCTTTGTGAATCAAAGTATAAAAAGTAAGGTGGAATCAATGCAGTTTGAACAGATTTTTAAGAAACAACACAACAAAATTTTGTTTGAAGGTTGAGCAGAGTGTGTTGTGTAACTGATTGCAGCCCTCTCTTGACTTTGGTCATGGGAGAGGATCAGCACTTCAGCAGGGCAGACAATACCTCTGACACAATCTTATGTAATACTGTACCCCCTAACCAAAGGAGATATCTGTTCCCTTCAAAATCCTAAAATATCATTGGGATGAGTTTTGAAATTAATTAAAAGACACATTTATCCAATAATATCTTAAGATGTGAAATTACACAATGAAATATGCAAAACTAGGGTTCTGTAACATGCCAAGCAAATTATTTAATAACCCTGTATTCAGTGGCCTAATTCCTTAGCTAATCGGTCTGATTTGTTCATATTTAATTTTCATGCAAAAATCTAAATAAAAGGAGGCATCACTGAGGTTAGATTTAAGCCATAAAGTTATAATTGGGAGTTCAAGATTTCTTGTCAATATTCTTAAACAAGCAAATGCATGTTTCTTAATATGCTTACTGCTGTCAAGGTCCAAATTATATATTTACAATCGATAATATTTGATGAAGAGTGGCACAAAAAGTAAATATTCTTTCATAGTATGTTAACTATAATATGCTGTAAATGTTAATAATCCAACCATTATCATCTTGGCATTTTAGACAGAGATGTCGGAAAATTTGCATAAATCCGTATTTTTTCTAGTTTTTTGCTTTTCCTACAAAATTTATAGAATCAACATTCCAACTGAGTTGAGATGTTTAAAAATCTTTAATATAGACATCAAACAGGAAAATTTCACAGATGTAAACGCAAAATAGACTGAATCACATAGTTTTGAAAAAAATAGTAATTTTACACATTTTTGTGAATTTTTGTCAGCCCTTTTTTTTCTAAGAGCATTTAGACCCCACAAAGCCATGTCTTGGTATTTAATGCACAATATTTGCAGATTTCAGTGACATAAGTATAGCAGGTTTTGAGTTCTACTCTGGAAATAGAAAAAATTATATTTTTACAATTTTTCAATAATTGTGAGAAAAGTTCTAATGCCATGTGGATTAGACCCCTAAAAGGGACAACTAGGGTACAAGATACAATAATTTACAAATAATGAAAACTATACAAGCCATAGTTTTAGCACACTGCCCAATACACAAAAATTTTTTTTTTCACATTTTTCGATAATTGTGAGAAAAGTATTAATGCCATGTGGATTAGACCCCTAAAAGGCACACCTAGGATAAAAGATACAATAATGTACCAAAAATGAAAAATATACATGTCATAGTTTTGGAGTACTGCCCAATACACAAGTGGGACGCCCGTTATCCGGACGCCCGCCCGCCCGTCCGCCCGCCCGCCCACCCGCCCGCCCGCCCGCCCGCCGGACGGACAAATTTTCCAAAAGTAACTACAATACCCGTCGGCAATGTATACATTGCCGAGGGTAAAAAACTATCACATTGCCAACTTCACCCCGTGAGCCAACATTCCCCCGTTTTACGGTAAATGTGAGCTGCAAGCAGTGGGTATAGGGTTCCAATAGGAAAACAAATTTATACACTTTCCCAAATTTCTTGACAGCGCTGCTTCATCCTGTGCTCACTTCCAATGTTCCCTTTCAATATGTTTTCCAGGACACCATTCTCCAGTGCTTAAGACCTTATAATATAATATCAAAGTCCCCGCATTTCCATAAAATTTAATGAGTAAAAAATGTGATATTTTTACTATATTTGTCCTCTGTCATGATTGGCCATGGCTCCATACTGTGTCGCCTTCATGCTTTGACATTTAGAATAAAGATGTTATGATCATTTTGTTTTTGTTTTATTTCAGATGAAAAGCGGAAGTTACTGTTTGCTTTAAACTTCAAAGTAGCTGCGTCCACTCTGATCCAGTCAGTTTCTAACAGCAGTGGACTGGTGCCCCCAAATGAAGTGGAAGGTCTCAAAGAGGTTGGCTTGAGATCACCAGACAAACTGCAAAAGTATGGTCTCTCAGAAATAAATATGAAACACAAAAACTCTCTGAAGTCGACCGAGAAATATTTCAAATTTATGTTTGTGCGAAACCCATACCAACGTCTTTTGTCAGCTTTTAGGGATAAGTTCCGTATCGACTCAGCAACACTATTGCAGGACAAGTGGATCACATGGGCTCTGGATCTAGTTATGAAGAACTTTCGGACTGAGAGAGAAGAGGTTCTTGCTCCAAAATTAAATGAAACTACAATCACATTTGAAGAATTTCTCAAGTTTGTCATACACGAACACCAGGAACTCTGGACAATGAACGAGCACTGGAGACCACTGTATCTCCTGAGTATGCCTTGTATTGTCAATTATACGTTTATTGGGAAGTTTGAGACTTTCACGAAGGACTTCAAATATATCATGTCTAAAATCGCAATCACACAGGTGCCTGAAGTGAAGATGAACTCCTCCCCAGGCGCTTCCACCAGCTATGTATTCAAGAAATACTGGAGCCAAATACCTCCTGACATAGTGCAAAAGATAAGCAATATATTCGCCAGAGACTTTGAAATGTTTAATTATAATAAGGATTTGAATTATTACCTGTGAAATGAAAGATATGCCAGAAACTGACCAGGATATTATCAATGTCGTGATAACTTTATTCATTCTTGAAAATACTGTAAATCAAATTTATCTTGTATTTAGGCATTGTATATATGAGTTACATGGTCATTCACATTAATTTCGCTTTCACTTCTCACATTTGATCGCTGATGCTTCCGTTTTACGAGTAATTTCATTACCATGCGATTCTGGCCATTCACAGTTAGCAGTGAGGGATCAATGCAATGTATATTCTACGTTTGGTATATTAACCGTGTGACATTCTGTTGTTTCTAAACCAATCAGATGAGGCAAACATAAATAGAATCTTACAATAGCGTACTAATGAAATTGCCTGTAAGAAGTGCATTTGAAGCTTGATGTCAGACAGGCAGGCGTGATTTATTTATTTATTTATAAAATGTGTTTAAACAGGGTAAAATATTGAGTAAATTATACTGTTTTCATTCAACACAAAAGGATTATTGAAAATAATGAAATAAAATGATGATGGTATAATCCCAGCTTCTATTCCGTATTCGTGACAGGGCTGACAAACTGTAAAAAAAAAAATTGATAATTTGTGACATGTGGTACACTGATGTGTGGTTCATACCAATAAAATACTGAGGCTCAATTTTAAACGAAATTACGTCACCTATAGTGAAACACTGAAAATCATTGGAAACAGTGAAAACTACTTTAGTTCGATTCATAAACACATTTTTGCACCACAAAATCAGATATTTATTAATTACACTGGAGTACGCGTACACCTCATCTCAAGTACTACGCCAGATACTCTATCGTTTTCTAAACATTGGAGTTTATTACACAGATTGCCGCGGAACAAGATCAACAGGATTAGTTAAATGGCAATTTTGAGCTTCGGTCTCACACCAGGGGGCATTCTACCACAGTACAGGGCAAAAGCCACCTAGAGGCACGGCAGTTATGCTCATTAGGAATGATTGAAGGGATGGTGACTCAAAGAACTGCAACAAGTGCCCCCCACTCAGTTTATGCACTATGTCAAGAAATACAGAGGTATGTTTCTGGCTCATGCTTAAATTAAGCATCACCTGTGCCACTTATTTTTTGCTAAATCGTGAATTATTGTACCATCTTTTGCTCGTTACAGTGACATGAAGTGTAACTACCTGATATATACACAACAGTGTTTAGAACTGCCTTGCTGTGCTGGGCAGTTCTTAGGAGTCACCATCTCATCAATCAACTCTCTAGAACACAACTGGGCTAAGAGGACTGCACTTACAAAATCTACAATATAGTCTATATTCATTCTTGGTCACTGGCGCACAACATTTTGGAATGATGGCACATGTAGTCAGATGACAGTTATGGAATCAGTTTGCAGGAATAAATGAAGATTTAATGAAAACTCAATCTTTATGACTCTCTGTTTTTCCTGTAAGACAGAATGTCCGCTGATGGGTAGTATTCTATGTTCATGTCTGTGCCTTCAGGTGGCTTTTATCATGTACTGTGGTAAGATGCCCACTGAAGCTCCCAATTGCTGTTTCACTGCTCATGTTGGGCTTGTTTCATGTGGATAAAATTATGTTGTTTAGAAAGCTCTGGGTTGTTTCATCATTATTTTTTTGGTCTATTCATCATCACATTTGGACCATTAATTATACATTTGTGGACCATTCATTATCCATTTTTGGAGCATATTTATCATCAAAATTTGAGCTGTTTCACCGTCCATTTTGGATCTTTCATCAATCATCATCCAGTGATTTTGGCTCACGCATTATCAATTCTAGATAAAATTGACATGGAAAAAGGTATATTATCAGGCAGAAATTATTGAGTTAATCAAAAACGAAGTTATAAATAAAACATTCACTTGCATAAAATATTGAGTTTTCATTGTACGTAGATGTCCAAGGGTCAAAAAGCACACTCTTAAGAAAATAGCTTAATTCACATAAAAACTCTAATTGATTTTTGAGCTTGTTCTCCATATCATTATTACTCGAATTTGTAGAAGTACCTTACGGTTCTGTTTTCATGAATGCCATGAATGGTGTTGGTTTAGGAACATTCAGAGCAATCCAACAGCGAAATACAGAAAAAAGCCTGAGCAGCCTGGTTGCCTAGCAACATAGTATAGTGTCACCACTGCTGCAGGCCCTGAAAAAGTTGTGACGTTACCATTTTCTGCTCTCTTTTTTTAACAGCATGGCAGCCAGTAATTTGCTGTTTAAATGAGATCTAATGCAGCTAGAAGCATAATTATTTTTTTATTGAATGCAGTAACACCTATTCTATGCTAATTCAAAGTTTCAGCTTCTCGTCTTTATCAAAAGAATTTTCTCAACTAATTTCAGTCAACGGTGTCTAAAATTGTCTTTATTTCTTTAAATTGACATTGGCATAGTCATAGTACTGCAGTTAAAAAATGACTCGGTGAAATTTTTTTATTTTTGGACATTTGTTTGACAATAACCTGTTTATGATATATGCAAATTAAAAAAAAATCTGTATGATCGTTTTCCTAAAATTTGATTACTGCCAAAATTGACGCATGCAAAATCTGCAATTAATTAGTGTGTTTGAGCTCTTACAGAAAAAAGTATTTTAACCTTTTTCTTCAAATTTGTGGCAAATGTATTGGTTTACATCCATGGGAAGACATTTCTGACATTTTTGTGTTACAAATGCATGTAATGCTTTATTCTGCAGTACATAACCAAAAACTCATTTTATAACTTTTAAGTGTGGCAAAGGATTGGCGAAGCTTTAAAATTTTTTTTTAGCTGATTCACGAACCATAAAATTTATGTCGATCTTTTGCTTCAACATCAAGTTTTTTCAGAGGCAATATTCCCACAGAATGTTTTTGTTGCACAGAGTCGAAACACTTGTTGATTTGTAGGATATTTAAATTTGCCGAGTTTTGATTCAGGGTCCTATATTAGCTGAGCCATGTTTAGCATGGTCTTCAGGTCCTTGTCACAGCATTTCTCACAAGAAAATGATGTATGGAAACTGAGCTGTGTGCTCTGCTGAGCTGATTTAATAGTACAGCAATGTTCGTCATCTTCAAACTATTTTTAAAGTAAAAGCAAGTCTCATCGCATAAACATTGCCTCAACCCTGGCTCTGGGCTTGTCACCTACCATTTGCAAGTCATGTTTAGGGGACGACCATTTAATATCCAGGGGAGGCTTCGAGTTTTTTTATAAATAAATAATTTCTTTGCTCAGATTTGGTGAAATAAATTCTCGTTGTGCAATCTTGAAATAAATATTTTCTGCAGGGGGTATTTTTTTAATAAGGTGCTGCTTGATTTAGGAATGAATATTTGGGGACTTCGTGCTCAGGAAATAAACAAATACTGCATGACGCCGTTACCATGAAATGAATAATTACCTGCAGAGGAAAACCCCTCTATGGAAATTTAACGGCGGTCCCTTGGGCAGCCCCATAGGCTTTCCCTTAGGTGGCCCCTTAGGCAGCCCCTAAGGCTGTTTTTTTTTGCAGGGGATTTTCTGATCTCACTTGATCTTGAATTGCCGAGGCAGGTCAGGTTCATGATTGAGCTGCCAAGGTGTTACTCTTTGGTCTAAATCTAATTTAATCTAAACGGCTACACAACACCATCTGCATGTTTTGTTTGATTGAATATGTAGAGAAAAAAGGAAAAAGAGTCGAGTCTAGTGGACTTTCTTCCCAACAGGCAATTTGATGTTGCGGCTACATCATGACAATGTCGTGACATGACAAAAGACGAATCAATCATCCATTAGCGACATTGTGTTTACATTGTGTTTACATTGTGTTTACATTGTGTTTACATTGTGTTTACATTGTGTTTACATTGTATTTACATTGTGTTAACATTGTGTTTACATCGTGTTAACATTGTGTATACATTGTGTTTACATGGTGTGTACCTTTTCTTCGACAGTGTATTGTGTAAAAAAAACTGAAAAAAAAGGACTTCAAAACCATGAACAAAAGTAACTGTAAATGATTATGACGTATTTTTTTCTCAAAAACTAGATGTATCTGACCATAGAAGTATATTCAAGTTTGTCAAAATGACTATCTCAATGGTAGATTACTAAGCCAGAGCGATGAGCCACCATAAGCAACCATTAAGACCAATGTATACACTTACAGTGCTGCCTGTGAGTAAGTGAAGCGCATGATATTGTACCATTGCATCAATGCTAAACATCCTCAACCAAACTGCTTGTATATAGCTCAGTCGGATCACAGTGGGTTTCAAGTTATTTGCATTAAGGTTGTTTTTCAGGCCATGCATGCTGCATTTTCATTTGCATTAATTACAGAAAATGTTTGTTGTATCTGTTCCAATCCTGAACCTTTAGGCCATGATGTTCAGAAAGGGAATTGCCAGAAGGTGCAGACATGGGACGACTTAACCAAATGTTATAACTGATATTCATCAGTCAGATTCCTTCTAATATAGCAGAGGGATTAGTGCTTCAAGTTCATCTGGAATCCCTCATAAAGAACATTGGTGTTAGTACATGGCCACAGCTTCCTAGACTTTTTTGTCTCCTTAGTCTCAGGCCAGTTTCATAAACAGAAAACTTGCATTGTAAAATGTCACTGTCACTTCCAACAGCAACTGTGGCTGGGGAATCAAATGAAAATCCTTAGTCAGATTTCCAGCCTTGTCTCAGGGCATCCTAATGCATAATAAAAATCTAATATAAAATCAAATTTGTTTGATCGGAGGTGTAGGAAATAAAGTAAATTGTGGAAAAAAGGGGTATTTATGGGATTAATTCACCTAAAAATGGAACTTTTTAAAAAGAAAGTTATCAGATTGTTATATTACCTGATGGACAATTAATAATTACAAACATTTGCCAAATTTCAAGGGGATAGATGCCGTAGTCATTGAGTTATTTAAGATTTTATGCTTTCGAGTTGGACATTTTGAATTTTGAATTATAATGTTATGTTGCCGTGGCAACAGAAATGCAAAGGCTTGGCTTGGCTATTATATTGCAAATGTGCCCACTTCTAGGGCATTCTAATGCACTACAAAAGTTGAATACATATAATGATATATGGTTGAGCTGCAGAGTTTGAAATATAGCACATAGTGGAAAAAGGGGTATTTGAAGGTTATTTTCACCCAAAAATGGAAGGTTTTTAAAATTTATTGTCAAAACAACCAAGTAGTCATAAAAAACTCCCAAATCTGAAAATATTTCCAAAATTTGGTATATGTAGCATTAAAAGTTCTCCTGTTATTCGATATTTTGTAAAATATTGATGAAATACTAAAATAACCACTTTTATTATGTTTTGGTTGCCATATCAACCTTATGCGAATGGTCTCAGAGTGACACCTAGCAGATTCTGAAAGCTCAACTTGTTACGTATCCAACGACACCAAATTTCTTTATATAAAAATTGGGGGCAAAAACTTTTTAAATATGCACCTTTTTCCTGGTTGGACTCCAGACTACTCAGGGATTAGGTGGGATAAAGGTGGAATCTGTTCGATTTCAATTTTCATACTTTCTAATTCATAATTATTTTTGCAATGTAGCCTTCATTTAAAATGCATTCTCTATTTGTGGTCAGTGGTGTAGTTAGGAGGCAACCATTTCTTCTCAAGGCGTGGGGCTTGGAGTTTAAACATTTTTTTCTTTTTTTAAATAAATAATTCCTTGCTCAGTTTTGGTGAATTAAATTTTCGATGAAGCGATGCTTGATTTGGGTATGAATATTCGGGGACTTCCAGTGCCTGAAATAAATAATTATGGCCCCCATTACCGTGAAATAAATAATTTCCCATAGAGAAAAACTCCAAGTCCCCCTGATTATTAAATGGTCGCCCCTTAACATTGCAAGGGTTTACTTCTTAGTGAGCACTGCATTGGCTCAGCAGCAGCTGGTTTTACAGTGTGCTCCCTGGAGGAACATTCAAGCCTCATTATTTTCACATTTATCCTCTTAATGCATACCTAGTGGCTGCAAAACTGTATGATTAAATAAAGATGTATGGATAATTATTGGATATGGAAAAGCTGTGCTGATATTGTGCAAGAACCTACACAGATTTGTCACACTATATGTTGTAACAAAAGATGCTTTGTATATTGTTCCACGAGACTCCTTCTTCAATTGGACTCACGTTCTTGCAGAAGGCTATTTATCACCCAAGTTTATGCAACCGTAAAGTACACATGTTGTTCTCCATGGGAGAGATTTTGCTTTCAATTGGATTTCAGTAGTTTTATTTCAAACAGGAAACGAGACAGAATCATTGTACGGAATGCCTTTTACGCAATCAAGTTCTTGAGATGCGACAGGAAATTGAATTTGTATACACGAAACAAATTCAATTGAGAGCAATGCAGAGTCACTACATGGTCTAGCTTCTCAAAGAGAAAATAATTTATAAAAAACTTTATAACTGTACAGTAAGTCTGCCTTGTGGTTAATAAGACACCATTTCAAATCCTGCTTGACATTTTTGAATTTGTTTGAAAGGTTTCAGCTTGGTGGCAAAATAAGAAATAGTCATCTGGGATGTAACCCATTTCTCTGGTCGTAGGTCTGATTATTCTAGAAAAAGATTATCTATAGACCTTAAAAAGTAATGTCCAAGTTGGATGTCGTTGAGATTGGAGGTAAACAACTGGTAAATTTCTTATTACAGTCCTCATCATACTTACGTGGAATCTCAAGTTCTATTCTATGCTGTTGAACTGTGATGTCAGAGATGACTCTATTCTAGCATTGCAATATATGTAAATTACTACAAGCTATGATGTCATTTCAAACTGGGTCAGATTCCCCAGCTTCCAGCCAATGTTGATCCTCCTGAACAGAGCGTCACAGTTTCAACACTGTGTCATAGTTGGAATTTTATCAGGGATAGCCCCTACAACCACGTCATCACAGCTTTATAGCCAATGGGCTGATAGTAAACTACGCATCATAGTTCAAACATTGATATATTGAAGGAAGCATTACATTTGTGATCCCACTAATTTATCACAGCAATCACCAGTCTAATCCTACCAAATGGAAGCTTTGTGAGCATTCACAGTAGACAACTGTTATAATCCCCACAGAGTTGTTAAACTTTGATTAATCTACAAACTTGCTAACTTACAACTTTAAACTGTAATGGAAGTTTGTATAAACAGAAGGCTTTGACAATTTGTTTGTAAACACATGGCTTATGTTATGTATATTTGTTCTGGCAGCCCATTGGCTGAGAGGCTGTAATGTCAGACTTGTATAGGTTTTCCCAGACCCAATTTTCACTCTGACACTGAGTTGAAACTGTGATGCTCAGTTTGGGGGATTCACATTGGCTAGAAGCTGGGGAATCTGACCCAGTTTAAAATAACATCACAGCTTGAAGTTAATTCAAATGTATTGCAATGCTAGAACAGTGTCATCTCTGACATCACAGTTCAACAGCATATAAAAGAACTTGAGATTCCACGTAAGTATGACAAGGACTATAATATACGTGTACATTGCAATATTGCGAAAAACACCACGGATTCCTACCTAAGTGGATGTCTCAATCAAAATTGAACATGTTTGGAAAAAGATGGGTCATAAGTGGACACCAGCCAAAACATATTAGCTCTCACTTTGGTATACAACTTGTGTTCATGTAGTTTGATTATTCACCATCTGTGCCTAAAAAACTGCAGTTTCAGGCAAGTTGCCTAACGTAGCTTAACATGATATGCCCTCTACTTCAGCAGGGCTTCTCAGTGACCTGCACCTTTGTCACAAGTGGGTTTCAGATCATTCGCCTTGGGGTCTTTATTGAGGCAATGAAGCAATTTTTTTGTTTACAGTTCAGTGTGTTGCCAGTAATACTCAGTATCTGTTCTAATTTTCGTTTTTGACCCTATTGTTCACACACAGCAAGGCTTGGGATCAATGTTTCATTGAATTATTTACAAAATATAATGTAGATTATTTAAAAGTGATCTGAAAGGTCACAAATGGCAGTCTTGGAGTCTTTTCATGACACTGATTCAAAGACCATCTTGATCTAACTCGCTTAATTCATCTTTCATAAATGCAGACAGAGTGCATAATGATGTGCGGTTAGCTGAAACAAAAGAAAACCAAGTCTCAGCTAAGTTGTCTAGACAATGTAACAAATAAACTAATCTAAGTCCTTTTAATGAACACGCATTAAATTATGAATTCAAACTTCTATCATGTAAAGCAATAATGCAAACAATGATTGAAAACATGACAATACTTCATCAGAATAATGATACAATACTTCATCATAATAACAGCTCACATGAAAATAATTCTTCCAAATTTATACTTCAAATTACTAGATATAATATTAAATATTTAGAACAAGAAATTGAATGAAACTCACAATTGTTTGAATGGTCTCAGTGCATGAAGAAAATGTTGCTCTTTCAGAATCTCAAGAATGAATGAATACAGTTTATTGAGGAAACAGCAGGAAAACCAGCTGTCACATTAACACAAATAACTGTGAAGAGCAAACATTAGCGTAGACCAACACAATCTGGCGAAGTGAAACAATAAGCTGTGAAACTCACACAGCAACAGTGGAATACAAATCACTTTATCAAAAGAAACAGAAATTGAAGCACTTTGAATGAGATTTGAAGAATACAACAGTTAACATGCAAGAGCAATTGAGAAATTACATAAATTGCATCAAGAAATACAATTAGAAAATCACAATTAAGAAAATTACAAAAACTAATAACATAATACTATCCAATATCACACAGAGTCAATTTGTCAAAATGGCTACATGTACATGTGGGTCAGAGAGGATTTCCCTGGAGATTCCTTAGACAGACAATCCAGTCTTGAATGACACTTTTAGACATGCAGGAAGTAGGGATGCACCCCCCCCTCATCTTGACTATGTTGACCTTTGATTGTCTGTCAAAGATATTCCCTAAGATGTCATGTTGTCACCACGTGGGAATCATGTCTGTGTTTTAGATCTATTTTCCCTATATGAGCTATTCACAGAATATACCTTGTCTTTGTTATATATATTTCGACTCTGATCTCATTTGTGTGGTTCAGAGAAATGTTCTCAATTGAAGGAGTACCACAAGGTGGGGGTATGGGATGGCATATAGTGTCACTCCATTGATTACCAAGATGCCTGGTGGAGTGGAACAAAGCCATTATGCACTGTAAAATCGGAGGCACTGATTCAGCTCAATTGCAAGTTGATTGAGCTAACATAGATTAATGTTTTAAGCTGAGATAACTTAAAATACCGAGCTGAGATAGCTCAAAATACTAAGCTATGTTGACTAAGGTATTTAAGCTGAGAAAACTCAAAACAATGAGCTGTGTTGACTTACAGCTCAAAATATTGAGTTTTGTTGACTTATTGATCCAAGCTGACACAACTCAAAATTTTGAGCTGTGTTGACTTATTTTTAGTTGTTTTTGATTTATATTTGTGTTGTTTTTGATTTATATTTGTGTGACCTGTCTTATAAAGTTACTTATGAATATGGGCTGTAATCCCAAAATATTGTTTGATCGCTCAAGGGGATCCACCTGATCCAGTATGCTTCATTTTAGCACACCATGGACAGGCCCAAGATGCATTCAACACAGACCATTGCATCACAAGGAGATTTAAAAATTAATTTCTTGTGAATAAATCCCAATGGCCTGTGGCTCATCTGAGTTGGTATACAGTGCTAGAAGCCTATATTTGAACACACTCTGACTTGGAAATGTTGGTTGACGTGTGAAAGCATGCATCTAATTACTCCCACAAATTAATTTAAGTGTGATAACAATAAAAAATTGACCAGTTAAAGTGGTTTGCTACTCATTTTTTCTCTGGGATAGTGTAATATAAATGTTCTTTTTTCTTGTAAGTAAATAATTATTTAAAACTAAATGCAGTGTTATGAGAAGTGCTTGTTATAGATGGCGCTATATGTGGCATGACTGAGATGTCAAGCTATCTGCAACAACTGAAGCTCTCATGTTTTCACAGCTTAATGTTATGATTCGTTAGGACAACTTACAGCATTGAGCTATCATACCTTGACAACTTATAGGATTGAGCTATCATAGCTTGAAAATTATTAACATTCTCAGACAGCTCAAATTATTGCAGCAACACAGTTTTCAAAATTTACAGTGTGCAGATCTTTGCCAGGTTATATCAACGCTTCACATGGGTTATCGTGAAGCCGTTAACTCCTATAACTTATTTTTAACAGGTTTAGTGGGAAAATAATTTAATCATTATATAACTGTTATAGGAGTTGACCACTTTAGGATAACCTGTGTAAAGCGTTGATGCAATCTGGCACTGCTGCTCAGTCCATCATACCATGTTAGGGACTTTTCTAATTTTTTTAGGCCTGGGAGTTCAAAAAGCTCTACTCTAAGACCATCACACAATGAAAATGACAGACGTATTCAATTTTTAGCTTCTCGGATGGACCAACCCAACAGATTTTCTGCCTATGAAAAAATATTGGGCTTACCCTCTATTTTGATCAAAGTAACGTTATAAAAAATTGAAATTACACTTTTTTTTGTCTGATCGACCTTAGAAAATAAGTCTCAGGAAGAGAGGATTAATAGTGTCTGGCCTTAATAATTCCATTTTGGGAGTTGCAATACAGTGCATTGTTTCTTGTGTCTGATTCTTGCCTGAATACATCTCTGTGATTGGTATTTTAACAGGAAGTAAAAGGCTTTTCTTTATGCAACTGACAATAGTCATGATTTTGAATAGCACTAAAAACTAAGAAAGAAATAGAAAAATGTAGATACCATTTATTACAATGACAAATTTTGGAAAAAATTCTGCACATTTATTTTCTAAATGAAGTGTGGCAAGCCCATTTTTTATACATTGTTATTGCTTAGAGTGTATAAGATACATACTGTTCTTTGACAGCGCGGACGCCCTCCAGCACAGTGGTCTTGTTATACTTCCACATATAACGATGCATGTCAGCGTAGTTGTTGCGCAGGTTGGCTTCCGTGCTTCCGTGTGGCACAGTGGCAAATTTAAATGGAGGCTTGTGGGAGTAAGGATTCATCAACTGCAATATAGAAACAAAAAACATCGTGTAAGTATAAAAGCAATGACAATGTAAGTAAGTAACAGTAAGTAAGTCAGTAAAATTGTATTTTCAGCGATATTTAAAAGTTAACGACAACATACACTCAACAGCTCTTGTAATATAATCGACAAATGATATGGACATTTATCAGACAGTGATAAAAAATGATTATTTACAATGGGATATATGATCAAAAATATGATAAAATGCACATTTATAACAGGCAATGTCGACATTGGCATGCCCAGATAAAATCAGCAGCATTTTGTCTGTCAGGCATACTGTTAAGATATTATTAACAATTAATAATACAATGTATTAATAATATTGAAGGTGGCAAGGGATGAGTGATTCAATTTGACAGCGTTAGGATGATGATGTCACTAAAGGTCCAGTCTTTTACATGACATGAGTGGTCTATTTGGCATTATAGGAGACATGTCTCAATGTGACTTCAATGTAAGTGCTAAATAATAATAATAATAATTCTTTATATTAAGTTAGGCCTACTTGTGCTGAAAACATGATCGACAAGACTAGTATAAGATCCTCAATTTAAGAGGTTGTTGAATTACGGGGCAAACTATTCTCATCAAAAACCTTTTTTTCCACTAATTGGAATGCATGGTTTATTAATTGATTAATAAATTGCAAAATCATAATGCTTCCCATTAGATGGTTAGTTCATTTCATTCATGAAAATGAACCATGGGAGGGTAATAAATTATCTAATTTAATGCTCATTTCATAAAGGCGTGAAATAAACTTGTGAAAAGAAAATATCTCGCTGCTTCAATTATCTCATCCATAATGAAGTGGTGCATTCAAAATTTGTAGCTTGCGTAAGATTTATGCTAGTAAAACCACTCGGTGGAAATAATTGATGATGTGCAGGCAGTGACAAATTGTGGGAGCTTTAATAAAGGTGATTAATGATGTTTGATACTATGATGTATTGTGGTAAGATTATTGTTTTGTATGATATATTGTATGTACACTCTTAACAAATGTTTTATGTGGAGCCTTTAAAGGTTCTATAAGCTGGTATAGATAAGGAACCCTAAAGGTTCTACATTTAATTTTTAAAATGGTTCCAACAGCAAAAGAAAACAACATTTAGATAATCCAGCTGCGCTGAACTCCCGCAATGGAACCCCTTTCTCTCAAGTTGGGAGGATAGGGTCCTATCATAGCTCCGTCTGACCAAGTATTGAACCTTTTCAATTCAATTGGACCCTTAAGAAATGTAGAACCTTTTTCGGCTGTGAGTGCTTTATACATATCTTCAAGAATGTTTGGCGTTAAGAGAGTAGACTCTCCTGTGAGCCTACGACACATTAAAGAATGTCTCAAGGAGATGCATTGTTCTCATGCTTTTTTTTATATACTAAATGTAATTGGGGAAGTAAGCTTTTAAATATATATTAACTATAGAAGGGCAGTATTATAATGTAGAGACCATTGTATGGTAAATCCTATTCTATGCTTGAAAGCATTCTCCATATCATACTAAAACCTTTACACATCATAGTGATTGTAAAGGCCAAGAACATGTCGATTCTTTTCAAGAAAGTTATAATTGGTATTTAAAAAAATACCATGGGGTAATATAGTGTATTTTTTTAGGATAAGGGAACTTAGCTGGCTACTAAGAACCAAGGCCCCTTAGGCTTAGTGGAGGTCACTAAGAGAGGGTTAAAGAACTGTAGTATATGTTTTACGCTAAATTTTATATAATAATACTGCAAATTATGACAAGATTGTGTGCAAGCACATATATTGTGCTTTAGCAAATCTGCAATACAATTAAATAAATATTTATTACAGAAAACATAATGTATGCATCTGAGGCGGCATCCTTACTAGGCCTATTTGCTTACATTTTCTAATATGTGTTGGTGAAACAACAGGATGAAACATGTTAATTCATCTTTAATAGTAAAGAAAGACACTTTTTCTGTTTGGAATATAAATCATCCAAATACATATTAAACAAAACTTAAATCTGTAAATAGACAGTTTTTCAGAAATTGGTACAAATCTGCAGACATTAAATCACCTTTAAGAATACAGTATTATTACTAACCCGCCAATCCTGGATGCCAGACAATCTATCATAGTCTTCTTTGGTAATCATGAAGGCGGCTGAGTTGGCTGTGTAACTAGCAGTAAAGACGATGGCAAAAAGAGCCCAGATGTTGCCCATAAAACGACTGGACACTCCTCGCGGATTATCCGTGTTCACAGCTGCTCCAAATAACATGGCCCATATGAGCCAGAAGGAGCGAAAAAGGGAGAAACGGTGTTCTGAAATAGAAGAGACGGGTCATTTATTGGCTCCGCCCCTGGGCGAGAGCCTATGTAACGAGTCAGGTCCACATTCCTCTGTAACGCTGTGCACAACTTCCTGACAAAACTCAAGATCGTATAAAGTTGTCCTTTGGTACCATGTTTTCTAATCACCAAATGACTGCTCTTTTCTATTTTGGCTCCTAGTCTGGGGGCCAAAGACCAAAACTGATGGTTTCGTGTGCACCAAGAGAGGAATGGACAATCTATACATCGTTGGAATCGCTAGGTTCCGTAGATTATGGAATGGGGGGATGCAGTAAAATCGCTAGGTGCAGTTTTTTGTAAATCGGTTACCATGGCAACCAAGTCATAATTGCAAAATACATAACTTTGCAAACTTTATCAAGATTTTCAATGACTTTGGTTTAAGTCAGGTGAAATTTAACTTCACTTTTTTATTTCCACTGAATGTGGCTTTATTTGAGTGTTTTGAATTTTTTGGTCACATGACCCTCAGAGGGGGGTTCCAGGGCTAAAGATACAAAATTCAATTTTTTATTCAAATTTTCAGACAGAAGTTGTTATAACTCAGGATATATTAATGGTAGAGACTTGCTTATGGTGTTGTTGGAAAGCAATTTTTATCTGCTTGAAATAGGTATTTGTTTTGTATTGGTATCCATGGCAACCAGACGTCAGAACTATGATATTTGGTTAAAGTACCATTTTTTTGGATTGATGAAAGACTCAATTTTCAGCAACATAGACCTAGCAAACATGCTTGATAGGTTTACTAGAAACATGATATGAGGTGAAATGTATTAATTTGGTCATGTGACTAATGAGCACATGCCTATATAAGGTGATAACCACAAAAAAAGTGGGAACTTAAGGCATTTTGTATGATACCACTGACCCTTTTCGCAGTACTATTTGTGTTATAATTCAGGATATATTTACACTACAGACATGTCCATGGCATTGTTTGAGAGCAAATTTAATTAGCTAGAATTTTGTGTTTCATTTGTATTGGTAACCATGGTGACCAGTCACCCCAGCAACGACATTTGAATATTGTGACGTTTAGCTGAATTTAAGGAACATTACATCTTCACTCACATGAACATGGCAAACACATTCTTGGACTTACTCAACCTTAGTGGGTGGTTAAATGTACAATGATAATCATGTGACTTGTGGTCATATGACATGATAAGGTGATAATCATGGAAAAAGCTGAAATTTAATGCATTTCATATATATGCTTGCGACCTATTCCACAGTACTATTTGTGTCATAAGTTAGGATGTTTTGATGCTACAAATATGTTTGTGGTGTCATTAGAGAGAGAATTTAATCAGTATGAATACTGTGCTTGTTTTGGTATCCATGGTAACCAGTCACTACAGAAACAATATTTGAATATTGTAACATTTGATTTGATCTAATAAGGCTCTTTTTACAGTGACAAATGCCAACAAACATTTACTTGGACTTACCCTGTGTGAACTGAATTTCCAAAAAAACAATTCTGCAAGGAAGAAAGCACATTTTTGGTTAAAGCAGGCCAGTAACCAGGGGGCGTGGAGGGTGTGTACACATACCTCCTCCCTCTACCCACAGCCCGACCTCCCCCTTTAACCCATAATGATATTATATGGGATAGAATAAGTCCCGCTACTGTCATTCTGCTGTGAGGTGAGGATGGTTGCAGAGATCAGACTTACTTCTGATACCCAACTTAGCAACCCCACACACTAAATCATCCTGTGAGCCACAGGCATAGTAAGAAACCGGTTAAGGGGGGTTTTTGTTCAAGATGACATTGGTGAGGCCCAAAGAGCCGAAGCCTAATCGGCGAAGGTTTGGGCGCCGCTTTAGGCCCCCATAAGCAATGGATTTTGTTTATGGATATTGATTCTGAGCAGTTTCAAGGTTATATTACTTTCATGGAAGGTCTGGTATATCATGCTAAAATGCTTGGTTTTTTTTGAGAATTTTCTGTGAATTAACATTATGCAAACTGCGCCAAGGTCAGGATATGACAAACATTTTACATGTAGAAGGATTATCAAAAGTGTCCAATAATGCTTTTAATTTTTTTTGAAATTTGGTTTAGAATAAGTGTCAAGTCACTCAGGATTGGAAACTCTAATCGTTGGGATTTTGCATAATTTGAAGACAGTACCAGGGTTCACCTGGTAAAATACAGAATTATACAAAAAATAGCCACAGAGGAATTATGTTATGAACAGGTTTGATCTGGAGGAATGAATCAGAGAAATTTTTGTATAATCCACTGTCATTGTCCTCTAAATATCAGTGTGACGGCAAGGAAAACCCTGGAACAAACATTTGTGATGAAAAGTATAATTTTTTATTGTCAAATTTACATGTGAGGACTTATCTTTAAAAGTCTGGTAAAGGTGACTTTAGTTTTTGGCCAAAGGCGAGGTGTTCTGACCCCCATATCTCCCCCTTGGTTTCACCCTGCAGTGTCAGCTAGGGCCAGGACTTAGCTGAAATTGCAATTGTCTTCATGACACGGTAATTTCCTTGACAGAAGATCCTAGCTTTCGTTTTAGTGACACCAGGGGCCGAGGAGGTATATTTTTTTTCATTATTTGGCATGTAGACGAATTTGTGAAACTGTAAAAACGAACATACACACGACTAGGACAATTGTGTACATGTCAAATACTGCTTTTCACTAATTTGTGTATGTGTGATTACGAACTAGGCAATCAGAAAATTGGCCAAAACCTACTCTAAACCTAATTTTAACCCTAATGATAGGCCATATAGCAATTCCACGAATGTAAGTACTAGCAGATCACGAATGAATAATAAAGCACATTCACAAGTGTTAGTTATTACATGTACACGAGCACATGTGCTCGTTTTTTCATGTCCACAAATTCGTACATGCTCGTTTTTGCACATCCACAAATTTGTGAACATGCCAAATGGTGAAAATCATATACAGGGGCCGAGTTCACCAACATAGTTCTAACAGTTAGACCTGGTCTTAACTGTTTTAAACCTGGTTTAACTAAGTCCCTTTCACCTACTGTGTTCTTTTCTTTAGACTCGCCAAGGATCATTGATTCTCAAACATTGTTCATATAACTCTCAGTTATGCACTGCAATGTGGGCCTAAACATCAACATTTCTGGGGGCTGCCCATAAAACAATTTGCAGAAGTCCGAAAATAAGACAAAATATATGCACAGGACTCAGCTGAAATTGCCAGAACTATTTCCAAAAACGGAGAAAATTCACATGCACCATATGCCACGTAAATTCGGAAAAAGCTGGGATATGTTAAATAAAAGGGATATTTAGCTTTTTATGGAGATAGATAGATCAATAAATGGATAGATTGATAGGCTGGTTGATAGGCTGTTTGATGGTTAACGTTATTTATGGAGTTAATTTTTTCCCCCCTAAATTTGATGGACATTTTTTAATCTTAAACTTAAGTTAAAGAGTACCAGCCCTCCCTGAGTCTATGTGTCTTGAAATATTCCATGGCTTGTTAAGGCAATTGAGATATTGTGTATGTAGCAGTTGTACTGTTCAGATACTATGTGCAAACTTTCACCAAACTTTTATTCTTTGATGCTGCTCTGCTTGACTGATTGGCTTAGCCAAACCAGGTCTTAGCTTATACCTGGCTCTTCTCTTGAGCCCAGGTTTGTGAAATCGGGTCCAGTCGTCTAGGACTTTTCTTTCTTTTGAAGCATTTTATTGTGACTTTGCTATTTAAGAGGTTGCCATGTTGAAGTTCTTTAGAAATTTATACAAAAGATTTGCAGTACTATTTTACACCCTCTAGAATGCTCAGAGTGCATTTCAGAGCATCTGAAATCCGGTTGGCTTCTGGAGTCTACTGTCACACAGTGCTTCAGCTGCCACAAAGGCTGGCCTTGCAGGTCTCCATTCATCCTAAATTACCTACTGCACACCCTTACCCCCAAAATCTAAACTGTCAGGAATAATGATAAAATGCATTTCAAATTTGTCGTGTTGAAATATTTGAAAAAAGAATTGATTTAACTCAGTCGATACCTACACTATAAGACGATTTCTCCTTATGCTATGCTTTAGTAAGTCAAAGTTAATGTTTGCTTGGTCTCAAATGTTACAATATTCAAATATTGTTTTCGTAGTGACTGGTTACCATGGCTACCAAAGCAAACACAGTATTCTAACTGATTTAATTCTCTCTCTAATGACACCACAAACATATTGGTAGCATCAAAACATCCTAACTTATGACACAAATAGTACTGTGAAATACATCGCAAGCATATATATGAAATGCATTAAATTTCAGCTTTTTCCATGATTATCACCTTATCATATGTCATGTGACCACAAGTCACATGACTATCATTGTACATTTAACCACCTACTAAGGTTGAGCAAGTCCAAGAATGTGTTTGCCATGTTCATGTGAGTGAAGATGTAATGTTCCTTAAATTCAGCTAAACGTCACAATATTCAAATGTCGTTGCTGGGGTGACTAATCACCATGGATACCAATACATATGAAACACACAATTCTAGCTAATTAAATTTGCTCTCCGACAATGCCATGGACACGTCTGTAGTGTTAATATATCCTGAATTATAACATAAATAGTACTGCGAAAAGGGTCAGCGGTATCATACAAAATGCCTTAAGTTCCCACTGTTTTGGGGTTATCACCTTATATAGGCATGTAATCATTAGTCACATGACCAACTCAATACATTTCACCTCATATCATTTTTCTAGTAAACCTATCAAGCATGTTTGCTAGGTCTATGTTGCTGAAAATTGAGTCTTTCGTCAATCCAAAGAAATGGCACTTTAACCAAATATCATTGTTCTGACGTCTGGTTGCCATGGATACCAAAACAAAACAAATACATATTTCAAGCAGATAAAAATTGCTTTCCAACAACACCATAAGCAAGTCTCTACCATTAATATATCCTGAGTTATAACAACTTCTGTGTGAAAATTTGAATAAAAAATTGAATTTTGTATCTTTAGCCCTGGAACCCCCCTCATAGGGTCATGTGACCAAAAAATTCAAAACACTCAGATAAAGCCACATTTAGTGGAAATACCAAAGTGAAGTTAAATTTCACCTGACTAAAACCAAAGTCATTGAAAATCTTGATAAAGTTTGCAAAGTTATGTATTTTGCAATTATGACTTGGTTGCCATGGTAACCGATTTACAAAAAACTGCACCTAGCGATTTTACTGCATCCCCCCATTCCATAACCTGCGGAACCTGGCGATTCCAACGATGTATAGATTGTCCATTCCTCTCTTGGTGCACACGAAACCATTAAATAAAGCACTTTTTGCTACTTGGCCCCCAGACTATCCAGTTTGTGCATTCTTTATTCACAAAATAAAGAAATGCCGACGAGATGTGTACACCCCCTTCTTCTCCATTGTGTACATTTAAGAGACATGATGCAGCTGCAGCAGGGCACTGGCCACCACTGCAACACACTTTGTGGGCTGGCCAGGTGCACACTCAGGATTTAAGAAAGGGGTGGGGGGTTGGGTGGGGCATCTGAGAGGTTTTATAAACTCCTGTTGGTACTATTTATTTTTGCCAAGTGTAGTAGCATGGCATACAGATGCAGAATATGGTATATAATTATTTGTGTACAGTCACTGTACACATGACATTAATTAGCTGTCATTGTTATTTGAAACGATGCTAGAAATTCACACTTCACATATTATTTAACATAAACATAATCCATTTCTCAAGCAACTTGCCATTTACAATGCCACAATTACATGTATAGATAGATAGATAGATAGATAGATAGATAGATAGATAGATAGATAGATAGATAGATAGATAGATAGATAGATAGACAGATATAGAGACAGATAGATAGATAGATAGATTTAATTTAATTTAATTTATTACATATTTAAAGTGCATTATCTGCTAAGAACATTCTAATGCACTGTACATGGAAATTTAACAGGAAGAAGTTGTAAAACCATAAAAGCGAGGAAATGTAAAAATTGTCCATAAAAGTTAGGAAATGTGTGTAAATACAATAAATATAAAATAGACTAGGGCTAGTTGTACAAAGTAAAATCAAGGATATGCTAATCTAAAAAGATGAGTCTTTAAGCTTTTCTTCATCATGTTCAACGATGGCATTTGCCTGAGGGAGGGGGGAAGGTCATTCCAAAGTCGAGGGGCGATGATTTCAAATGCACGACCACCAAATGCTTCACATTTATATGGAGGTTGGACCAGCAGGCCAGCGTTCATGGAGCGTAGGGATCGACTTGGACGATATTCAATCAGGAGCTCACGGATGTAAGGTGGAGCTAATCCATTCAGAGCTTTGAAAGTAAGCAGGATTACTTTGTAGTCAATTCGGTGTTTGATTGGCAGCCAGTGTAACTGTTGTAGCACAGGTGTTATGTGTGCGTATCTGGGAACCTGCTTAATGATGCGTGCTGCGTAGTTCTGCACTCGCTGAAGTTGGTCGAGGAGAGACTTAGGAAGGCCAACTAGTAGAGCATTACAGTAGTCTAATATGCTTGTAACATTCGTGTTGACAAGCTTGCATGCAGCATCCTCTGTGATATGTTGTCTGACTTGGGATATCAAGCGAAGCTGATAATATGCCCTTTTACAGATGTTTCTCACATGAAAGTCAATTTTCATGGCAGAATCAAAATAGACACCAAGATCTTTGACATTGTCACTGGAGATGATACTGGATCCACAGATGTCGAGTGCCGTGATTCGATGGTTTCTAAGTGATGGCTTGGTGATGATGAGTAACTCAGTCTTGTCTCCGTTCAGTTTGAGAAAATGGGAGCGCATCCATGAGCTTATGGAGGCAGTGCAGGATTCAATTTCTTTCATCATATTTTCGGTTGAAGAAGTGCTCCTGGGATTGAATGCCATGTACAGCTGTGTATCATCAGCGTAGAGGTGGAAACTAATGCCGAAGGCATCAATAACAGTGTGCAGTGGCTGGGTGTAAAGAGAGAAGAGTTGTGGCCCCAACACTGATCCCTGTGGAACACCGTAGGGCAGGTGCCTTGATGTTGTTAGGCAATTGTTGATCTTGATGCACTGGTGGCGATCTGTCAGATAAGAGGAGAACCAAGCAAGTGCTGTCCCTCTTATTCCAATATTTGTCTCCAGGATTTTGAGCAACACTTTGTGGTCGATGGTGTCAAAGGCAGCAGACAAGTCAAGGAGGACCAGCACTGCTCCCCCATGACTGTCTACTGCCTTAAGTAGATCATTTTGCACTCGTATTAGAGCAGTTTCAGTAGAATGATACTTCCTATATGCTGATTGAAAATGCATATTGATGTTGTTTTGAGTGCAATGTTCATTCAGTTGGTAAGAGATGACCTTTTCAATGAGCTTTGATGAAAAAGCAAGATTGGAAATAGGTCTGTAGTTCTTTAAGTCATTTTGGTCCAGCGATGATTTTTTAAGGACAGGAATCACATGTGCTTGCTTCAGAGCTGGAGACCTGTGGCCGTTTGACAGGGAGTCATTTACGATGTCACAGAGTAATGGGATCATTGCTGGGCATTTCTTCAGTAGCCATGTCGGAACTGGGTCGAGAGAGCAAGACTTATTTGCTGATTTTGAGATCAATTTGTTCATTTCCTCTACTGATACAGGATGGAATGTTTTGAGATGACACACAATTTCAGGCTCATTCGTTGTCACCAGATTCTCAACAGATTTAAAGCCTTCACGAACACGTGCAATTTTTGCAGTGAAGAATGATGCAAACTTCTCAGATAGATCGCTAAGACTGCTGTAAGTGGGCAGTGGGTAGATCGTACTCTTATGTAAGAGTTTGTTGAGGATGTCGAACGTGTCCTTACTAGATGTGGCATCATCTAGTTTTTGCATGATGTAGTCAGATTTTGCCTTGTCACAAATTAGTCTCAATTGATGTTTTTGTGATTGAAAGAGCTCAAGGTCAACCAAGAGCTTTGATTTTCGCCATTTTCTTTCTAATTTCCGACAAATGGATTTGGTATGCCTAACCGATTGTGTATACCAGGGCGTATGCGGTCTCTCAGTGATTTTGATAGCTTTAGAAGGGGCGTGCTTATCAATAATTTCACTCAATAGAGAATTATATGATGACACTGGATCAGATGGCAACTTGGATTTGTCATATTCGGCAATGTCTTGATTCAGTTGTGAGATGTCTATTGACTTCCACTTTCTGACAGATACTTCTTTACAGAGTCTTGCTGGTTTAGGCAAGCCGAGATCGAATATTACAGCACAGTGGTCAGAACTCACAGATCAGTCAGTACTTGTAATGTTGACATGAAAGGGGGATGAAACAGGACTGATGACGAGGTCCAGGGTATGGCCATTGCGATGGGTTGGTTCATCAGCATTTTGTTGATAATTCATGGAGTGGAGAGTAGTGAGGAAATTGGTTGCACTGGCATTGTCAGGGTCATTCACGGTGAAGTTGAAATCGCCGAGTACGATATGATTGTCATGAACTGCTGACATACTGTCCATAAGATAGATAGATAGACAGTCATGAATAGAGACAGCTAGTTTGTATAATTACTCAAGAAAGAGGGAAAAGTTTCCCTTTGATCAAGGTGTCAATCACCTGAAAGTGAAATTAGCCCTTAACCCAAGAAGACAATTCAGTTATACTCTTTTGTCTGTTGACATAAATTATGTGCCCTTTTAAAAGTTGGGCGGATAAATAACTAATTGTTTTAAATCTTAATACTAGTATTTAGCATATTGCTGCAGTTATTTCAGTCTAATCTATTTGAGAAGAAGTTGTTGCACTTTTGAAACGCAATGAGAAATGCCATGAATTAAAACGTGTGGGACTTAGAAATAGGCCTACAACTAAAAGTGGGGTCAGACAGAATGATAAAAAGTTCTGCTGGCAAATTTTGTAAGAGGATTAGGAAGCAACTGTGGACAACTTATAGTCTATATATTATGATATAATTTATAGACAAGGTTTCTGAAGTAATTAGATGCTGTAAATATTACATCTGAGGATCATGAAAATTTAGCAAAGTGCCAAACCATGTCTGTTTTCTCGTTCATACATACTGGTTTTATCACAAGCACACCTGACGTCATCTGACAGATTGCCAAAAAGAAGTAGCTTTGGATGCTCCGTTCCCCGTTTAAGTGATTCATTTTTTGATTCCTTTGAACGAGAGCCCATACATGTGGATGAAAACGAACAAGAAATTAATGACGTTGAAAGAGAAGTAGATGACAGCGAACAACAACTCAAACAAGAAGTAGACGACAGTACTGAAGAACAAGTATCGGGTGAAGACTCAGCAGAGGAAGAATGTATCATCACCAACACTTTCTCCAAGCTACGAAACGAAAATCCAAGAAACCTCATAGCAGGTTACATCAACATCAACAGCTTCAGAAACAAGGTGATCCAAATTCGGGAAGCAGTGAAGCAAACCCCTATCGAAGTACTAGGAATTGCAGAGACTAAAATAGATGACTCCTTTCCTGACGAGCAATTCATGATAGAGGGGTACAGAATGTTTCGCCGAGATCGCAACGAACACGGAGGAGGCATAATTGTGTATATCAGATCCGATATTCCGTGTAGGCTACTTACTTTAAATGAAGCCAGAACTGTTGAGACGATCTGTGTCGAAGTTATGCCAAATAAGAATGTTAAGCATCTTTTCATCGTGGCATACAAGCCCCCAAGTACTACAAATCTAAATTTCACTAACGAAATGGAGCACATATTAGATAAAGCACAGATGGATTATGCAAATATATGTGTTATGGGAGACCTAAATTTTGATCTCCATGTGCAGACAAAAAGCGAACCTTTGAGGGACCTTATGAATCTATATGATTTCAAACAACTTGTGGAAGAAAGTACTAACATCACAACTCACGGAGAATCACTAATTGATGTTATTCTTGTAAACAATCCCTCAATGTTTAAATGCTCTGGAAGTGTATATATTGGAATCAGTGACTCTCACAACTTGGTATACACAGTGATGAGAACAAATGTCCCCAGACGACCAGCAAAAACTGTGATATATCGAAACTTCAAAAACTTTGATCAAGAGAAGTACTCACGAGATATAAGTCGCATACCTGTGTCAGTCTGTGAAACGTTTGATGATCCCTCAGAAAATTATTGGTTTCTGCAAACATTACTACGTGAAGTAATGGATGAACATGCCCCATTGAAGAAAGCTAAAGTCAGAGCGAGGGACACACCATTCATGAACAGGGAACTACGTCGTGCAACCAGAGACAAGGCAAGGCTGCACAGAAAGTTCAAACGATGCCCAAATGATACAAACTGGGAAAAATATCGAACTCAGAGAAACCGAACAACTAAGATCAGAAAAGCCGCAATAAAGGAATATTTTAAGAATAAATGTGATGGCGGTCAAGAGAACAAAGACTTTTGGAAAACAATAAAGCCTTTTTTGACTAACAAAGGTTCTACAAATTCAACTGACATCATGATACGTTCTGAAACAGGAATTGAAACTAGACCCGAAGAAGTTGCTAGCCTGTTAAACAATTTTTATGTCAACATCGCCTCCCAGATAGGAGGGGACATCCATTTAAATCAGGATGAGGAAACAAACATTCAATTTGTGAAAAAATGTGTGGATCATTTCAAAGATCATCCCAGTGTTATTAACATCAAGAGTGACCTGAAGAATTTTAATTTTAAACTGGGACATACAGATTCACAGACAGTTGAGAAGTTGATTCTGAAAATGGACACTAGGAAATCAACAGGGTATGATAGCATACCCCCGAAGCTGCTGAAACCTGCTGCTAGACACATCAGCACGCATCTATCAACCATCTTTAACAAGTGCATAGACACGAATTCCTTTCCCCAAAATGCGAAGCTGGCTGAAGTTGTCCCACTTTTCAAGAAGGACGATAATCTACTTATGAAAAATTATCGTCCTGTGAGCATCTTGCCCTCCATGTCCAAGATCTTGGAGAAATTGATACTGGACCAACTTGTGGTGTTCCTGGACAACATACTCGATCCCAACATAGCCGCTTATAGGAAGGGCTACAGCTGCGAACAAGTTTTACTTGCCCTAGTGGAAAGCTGGAAGAAAGCCATCGAAAACCGGAAACATGCAGGGGCAATACTCATGGACTTAAGCAAGGCATTCGACTGCCTGCCGCACCCCCTGATTATTGCCAAGTTAGAGGCATATGGACTATCTGTTGACAGTTGTGCTTTGTTATGGTCGTACCTGTCAGAGAGAAAACAGCGTGTGAAACTATCTGGACACGTAAGTGAGTGGAGGAGCCTTACAAAGGGTGTACCGCAGGGGTCGATTCTAGGCCCGGCCCTCTTCAATGTATTTACCAGCGATCTTTATGCAGTAATCAAAAAGGCCTCATTACACAATTATGCAGATGATAATTCGATATCGGTGATAGCATCTAGTAGGAGAGAACTCGTTGAAACCCTGCACCATGAATCACTTGAGGCGGTGAAATGGTTCAAGGATAATATGATGGAGGCAAATGCCTCAAAATTTCAAGCGCTTGTCATCAACACGAAGGAGCCCATCACGTTTAACATCGGTGGTGAAGAAATATTATCTGAGGAACATGTCAAACTCTTAGGAGTCACATTAGATGACAAATTAAACTTTAAAGATCATGTGAACACTTTATGCAAGAAAGCAGGCGCCCAGTTGCGGGTCCTGCAAAGACTTTCAAATTGTCTAGATGAACAGTCTAAAATGCTTATCTTCAGAAGCTTTATTTTATCCCATTTTACATATTGTTGCCTCGTGTGGCACTTTTGTGGAACTGTTGCGTCTAACAAGCTGGAGAAAATACAATTCAAAGCCTTGAAGTTTGTTTTTGGCGATCATACGTCCGGCTATGAAGACCTTTTAGCTAGGGCTGGTCTGCCAACCCTTGAGGTGGCTAGATCACGCCTGATTTTAGTTCACGTTTTTAAATGTATAAACAAGCTTACTCCTTCTTTCATGTGGGATATGTACACTCCTCGTCATGTAAACTACAACTTACGGAATAGAAATACGCTCAACAGGACTCACTGTCGAACCGTAAGACATGGTGTGCAATCAATATCGCACTACGGAACAAAGCTATGGAACTCATTACCTGCCAATTTAAAGCTTTGCGAGAACATCAAAGACTTCAAACAAAACCTGAAGAACTGGACTCCAGTACAGTGCAGATGTGGCCTGTGTGCTTGAATACCCCCTTGTGATTTTAAAACTCTGTGATTTTAAAAATTTTACATTTTACATTTTTACAAATTTTATTGGACAATCTTACCTAATGGACACTTATTCTGTATTTCCAATTTCCCTGTATGTATATTTTTACTATTTATATTATTATTTACATGTTATCTTCTGCATAGACAGCCGGTGAAATTAGCCTGTGGCTAGTGTTGATTTTTGTGTGTAAAACTGGCTATAAATAAAAGTATTGATTGATTGATTGATTTTGGGTTGGCGGAGCCATGTGCTCTCTGAGCGCCCGATCTAGTTATCTCTGTAAGGGCTTATGTGATGAGTCAAGCTCTCTCTCTATCTGTATGACGCTGTGCACAAGATCCTGTTAAAACTATGTACTGTATGAATCTGATTCTTTGTAGTCTTCTTACTTGTGGGTCATTGAAGGCTCTTTTCGAATTTGGCTGGTCTCCGTCACTTATTTGGTTATTTAATTGAAAATATACCCATTTTTCGCGCCATTCTTTACAGCAAGTGCATGGGGCCTCCTTTGGTTGGTTTTTCATTCACATATCGATTGTCTCTCCATACAATAAAGAATAAAGAAAAAGTAATCGGATGAAATGCTTTGCATGTCTCCATTTTATTAAAAAACTGAAAATAAACGTGGTAGACAATTCTTGTTAACTTAATGCTGATATTTGTACAATGACAGAAGCAAAGTAATAATGGTCTCTTACTTTGAGCGTTATTCTGAACTTAATGCTATTCTTCGTATGGGAACTTAAGCGAAGCATTATTTTCTACTTAGCGTCATCATGCCTGCTGTTACATGGAATTGCTATTTGGAATGCCATCTGGGAATATTACATAACGCTTTGACATGCCTTATAGGAAACATGCATCAGCTATCAGCATTGTATTTCTTACTTCACCAATTGCATGCTTCTGGTTTCATATTTATAGATCTATGCATTCTGTACTACTTGCTGTCATTTGAGCTATCATAATTAGTGAAATACTATGATATACCATTCTCCAAGAAAGCTTAAAAGATGGATTGTGCACTCTTCACTCTTGTGTTTCTAATATAGTAGGCTATAATAAATGTTCGCACATGGGAGTGTCCTTTAATATCCTTTAATATCCTTTAATGCAGGGTATCTCATATTAAATAACATGTGCAGTTGTGCCACTTGACATATTCTAATATCATTCTACAATATCTTTAAACATTATTACATTTGTGAAATATGTAGTGACTCTAATGGTGAAATATTTAATTCTAGATGTGAAACGAAAAGACAAAATTGATTATGAAAGAAAGAAATACCAACCTTAAACCAGAAGAATGAAGTACATGCTGAGAAAAATATGAAATGTAGAAGTGAAAAGAAAAATCTAAAATTAGGTTAATGCGACTTACCTAGTATGTGGAAGCCGTATGTATTTGCCATATTTTAGGTTTACATAAAAATGCATTTACTATGTCATAAATATTCTGTTATGTTTATCCTCGCATTAAAATGTCCAATCTCTTGGACTTGTATCTTAACATGTACCGCCATTTGCTTTTAGACAAAATCCCCAGACATTGTTGCATAGTACTTTATACTCAGTCTTTATGGTGTTTAAATGGCTAGTAGCTTATTCAAGCAAGGGGAATGGCTTTATCAAAGGGAGCTAAGTAAGATAGAGACCCTTGGCTATTTTTCTAAGCCACGTCTTGAATGCTATCCCTTGTGTGGACTTTTTTCTTGTGCTCTTCTTTATTCTTTACATTCTTCTTCTAAGATCTTTAAAGCTACTTGGCGACAAGACCTCGACCTTCTCCCGTGTTATCAAAGTCAAATACCTGAGTGTCTCCATCTCTTTGCTCCCTGACCCCGGCCCTTTCCTCTTAGCTTTTTTAATTTACCTCATGATTACCTCGGATAGGCTTGTTTCCGCGGTCCAGGCCGCTGGGCGAGAGCCACTCATAAATGAAGATAGCAGCCGCCCAGGCATGGACACTGAACACGAGACTGAGACACCACGAAGGATAATCATAAGGCTCTGAAAGAACAGAGGCGAAGTGAAAAAAGACATCAGTAGGTCTGAAAACAACACCTTGCGTGACTCCCAGTCAGGGGCGGATTGGCATGCTTCGCTGAAAATCAAAGGTTTCCAGGCAGCCCGTCAGACCACGGTGGCCCTATTTTTGGTATCGCAAGTAGCGTATACCATCGGTCAACCAGGACAACTCCCTTGTTTTCTATTTCCGCATGCCTATCCGCCCCTGCTTCCAGAACTGAAAAGTGTAGGCAGTCATCTGTAACAAAGCCATAACAATAGAAAACGTGCAGCGTATGTATACACCGAAGGAACAACATCGGACTTGAGAAGCATGCGTTGCAAGAAGTCTGAAATAAAGGAGACGGACAGAGTGAGACGTCGTGCACAGACAAAGTCTAAGGCAGGCTATTTTTCTTGTGTTTCTGACAATGTCACACAACCGAGCATATCTTGTCTGACACATAGAAGACATACTTCAGAGAATATTATTTTCTATAGACAATTGCTTCCAGACAAACTTTCTTTGCTCCCGTCACTGTCTGTCGTGATACCGTTCTTTTTGTGACAGCGAATCTCTGACCAGAAGTGAAGACTTTCGTGCCGCGCATTATTCATTTGGTACGTTTGTCATCATGTTTTTAGATCCACTCTTGGCCAGTTGTACATATTAGCTTGCACTTTAGAATCAACATAAATTGAGTTATCAATCATTAGAAGATTCAAATTTTACAGTGTGGCCAGTCCAATGAGCACCTTCGCCACGCAGAAACCCGTCTGCACAATGTTAAATTTTTGTTTAAAAAATTAATGCAAGTGACAGGCAAATACTCAGTATCTCCAGAACGTAGCTTGTTTATAACTGGGATTAGCTATTGTCATTGGATGCCATTTTCTTAACAAAGCCAATATACAAACTTCGATTTTTGTGCTCAAGGTTTCTGTTCCAGTTGTTTCATTTTTCATGAAGGAAGTGGGAACTATTTCACAGTGAAATAAGCATTTTGGGAGTCCTTATAGCTAATCATGTGCCATGATCATAATTCTAGCATGTGAACTAATGAGGCTGTCGTATGAGTGCTCATAGGGAAGAGGACTTTTGATGTGTCATGACAGATTTCGAGTAAGAGACATGCTTTTGTAATATTTTTGTTTGTCGTAGCCAACAAGCATATCAGGCCAGCTTCCAAAATTAAGATGCTATTGAAATTTATGATATAAACATGACACATCAAAGCACTCACGAAGCGCAGTTTTCGCAGTGAAACTGTCCTTCTTTCTCCATAAACAACGAAACAACTGCAAAGCATGTCTCCTCAAAATATGATTGGAGTTGTCTCTGCGAACACAAGAAAGTTAGTATGCCTGACGACTTGGATATGAAAGAGTGAAGACAGTTCTTAGTTGAAGAGTTAGTATCACCTCTGGGAGGTAACCTGGCCGGGTTATAGCCCGCGGGACTGAGCCATTCAAACAGAAATACTGTGACAGCCACCACGTTGATGGACATCAGTAGGATATAGACCCAAGACAGAATGTCAAAGGGCTCTGCAAAGTCAACAAACTCACACCTGTATCATGTCATCACGATCAAGCAGTCCAAGCACAACATTTAAAGCAAGTGTCAAAAGTACCGTTCAATACGAGGGGCGTCCCAAAAGTTCTGACCAATTTTTTTGGCAGACCTTTCTATTCAAAGTATCTGTATGAAATTTTCACAGGATTAATTTCAGGTATATCACTATCTATTTTGAAAATTTGGTACCTGTTAGAAGAATTTAAATTACTTTTCTGTTGCCACGGAAACAAAAGGTCAGTACACCCAGCACAGCTCAATTTTTTAGCCCAAATCCAAGTGTCTAGGTGTGTATATAATCATAAGAGTTACTGTAAATATGCAATTGATGATCATGAAAAATATTAATTGGCAGCTTGACAGTGTCTCAAAGTTGTTCTCTAATATTTAAAGTCACTATGAATCATTTTAATCCCTGTGCTGAAGCAATCTCCAAGCTCCTCGAAACGGAGCTGTTCCTCAAATGTTGAATTTCAGTATATTTGGCTACAGCTTCATTTCTGATTATGAGTATGATCTATTTAATTTGTGAACAGGTAGCTATATTTTAGTATCACCAAAAGTCATAGAAGACCACATCTGGTAAATAAGGCACATGTGTTTGGGTTTGGATCCCAGTGTTCTTGAGTACTGCCTCTAGGTAGTAGATTGTTTCGGCCGAGCCACTTCAAGAGCTGTGGAGCAACTGACGGAGAAAGTGTTTGGCAATAGCCTCAGCTGATCAGGTTGAAATCAGGCTTGGGGTCAAGTACAATCAATTGTACTTGAGTCCAAGTACAAGTGCATTTGCATTTGGCAAGTACAAGTACAAGTCCAAATACAGCTTTTTAACAGAGTACTTGAGTCCAAGTACAAGTACTTTAGCTCAAGTACAAGTACAAGTACAAGTACATTCTTGGTTATGCAGAAGTTTAACGAATTCAAATATCCAAAAACGTTATGAAATTAATATTATTGTTGAAAGTGAAGTGAAATTGAATTGATTATAACCAAAGATTCATTCAGAGTAATTTAAGTAGGTCCAACTGTAAAATTACCATGAAACTACAAAGTTTCGGGAATATACTAAATAAAGTGGAAATTATCCTCAGTCCTTAACGGATACGACGGTATTTGCTTCAGGAAATAATAAAAAATTTTTATATCGTAAGGTAAATGAGGATCTCAAATTATTAAGTGACTGGTTTGATAGTAATTCTTTAACGTTAAACGTAGAGAAATCAAAATACGTTCTGTTCCGATCGAAAAGGAAGGAAGTGCATTATAATGGTGTTGTAAAATTAGGTACGAAAGAAATAGAACGTGTTACAGACATTAAGTTCCTAGGTGTTACAATAAATCAGTTTATAGAGTGGGATAATCAAGCAAAATCGATTTTAACAAAAATGATTGGGGGTAATTACAGCCTAAGCATGGTGAGAAACATGTTGCCCGTGGAATCCAAGTTGCTCATATATAATAGCAATGTGAGTAGTCATTTGAATTATGCTCTTAGTGTTTGGGGACCGATGTTAAAAAATAAGGATATTAAAAAGATACAAGTTCAACAGTGAGTGAGTGAGTGAATTTGTGTTTTACGCCCCATCAGCACCAGTGTGGGCTATTTAGAGGCAATACAAGTTCAACAGAATAAGTCTGTAAGGCATATATTTAATATAAGAAAAAGAGTAAGATTAAATGAATTCTACAAACGTGGCAATATTTTAAAAGTTAGTGACCTTATTGAACTCTCACTAGTTAAAATATCCTTCAGATACATGAACGGACTGATATCAGGGCGAATAGTAAATTTATTTGAATTAGGCAATCATGATTATCTCACAAGAAATAGGAATAATCTGAGAGCGATTCGTCACACTGCCCACTCATATAACACTAGTTTCCTAGGGAAGGCACCTGGTCTCTGGTTGAACCTGCATCATTCATTGAAAATTAAAGAAAATATTAAGTCATTTAGTAAGTTATTTGCAAAACAAAAAATCCAAATGTATTAAGGTACTGGCAGCAAGTTTTTTCTTTTCTTATATCCCTCCATTTTATGTCATATATATTATATGGTTAAATTTTACATAAGTAATCTTTATTGTGGGATGCACAATTAAATATAGTTCTGATAACTCTTGTGCATCCCCTCACCAAAGCATATTGTTCAAATAATGTTAATGTTTTATATATCAGTTGTTGTGTGTACAAGATTTGGTGAAAATAAATATCTATCTATCTATCTATCTATCTGTCTATCTATCTACAGGCTATCGCTCTGCCTATCTGCCTATCTGCCTATCTATCTATCTATCTATCTATCTATCTATCTATCTATCTGTATAATGATCCATCAATAATATTATATCTATATCTATCCATCTATAATAGTATATCTATCCCTCAATAATATTATATCAATCTATTTCTTTTCTTTAATAACAATTAACAATACATAAGTAATCAATACATGTATATCCAATTTGCTTTAATAACAGCTGAAAGAAATTTGAAAAATGTCCAATCAAAATTTTGAAATAATACAGAGTATTGCAGGTGTGATGTATATAATTAGCTAATTAGCACACTAGAACCAAAATGATACAGGTACATTGTTGTTTAAACAGGGTGAAAATCAATAGGGGCATGAAACAATAGGGGTACAACAAAAGCAAACAAAAGAACTGTTTCTGTTCTTTTTACCTTCATATAAAATCAGAGATGAACTAATAATGTCAAAATAACATTTATGTCTACCTAACTTAGTAGAATAATTTAAGTTTATGGAATTTCAGATAACTGATAAACAAAATACGGAATATGGATAAAACAACCCAGAAATACAAATTTGTTATAGGTTATTACATGCACATAGAACTTCCATTGATAGAAATACAAAGTTAGATCTTTTTTTTTTTCATATCTGTATTTTATGTAATATATTTATGTGCACTTTATTTCCACTTGAAAAGATGTAGGCCTACATATTAAAAAATTTTTACACAGAGGTTTAAATACTTTCTATCTAGGATATCACACCTGCTCCAGGCTACATTTTCATTAATTGCAATTCAGATATGTACATGCCTAATTGCCTATCATTTTTCAATTGCAATTAATTAACTGGAAATTCAGCTCTCATGAATTAACATTTGCATTTTAAACATTTGTCTGTGTCAAGATGAAGTTATGGACAGAATTAATCTTCGTTTCAGATGTGAAATACAGATATAGGAAATCACAATAATTTGTATATATATCTCTTGTCATACTTCCAGATCTATGAAAATTTTGATTGGCTTTTCAATGTGGCCTGCATTTTTAAAGTACTTGCATGATGTACTTACAAAGTACTTCAAGTACTTTGGATTCAAGTACAAGTCCAAGTACAAGTACTTCATTTTTAGAAGTAACGAGTCCAAGTACAAGTCCAAGTACAGAGTACTTGGACTCGAGTCCAAGTACTGAGTCCAAGTACAGTACTTGACCCCAAGCCTGGTTGAAATATAAATAGATGTTAATAATGTAATGGTGGATGTCTTGAAACACTGCTAGCCTATCAAGAAATACATTTTCTTGCAATCATTTGTGTTATTACTGTGAATTCTCTCACTATAAACACAGCTAATTTGCTGAATTTCTTAAGGAAACTGAGCTGCGCTGGGTGCACTGACTTTTTGTATCCATGGTAACAGAAAAGCAACTTAAACACAACTAACTGTTTTGATTTTTTCAAAATAGATAGTAAAATACCTGAAATCAATTCTGTGAAAATTTCATTTAGCTACTTCAAATAGAAAGGTCTGCCAAAAAATTGGTCAGAACTCTTGGGACGCCCCTCGTATAATCACCAATGTCATATTATTCTGACATAATAATATATTCATAAAATCAATCATGGAAGTGCTTCAAAAACTAATTAACCATTCAATAGCTTATGGTAAAGCCCAAAAAGAACCAAAATGCTTTTGAAAGACAGAGAAATAATTTAGCTTACTACCAGATCAATTTTCATATAAGTCTATATTTTTCTGGTTCCTCACGTCAGTTGACCATAGAGGGCATTCCGAGTCAAACAAGGCAAAGCATGACACATGCAGTTACACACCAGTACCAGATTATACCATTGCTTGTATCATTGCTTGACGTGGGTTATCCTAATCTGATAATCTCCTATACGTCTTACCTTCTAAGGGGGTCACTTGAAAACTTAATTTATCATGTTTTACCTTGGATGGTTTGGAATATGCCTTGCATGGCCAACAAAGATATAGGCTCTTATCAAAATTGATCTGGTATGATAACTTATTTATCTGTCTTTCAATTGCATTTGGTTATTTCGGTCCAGTACCAAGCCGAGACACACTGTAGTGCTGAAGGTGCAACTACTCTTCCTTTTATTTGTGGAAAAGAAAGTGGTCAGATCATTTTACGTGATGACATATCAGGTTTCAATTAACATGTTTTTCAGAGATTGATCCTGGAGAGGCCGGGAGGGCATGCACCCTCACCACCAGATGTGACTTCTAAAATTTAACAAAATATTTTCAATAAAATCCAATCTCTGAGTAGGTACCATGTGTTGCCAGCAATGCCTTCTGATATATGAGAGATGATAAGGCCACTAGACCTCCCTACCAAATATTTTTGGACCCCAATCAGAAGTTTTCTGATGTTGCTTTTCAAAGAATCCATTCCCACCAGACAGCAAGTGTAAATTTATCTTGAACAAAACATCAATTTGACATCTGGACTTGTTTTCGTCACTTCTGGAATTGCAAGAATTGGGTTATTAGAATTAAACCACTTCTTCCCAGAGGATCTAATACCATAAAATGGGGTAAAGTTGGTAATCCGGGGTAAAGTTTGCAAGCTATGTTAACCAACTTAATGGCAGAAATGTCATCTTTCCTCACTGACAAGTAATGGCAACTTTGCCAATGAAACCTATGTCAGTAAGAAAAGTTGGCATTTCTGCTATTAAGTGGGTCAAAATAGCTTGCCAACTTTACCCAGGATTGCCAATTTTTCCCCGTTTTATGGCAAGTACTATGAAGTAGAACGTTTTTGAAACACAACCGACTAAGGCAATTTTAGGATATTCAATGCAATTGAGATTCGAAAAGACTAAACATAATACAGTATATAGTATTTATATTATCTGTGTCTTTAAGAAATTCTACAGTTGTCTTGATGATAATGTAAGTAATAATTGTTATGGAATTGAGATACCAAAAATTGGTAATTTCATTAATTATTTGCGAATAGTACATTTTAAATTCTGTAAAGCATTTTACGAGAGAGTTTTTATGGAATTCATTGCTTCTTAATGTCTATTCAGATGACATATATAATATATCATCATAAATATATACTTAAAAGACTCTGCGAAATGACAAGGTTGCACATTATTTGTGTCTGAGACAAAATAAATGTTCTTGTGGAACTTTCTTGCTGATCAGGCAGTATGATACGTCTGATTATTTTCGCATTTGATACTCCTACGATGTCACTAGTCTTTTGAGACATTAAGGTGTCTTTTTTTTCACATTGTATTAAAAAACATCATCGTCGATTATTTTTTCGTTCTTCGTACATCATCTTTCTTTTTACAACATCTCTTACCTGGGCCAAATGCTTTTCTAAATATTCTTGAACATTAAGAGTAAGAATTCCATCTGTTTGATTATTTTGTGTTTTCTCTTTCATATATGTGTCAACTCTTTCCTGTATGCTTTCATGAGTTGTTTTAGAAAATGTCTCATGTTTTAGTTTTTGTCTATATTCTTTAGTTTAGTTTTTTTGGCATTCTATTTCTCTTCACTCTTCACAGATATCATATAATGTAAACTCTGAATCTACCTACCCAAAAAGGCGGTGGGTGAAATAACGCCATCTCTCACAGCAACGATGATGGTGATACCTGTTTCCGAAAAAGGAACGGAAAAATCTATTTGCTGGTTCCGTTCTTCTGTGATACTAAGAGACGCCATGCTCATGTCAGCCTTGCCGTCCATTAGTGATCTCACCAATCCGTTCCACTCCCCATTTTCCTGAAAGAGCAAAAATTTTCATGACAAAAAGTACAGGTAGATATTGGTAGATATAGCAGGTGGTTATATGTATAGGACAGCCCTCTATAAGGCCAATACAGACCCTTCAGCCAATGCTCCTTGTGGCTTTGGGATTCACTTACATATTTTAGAGTTTAATTATGTTAGATTTTGACCCATGTGTAACTCTGAGAACAGCTCATAAAATGTGGCTGTCAATGTCTCAGACATGTATGTTACACAAATATTTGATGGTATATCACTTATAATTGGACTCAGAAAAACTAGCTTGGATATATACGTATTAGGCATTCATTTTCCAAATATACCCTATACTGGTATCGTAAAATATATATAAAAAACCTTCTTTACAGATGATTTCATATTTGTAGACATTTGTGGTAGAAAATACATCATTTTTCCTTCAATTTTCATTGGTTGAGAGAAGGTATGACAACACTCTCTCCTGAAAAGTGACATAGCATTTTACCTGGGTGACCATGGCATTCTAATCCATTGATCTCCTCAATGGACCTGACACTTACTGTTTCAAGTGAGAGTTTCTGTTAGTGTTTCACACATGTCTAGTATGCACATTCTCAGTGTAATACCATGCATTGAGATGATTGGGATCAGATGATCCACATAATGACTATTTTTGCAGAAAACAAACCAACACATGCATCTGACATTTCTTCAGAGGAGGGCTCTGCTGACAACGGGTTACCAAGCGCTGGGACCCTGGTTTGATCCTCACTATGATTTTCTTATTAATGTTGGCCACATCACTGGATCATCCTCCTATCCTAAGGGACGATGCAGAATATGACTTGGGGGTGGGAGTTTTGATGGAACTTTCTGTGAAAAATTATACCCCCGCTTTGGTTTCACAAATATTTGTAGTACCCTGCTTACCTTTTGTTAGAATTTCATTTAACAAGCATGTTGTGAAAAATAATTACTCCCCTTGAAACATGCATGAAAAATTGGTACCCTGTCAGGAAAAATTCCCATTGCCCCAAATCATACGAAGCATGTGCAAAAAGGTGGTTCCCACTCAAGTAAAACCTTAGAAACTACCACTCCCCCCTCGACCCAGTCGTAAAATTTAATTCTGAATAATCCTTTACTTTTATCACAGACAATGCTTTTGGTCAAGGCATGATAATTTAGCGTTCAGAGATTTGAAGCCATTCAAAGTCGCTTGAGACTGATTTAATATCAGCTTTTACCACTATTTGCTTTTTCTGGCCAATCAGAAGGCAGGATTTCGCTCTGATATAATGCATATCCCAGCTCATACACCTGACCATGATATTGCATGCTTGGCTGACTACAAGTTGACAAAATTGAAGGAAACACTGAAACAAAACTGACCAACAAAGGATTAAAACTGAACAACACAGACAGTAAACAAGGAGGAAGATTGTATCAAGTGTAACTGGTCTCAATGAAAAGGCTGTATTCACTCTTTTTTATACCAATATCTGAAATAATGATCAAATTTAAGGTCACTTGATAAAATAGTTCATTTGGGATAGGCAAGCTGCAAAAACAAATAGCGGAGAAGCAGACCAACAATTTTGCCCCTATTTGGCAAGCACAAAGAATTATTTTTTCTTTCTTGTAATAACCAACCTCCCCCAAAGACACCTTGGCTGAGAGGGCTGCACTATCGACCTACCTATATATCTATCTATCTATCCCTCTATCAATCTATCTGTCTATCTATATCTATCTAAAAAGTTAATCTATGAAATTAATGTATTGTGTTATTTCTATCTATGTATCTATTGATCTTTCTATCTATCTTTCCATCTATCTTTCTATCTACAAAATTAATGTATTGTATTATTTCCTGAGAACAAAGAATTCTGACCTGTTGTCTTCTGGGCTGCCAACCTTCAAATGACCTGAGGAACATGAATGTGCAACAAATACAATGAAATGTTGTCAAACAAGAAGGATTGAAGGCAAACAAAGGGATTTAAATTAATTTGTTTTGTACTTAGTGGTATAAGTTAGATAACACCCTTGTTTGTGACGATATGCAATAATCCTCGGGCTAAAGCCCTCGGATATATTGCATATCGTCACAAACGAGGGCGTTATCTATTACTTAAGCAATCAAATGTAACACAGGAGTGTGAAATACAACAGTTCATGAGGAAATAGTTCATGTGGATTGCGGTTTGACATGTGTGAATAACTGGCAAAATACCAAGGTGGCCTTTGCAGCAGTTTATTGGTTGAAATTGTGACAACATTTTTCCAGCCAGCATCACTTGCTTGAAAAAGTGACATGTTATGTGCAGCTTGACCAATCACATGGCAGGATTTTTTGATGTCAGATCAAAAATTTTGCAAAATTTTTTGTTATTTCATTTATGTCTACAAATATGAAATCATCTGTAAAGAAGTTCATGTTGAAATGCATTTTGATCCCATCGGTTGATAAGCCATGCTCCCACAGTTGCACAAGTAATTTGGTTGAGGATGTTTAGCATTGACCCAATAACAAAAAATCACCTGTGTCACTTGCTTGCAGCTCTCTACACTTTTATGTACCATGAGCTATATTGCTAAGCATAGGCCACAGTTACAAGGGTCACCAATTTAAACAACATGCAAGGAGACTTCGGCATATCGCCAAGGTCTACAAATGAATTGTTTCTAGGAATTGCAACCAAACCTAAAACCCTCAGTGGAGCAGGCCTGAATACTTACGATTTGTGTCGTTTAGTCCAAATTATCTGCCATGCATGTATATTGATTTTAAAGTTTCACAGAATTTGTTGGCATGTACGTGACGTACATTATATAAAGACACATTAAACTTGTCATGACCGTAGGATTAACATTGGACAATACATGTCCTTGTAGTGGCTTTGGTGATCTATCAAAGAATTACCTCTTGCAATTTATAGAAGTCATATGGAATTCATAAGTGATTATTTTTTTGTGTTAAACTGTGTTCTACATTTTTCATATAATGAACATAGATGTCTGCCTTTCATGATGCCAGACAGCAATCAGGAAGTTTATCATGATATATGCCTTACAGTGATTTTAGACAACCATGCATTTTACTTCAATTTTTGCAAGCTTTTCGTGTGGCTTTGAGTTGTGCCCATGGGCATTTTCAGTGTTGTCTATTTTACCAGCTGATGTTTTGACAATTGTATGTACTCAAAATACTGATGCATGTATATTGCTAATGCTTTTTAAAAATGAATGCCAGAATAATTAGGTCAATCACTGTTTGATAGTTTTGAAGTCACATTTCATTTGATTTCTTCAAAATATTAAGATGGGCACAAAATAGGTCTAATCTACTTTGTGTCCATCAGCTTTCCTCAGGGCTGTAGCTAATTGTGTCAAAAGGCTGCAAGGCAAACTTATCAAAGTGGCATTGTGATATGGGAGTATTACATAGATGGTACACGTTTTGGTATAGGCCTGTTCATACAAAGGCAGCTGCAAAAAAAGAAATTGTTATATCAATATACAGTGTATATTTCTTACTTTAGCAAAGGCACCAAACTTCTGGTCTTCTACTTGAAATAAGTCGAATGCGAAACTTATTGCACTGCGCCAGCCCACCGCTAGGTGGCTAGCAGTGCCTTGTTTTCATAGCCTTCCAGATTCGTCAACTAACATTTGCTACAAATTTTATGTGTGAGCTCCTGTTTCACTGACATCACTTTAACGGTTCTCCTTCAGATGTAGGGGAGAATGGGGACCGACGGGCCATGGGGACCGAAGGGCCATCCTCTTAACTCAACATCAAAAACGTTTTGAAACATCTTATTTGCATTTTTAGTATTGCTTATCACATCTATAAACACCATATTGATGACTGATCGATAAGTTAAAGCATAAGCCTTTAGTGGGCAAAATGATATTTTCAACATCTAAAGTAATTTTGTACTGATTCAGAAAAAGTGTTATATCTTCAATTTGTGTAGACTCGAGGCAATATATTTTCTATGACGATTTTCCCTATATATTGGTGGCAATTTACACATTGAATTTTGGGAACAAGAACCGTATTTCACAAAAAAAGGAGGTTTAACTATCCTGAATGCTTTTGGGGACCGATGGGCCACCCAACATTGGTACTAAAGGCCACTATTTCCTGAAATTTTCAATAGGTGGCGTATTGGCATGGGACTGGATATTAAAGTCTGTTTTGTGTAAAATCTGGGCATATCTATAATTTTTCGATCTCTTATTATCCTATACACTCAGTTGGATCAACAACAACATCTTGAATCAAAATTTCAAATTCTTCATCCACCCTTTGGCAAGTTATTGACATGGTCCATCGGACCCCATGGGATGGCCCGTCGGTCCCCATGGTTGGGGACCGATGGGCCACCATCTTACTTGACAGAAAATTTGCTTTCTCATCTTTCTTCCTAGGTTGATCTATGTGGATCTTATATCATTTTATAGAGAATTACATCGGCTAAAAGGGTGCACAGTATGAATCCAGTATCTGAAACAGATTTGCCTGCACGGCCAATAATTTGTCAAGCGGCCCATCGGTCCCCACTCTCCCCTATGTTCTGTTTCTATCATGAAGTTTTTCCCCCACATGTTCAGACTTATGTTAGGAGGTTAATTGTGTCATATTCCAACTATTCTACCTCTGACATTTCACTACTGTCACCTACAGCAGGCTGCCTGGCTGCTGCACAATGTACGTTATTGATGCACCACTGGAATCTGGTTAATCGGTTGCATGGAACCTCATGGAGTACAGTGAATGCACCAGGTCACCCAGGTTCTTCGGTTGAAGTAGACTTCAGAGGCACAGGGATCAAGCAATTTGCCTCCATTGTGACAATGCTGTAAACAACTGTATAAAACACACATATGGCCCTGTTAATTCCCTACAAAGGTTATAAAGTTTATGTTTTTTGTTGGAAATTATCTTTCTGTCTGTCAACAACACATTTCTGAAGAAATAAGAACAAAGTAATACAGCTGAAGTCCATTAAAATTCCTATTTTGTACCCCTAACCCAGAAACCACTGGATCCTGTTACATGGTAAACTTGGCTTGGCAATCTATTCACCAATTTCACTTTTACATGGAATGAAGAAATCATGTAGCTGAAAAAGGCCTATAATACCTTTATTAGGGTCAGTGATAGGATAGTTCTACAACAAATACATTCCAAAGCCATAGGCTGTGATAAACCTCATCATGGTATTAACACAACATAAAGGTAAGTAACATGTATGGATAGATAGACGAATAGATAGACAGATAGATAGATAGATAGATAGATTGATAGATAGATAGATAGATAGATAGATAGACAGATAGATAGATAGATAGATAGATAGATAGATAGATAGATAGATAGATAGATAGATAGATAGATAGATAGACAGATAGATAGATATTGATGAATTGATTGATTGATGATTGATCGACTGATTGGTATTTGGCAGATTAAGTAGTATGATAGACAGCAGGGCGTATCTAGAAATGGCCTGGGGGGGCAATATATGGGGTGAATGCTGGGCGTGCTCCATGGCTTTTCCTCTCTCTTTCATGTTATTTTTTTCCCTGAGGGGGGGCCATGGCCCAATACCCCCCCCCCCTAAATATGCCACCGATAGACAGATATACAGATTGATTGTTATTTAATTGCATATGTGGGGAGATAGATATTACAAAATGATATGAGACAGACACATAACGATAGTTTGATAATACTAAGACAGAGAGATAGAGAGACATGTGTATGCTTAAATAGAGATGGATTGTCAGATTAATAGCAAAACAATTGGTTTAACATTATTTTAAAATTGCAGGGGTAAAGTCACAAGAGGTACTCACTAAGGGAAAGTAAGCATTCTTAGAGTGGAGGTACTGTGATGAAAGCTATCCCTGATTCATTGAACTGTTGAACATACATGGTTAGATAGATAGATAGATATACAGATATACAGACAGATACATACATGTATACATAGATACATAGATAAATAGACACATAGATTAGATAGGTAGATAGATAGACAGATAGATAGATAGATAGTAGGCTTATAAATATGACATTTATGCCTATATGTGTTATTTAGGAAACATTAGTTCCTGAAACACTGTCAGAAATGTGTTCAGTCTCACAGATATATGAAGATAAAGCCAGCCATACATTAAATGGCTGTGTGTATATTAATACACAGAAGTTTGTAATAATGTTTTTTTTAGCTATTTTGATTTATCAATGTAAATTTATGTGATCTGAAACATAAAAGTTTGCAAGAGTTTGTTTGGCCAGTGCCTGTGTTCCTATGCTGAGACTGCAGCTGCAGCAGGCACAGTCTACTCCACACTGCAGAGGGAGCTATGCAGGACACTGGCTTCACAGGGTTCAATGGGAGTGAACAGTCCTACTGGTGAGATTAATCTTTGGAATTGGCTGTGTTGCTACCACACGTCATGTAGGTTACCATACGTCACAAAATGGTATTTTTTAATTTGCAGTTACTCCCTTATTTTCCATTATGGACTTGTGATTAGGTACTTTTGTTCCTAAAGTAATATGCCCCCTTACCAGGGCTAGAATTTTGAGATTTATCTTGATAGATTTTACCCTACATTGAAAATACTGATTTCAGGAATCTTAATATTTATATGTCCTACTGTCATGCATTGAAAGTATTTATTTGTTGATTATATGAGATGAAAAACAGATCCCTCTCTATTTCATGAGGGTTGTTTATCTGGGGTACACTGCACATATTCAAATCCCAATAATGAAATCCATTCCAAGATATGTTAAATTCCAAGTATTGGGCTATTGGCCTACAATCATTGTGTAGGGGAGAGTGCCAAAAAAAACGAACCTCTTCCTAAGATGTGCACTAGGGTGTATCTGATCCCCCTCAAAATGCAAAATTTTGTCACATCCCTTCTGACTTTTTTTTGGTGGTGAGGTTCATTGAAAGGAGTAATTCTGCCAAATTTCATCCATTTTGAAGGTTGCCTAGGGGTGGCTGATTTCATTTGAAGATTGCAAACTCTAAAAAGCTAAGAAAACGCCGAAAATCCTTATATTTTGTGAACAAGTAGTGGGATCATTATCCTGGAAATTTGTGGGGACCCTCTTAAAGCATGCTCATTGTCTCCAGAAACAAGGAAAATATTACCAAACCATATTTCAAGGCTTACACCAGCTGCTACTGGCTTAAATGCCAAACAGCGTCTAGATATTTTGATGTCAAAAATCGTTTTTTTTCCCATCAAAATATGAAAACTATTGAATTTAGGTCATATAAATGTAATGACATTGAATACAAAAATGTGTATTCTGAACATTTTAGTATCAATTCCAATTTTTCAGGTTCAATGGTTATTGAGATATGGCCTTTTGGGTGAATATTCATCGGAAAATTATAAAATAAACTCATCTCTTGAGACAGGATTCAAAAGAATTTTAAATATATGATATACAATAATCTGGAACAGTCTTGAAATTCACAGGCATCACTTTAAAGAAGTGGGAAGATGTTCTATTGATTTGTAAGTCAGTAACACTTCATTTAGCAAATGATACGTTTAAAGACTGCAAGGGCTGAGCGCTTGGACTTGGCAAGTCGTAGCAAATAAAAGGGTGAAGTCATTGTCAATCAGAGAGAAGAAGATGTAATGCTCTTCTGCACTGGATGTTGCATGACTGTCACTGTCCCTGCCACTTTTTGTTTTGCTGTTAGGAGGAGAAATTGAAATCGATGGTGAAGGCTGCGAGTCAATGGCAGTTAAATCTTGTACTGTTATCATGAATTTCAAAAGGGGGCAGTGATCACAGAAAAAATGAGGAGAGCTTGATTTCCAGGAACTGTATCCAAGTTCGAAACTGTTTATTAAAGAAAAGATATCAACTGAGAAAGAGGTGATTGAAATGGTCATATTAACATTGGGAATCCATCAAAATAATAATGCCATTGTGAAGATGATGATCCATCTAACTCTCAGGACTATTCTATCTGAATGTGCATTGTGCACCATGACCATCTTTCCTCAACAACAACATGCAAATATACGCCATTACTGAGAAACTGCTGTGGCAAAGCCATGTTCAGCCACAAGTGGCAAATGCCATTGCGCAATATGTGCAAGAAATTGATTATAATGATAACAATGTGCCTGATTCATAGTGATACATCTATGAAGACACTTTGGAATTAAATGAAAGGGAGATGGAAACAAAAGCTGCTGGTCCCATAATTACACATGCTACTGATTCTGCAACCTGAACCAGAAAATATGTTGGACTGCATATTGACAAGGATGAATTTCTCCCCTCACCATGAACCACAGGAACAATTTCAGACACGATAGTGTTTGACTTTAAATTGCTGGATGCTACTCCAGGCTTTAGTAATGGAGAAGAATACAAAGCTGCTGAGACTCACATGAATGAATCTGGTGCTCACAATAAGAGAATGGCAACTGCAGGCCTACTGGCTGATGAAGTTAACAGAAGATGCTGTTAGGAACCCTTTTGTGTCAGCGACACAAGACTTGATTTTGATTTGGGTATGGCAAATATATTGAAATGCTATTGAGGATAAAATAAACAAGCAGAAAACGTTTATCATTTTTATGCTTTATGTGGATATATAATTTGAGAAAAGACTCACATGAACATTGTCTTTCTTTGAAAATTTTCAATAGCTTTTGAATTATTACAAAACCCTGGCAGGTCATGTCAAACCTGTTAATCCTTTCTAGCGTAAGGATACACAATCTAAGTTATTACCAAATAAGGCTCTGTCATCTTTTATCACTGGGATGACTTCAATGACTTTTTGAATTCCAAATATATTACCAAAGGACACATTTAGCCTGCATGCAAAGTGAGAGATGCAATGGAATTTCTTAAGTGTTTCTTGTTGCGGCATTAGGATTAGGACTTCACATTAATTCCCAGAGTTCCTCGAATCTGTTTTCATAGTATAACAACAGAGATGGTACCTACAGTAGAAGGTAAAATGGTACCTGGACCACACCAAATATGACCATTCAGCACATTTTGAGTGAATGTACAGCTCTCTACAAGGAAAGGTTGTTGAGATACAGCTCGAAAATCCGGAAAATGGCCACTTCTTTAATGTAAAATCAAAAGTAGGGGGTGAATCAGCATAAGGACATCTTCAATTGACCAGAAATTTCACAGGAAGTCTTCTGCACTCCATCCACAACTTTTGGGACGGTTGGGCTCTGATCGGTTAACTTTGTCGAAATTTGGTACGGCCTAGTATAGAGTCATTAGAAAAAGCGTTATTTCTTGTTTCAAAACGATAACTACCACTGCTTAAAATGCATTAAAACATAGGTTGTTGGTATTCATTCTGAAGCTCTCGATCAGGGCTTTCTAGAGAAATCATTATATTTGATGTATCTTTAATATTGACAGAGTTACGGAGAACCGCGGATTATTTTAATGATCGAAAAAAATAAATATTGCATAATTTTCAATTGCAATCAGCCACCCCTAGACCTTTATGGATTTCAATGAAATTTTAGGATTTTATTCAGGACACCAAACCTCACCCCCAAAAAAAAGTCAGAGGTGATCCAACTATGTAAGGGGGTTAGATGCACCCTAATGTGCATTGTGCACCCCTGTGTTTTTCACCTAATAATAGATTTGGAATGATCCAAATCATATGATTAGTCAAATATTTTGATTACAGAATTATTTCATCACATTTTGTAATACTGCCAAGCATAGGTGCCCAGAAACAAGGACCGGATGAAAATGGCTCCATTTCTTATTCGATTTCATGAATTTAAGCCTGTGCACCTACAATAATGGTGGTGGAGATCATGCGGAGACTACGCCATGTCTTTTTTTATTTTCTGGCAAATCTAAGAAAAACAAATCCAAAATGCTCTTTGGTTGTGGTAACACAACAAAAATCGGGAAACATACACTGTAACCTAAAAGGCACACCCAAGTCTAAGTCCTCCATGTTAAATGTGAAGTGCAACTTGTTATGCTTTTTAAGAACAAAGTAACTTGCAGTGAAATATGGAGGTGCCTTTTGGGCAACTGTGAGTGTGCTTTTTTGGAGATGGGTGCCTGAAAGCCCAATTTCATCTCAAAACTATTTCATCCCGTCAAACAATATATAATGTGTAATATTTAGTTTCCTAGTCATATTTTGACAGAATATACATCGCAACGTACAAGCTAATATGAACATTTATTAGTGAACATCATTCTGATATTCTAAGGGATGCATCATGTCGCCAACTCATTAGCGCAGTGCATCACTCATCGCTATGCGATTCGTACATGTCTAGTTTTCTCACTGAGTATTTTGAGTAGGTCAATACACAGTCCTGAACAGCACTGATAGAGGTTAGGGTTAGCAGTAGCATTTGGGACACTGAAAAAGAAAGGGAAGGGGAAAAGGGTTATACAAAAGGTCAAATAATCTCCTATACAAAAGGTCAAAATGCATCTCCCACATTGTCAAACTCTAGACATCAGCGATTTGATCGTTTTCATCATCAAACATTATTTAAGGGTGCTTAATTCTTTGTGAAGGCTCAATTCAAATCTCCCTGTCCGTTCCGCCGTATGGCTATGACATATTTTGGTAGATCCATCTATCTATCCATCTATCTATCTACCTATCTGTCTACCTATATGTCTATCTATCTGTCTATCTATCTGTCTATCTATCTGTCTATCTATCTGTCTATCTATCTGTCTATCTATCTGTCTATCTATCTGTCTATCTATCTGTCTATCTATCTGTCTATCTATCTGTCTATCTATCTGTCTATCTGTATATTACATTAAGTACCACATTATGTTTTATAAGACTCCCGTATGTAATGGTCTAATTAATTAATGTATGAAATTGTGAATGGTAGCGGTTCCAGGGAGCTTTAGAGGGTCTCCAATGTTCTTATTAAGGAAGAATAAATTATTTTGAAACTTGAATCTTATCTATCTATCTGTCTATCTATCTGTCCATCTATCTGTCTATCTATCTGTCTGTCTATCTGTCTATCTATCTGTCTATCTATCTGTCTATCTGAAAATTACATTAAGTACCACATTATTTTTTATGTAATGGTCTAATTAATTAATGTATGAAATTGTGAATGGTAGCGGTTCCAGGGAGCTTGAGAGGGACTCCAATGTTCTTATTAAGGAAGGATAAATTATTTTGAAACTTGAATCTTATCTATCTATCTATCTATCTATCTATCTATCTATCTATCTATCTAACTATCTATCTATCTAACTATCTATCTATCTTTCTAGCTGTCCGTCTCTCTAGGTTAGTTGGCACGGTAGTTTTTTTTTGTTCTAACTTTATCCACAAACATTAGCTTTCAACACAAAAACCTGCCCCACTTAATGTAGCAGGTGCGACTGGTTGATCAAGTTACGATGCTTGTCTGCACAAGACCCGGGGTGTCGAATCACTGGTCAGTTGGTGCGTTTTTGTTTGAGATGAATTGGAGGAGATGCCTCAAGGCACATTTTGAAACAACAAGATGGCGAAGAGGTAGTGCAGCTAGTTATGATGTAGCATACTCCTGTTAGGGCCGACCAGGCGATAGTTGGGGGGGGGCTATGGACTTTACCCGGGGACGAACTTTTTTTTTCATTCGCGGCGCGCCAAAGAATAATTTTTTCACATGCGCACTCACGACAAACTTTTTTATAGGAAGTTTAACATTACGATACCCTAGCTACAGGTGGAAACAAACTTTTTTTTTATTTCCATGTGCTGAGCAAACTTTTTTTTTCAGTGTCAAGTAAGTGGGAAACAATCTTTTTTTTCACCTAAAGTCCATAGCCCCCCCCCCCAAGGTCATCTGGTCGGCCCCTTATGTCTGTCTTGTGACGTATATGGTCTGTCTACCTGTATTTTCAGAATATGATGCTTTTCACATTTTTTAAAGATTACATTGCAAAAAAATGAGACTCATTTTAGTATGGTAAACCATTGGTAGGCCTACTCAGTTTAAGTCAGTTACTGACTTTTATCTGAAATACCCGCATTAACAGGGAGTATGGATACATTGGATAGATATGAACAATAACTCTTTACAACTTAAAGTGCCTTACTTCATTGTCTCGTTTTCAGGCGCTATCCTGCAAATTGCCGCTTGCACCGGACACTGGCCAATCTGTGGGTCTGGGTCGGAGTAAATTATGTACGGGCTTTCTTTGATGGTAACAACTTTCAAGTGGTATTTGGAAGGGCGACCTTTCGGAGGAGTGGGCATATCTCCAGGCCATGTGATGTCATCAATCTGCAGACCGTCTCTCATGTTCCATTGGCCAATCTGCAGAGAAAAAGGTTAAGGTTGCTATAATGCATTTGAAAGGTAACAATTATTGTCCAACTCATTAATGAGTCAGTCCTGCTGTCGGGACATATCAACTTTTAAGTTAAATTTAAGAAAACTTGCAATCCTAAATCAATGCACGCATACTCTGTCTCAGAAATACATTGTAATATTAAGCTCATGTAATTTAAAATGAACTGTTGCAACCAGTATCATCTTTGTACATAGTCACCATCTCACAATTGTATATATATTTCATTCTGTCACTTTGTTCTGTTATTTTACTAGTCGGTTAAAAGCTGAACGGCTTGTGGTCATCACCAACGATAAATAAAATTTTACTTACTTAGGCCTACTGACACGGCACTTGAATTCACAGATTGGTGACGTCACATCTTCAGCAGTGATCGTGACGCTACCAGCAGTGTGTTATAAATTCAAGCGCTGGTGCTTACTACTGCTTACTTACTTACTCACTCAGTATACAGCGATATTTAGTAGACCCCATCATCGTGTCCCTGCCCTTCTATTGTGATATTTCTCATGTAGCTGCAAGGAAGGAAAAAAAGCCAAGATAAGCTTGATATTTATGCAGACAATTTGAGAGTGCTGATAAAACCATATAATTCCCGGGAGACTAGTTAGATTATCAAGATTTTTTCGTCCTTCTGGAGATTTTTTCAGGAGATTATTCAGAACATAAAGGATTTATTCTGGTGATTTATAGAGCTGGAGATCTCGGGTCGTGTTGCGTCATTATGGAGACCGTCAGGTCTCTGCGCGAAGCGCAGAGACCAGAGGTCTTCAAATGGTAGGAGACAGAGCTACTCACACAGGGATATACTAAGAAACTTTTTTGCATGCGCCAAACAACCATAAAGTGTCGGCGTTTATGTGACGTCATTACTGAATGAGACACAATGGTGATGACGTCAGAAGAGTTTGCAGGCTGGTGACGTCATGATCTATAACAGCACTTGAATCTAAAAATAGATTGTGACGCTACTATCATGCATCACTGTCGGCCATGAACTACTGAATCGTAGTTGGTAACGTTATGACAAATAGACAACCCAAGTCAGGGTCAATGAATAACAATATCACGAGCTGTTGTGTGAATTGATATCACTGGAGCCAGGACGGCAATGGTGCAGGTTGAGAAAATGATATTCACAGCTACCAGGTCTGTTATAATTGTATGAGTTTTACAAGCAAGATAAACTCATTTTTCAATTAGTTTTTCCGTGTTTTTCCTGTTGGGCTTTTTAATTGTAGGCCTAATTGAGGTGTTAACTAAATCTATATTATTTATTTCTTCTGTTATAAGTGAAATCCATACCCCACTATTCTGAAATCAATACTAAATCATTTCTGAAAGATAATAAATTGAATTTGAAAAATGTGCGCGATAAAATATCAAGATATGATTGATGTGGGCTGCAATATGCCTGGCATTGCCTGCAGACGGATTCACCATCCATGACCCTTGCTGGACTGATTTACCAGAACGGATTTAGGTGCCCTAACCGTCAATTTTTGGTTGTCATGGTTTCAGCAAAAGTTATTTTAATATTTGACTTTTTTGGCTGTTGATGATAGTACAGAATACCCAACAAGCACTAAACATTAAAACAACCATTTAAAAACATTAATTTTCGTTTCTAAAGGTTTTTATACACATTGATTCAATTTTTTAAAAGTTCAGGTGCTTGGCGGGTATATGCCCATTTCAATGCACTGATTTTTATTCTTGTATCTATCCCCCATTTCCTGGAAATACTGTTTTAACCAAAAGCGGACGAATTTATCCTCCTTGACTCTAGGCCTGGTGCAGCAGATCTATGCCCCCAACTCCTATTTACTTGAAGGGGGTTGGTCAACCAGGCAAATAATATTCCTAAAATAACTATAGACCCATGCAGCCCACATGTATGTTTCTTTTTGGATGTCATTGGGGAATTATACTTTTAAATTAAGACTATGAGGCCTACACTTATTATTAGCCTACTAATAAATTATCAATTTCAGTATCTATCGATCTATCTATCCGTCTATTTGGACAGCAAAGATTGGACTAGGCCTATTTAAACACCTCAAAATTGAATCTGTATACCCTGCGGTCTCGCTATGCTCTTTGGCATCATCATATTAATCTTGTACTATGGCTCTACTTGTTATTAAATCAGCACATTAGTTTGTAAGCTAGAATTGTTATCTTGAGAGAAAGGCAAGTGTGATTAGTTTGTTCGAAAACAGAAGAAAAAAACCCGATAAAACTCATTTTCGTTTAACATAGAGGTTGAAAAGATATTAATCATATTTTAGATAAGTTAAATAGCCTGTTTATTGACACCTGTGTTGCTGGATATAACATAAGGTGCATTAACAATAATAGCTGACATAAACAAATATAATCGGTGACATCAAACAACAAGGCAAATGTACATGTTCATCTTTAAACTCTTGTCGTAAGACATTTCGTAAGATATTTTATAATGGTCTATGATAGGCCTATATTTACTAACAGGTCTACAATTTGAAATGTAAGCCTCCTTAATAGTGTCATATCAACCATTCTATATTCAGAATATTCTGCCAATGCATAAACACAGCTTAAAATTGGTATAATTGAGACATTTATCTTATTTCAGATGAAACAGAATTCAAAATTTCACAAAAATCTCTCAAAGGGTGTTCTTTGTTTCCTTGTGCTAGTAATCTGTGGCTCAGAAAAGGGTTACTTTAATCTGGAAACCTTTAATGAGGTTGATGAATTCCCTTTCACTAAGTAAGCCTAATTTAAGAGGTTGCCAGCTCAATGGAAATTAAACCATTCATCATGTAAATCTGCTCACATCTGGAGAGTAATCTTAAATTAAAGCCACAGATTTATCAGCCAACACATTCAAACTGAATATATGTAAATGAACTACATGGTCTTATGATCTATTTCAGAAACTTGCTTTAGATTTTGCATTTACAGATGATTTCATATTTGTAGACTTAAACCAAATAACAAAAAAATTTGCAAACTTTTTCATCTGACATCAGAAAATCCTGCCATGTGATTGGTCAAGCTGCACATAGTGTGCCACTTTTTTTCAGTTTACTTCAAGCAAGTGAAGTTGGCTGGAAAAATGACGTCATAATTCCAACCAATATATACTGCTACAAAGGCCAACTTGATATTGTGGCAGTTGTTCACACATGTCAAACCGCAATCCACGTGAACTCTTTCCCCATGAACTGTTGTATTTCACACTCCTGTGTTACAGCTGATTGGTTCAGGAAGTTCAGCTGACATAAAATCAGTCTCAAGCCAACTCTGAATGGCTTCAAATCTCTGAACACTAAATTATCATGCCTTGACCAAAAACATCATCTGTGATAAAAGTAAAGGACTATTCAGTATTAAATTTTATGACTGGGTTGAGAGGAGAGCGGTACTTTCTATGGTTTACTTGAGTGGATACCACCTTTTTGCACATGCTTCTTATGATTTAGGGCAGTGGGAATTTTTCCCGACAGGGTACACATTTTTCACACATGTTTCAAGGGGGGTACTTATTTTTCACAACATGCTTAATTGTTGAATGAATTGTTAACAAAAGAAAATCGAGGTACTACGAATATTCCTGAAAGCAAAGGGGGGTATCACTTTTCATAGATAGTTCCATCAAAACTACCAATGCCCCATCCAAGTCATAAATTCTGAATCGTCCCTTAGGATATGAGGATGATCCAGTGATGTGGCCAACATTTATGAGAAAATCATGGCGAGGATCAAACAGGGTCCCAGCGATTGGTAGTCATGACGTCTTGGCAGAGCCTTCCTCTAAGAAAATGTTACAGGCATGTGTTTGTTTCTTTTCTGTAAAAATAATCATTATGTGGATCATCTGATCCCAAATTCCAATCATCTCAATGCATAGTATTAGACTGTGAGAATATGACTGTTTACCAACAATGTGTGAGACACCAACAAAAACTCTCACTTGAAACAGCTTGAGTCAGTTCCGTGGAGGAGATCAATGGATTAGATTGCCATGGTCACCCATGTAAAACACTATGTTACTTTTCAGGAGAGAATGGTGTCATACCTTCTCTCATCCAATGAAAATTGCAGGAAAAATGATTAAGTTTCTACCACAAATGTCTAAAGATATGATATGAAATAATCTGTAAGGAGAGAGCCATTGATTGTGTATAATTATTTTGGTATAGTGTTTGATATTTTCATTGTGTCCACTTGGTTATAATTAGGCAAAAATGCAAAAGTACTTTCAAAATTATTATCACTGCTTCATTAAATTTTTGTCACGAGATTCAGATTTACCCTTTGTCAACCGAACCCCGCTACCACCCCTGCCACCTTGTTTCCTTCCGGCACCCCTGCTCTCTTCAGAGCGAAATATTACAAGTCAGAAAAGAAGGTCTTACTCATACAAAATGCGGCCATTTTTCCAGTGCATATTTCCTGTTGTGCAGTCCATGTTTGGTTGTAGAGGCACATTGGCCTGCCTGGCATGGTTTGGTATGCCTTCTAAAAGTGCATTCATCCCATGTGCCCAGACCCTGATTGCATTTTCGATTGCAGTTTTCATCACTTCTCTGTCAGACTTGAAATAAATGCCTGAAAAGGATAAATCATGAGGTTAATATTTAAGTAGGATGGTTTAGTCGTCTGGGTAAAATGGTTATAAAATGAATATTTCCTTTCTAACATAATTGTATGTAAAGTTGTATACTGCCATGTATGTTTGTAAGTTGTATAATTTAAATCAAATTCTTTCATCAATGGGAATTCAAACAATATCTTTTTTACCTTCAGCGAACGAAGTTCGAAGAAGGTATTGTAATCACTTGGGTAAAAATGCTGTCCGTCCGCCGGGGCGGGCGGGCGGTCGGGCGGCGGGCGGATAGATCGTTTCCGGCCCGGCACTCGGCCTCTATTGAATGTATGGGGATGAAATTTGGTACACATCTAGCCTGTATGGTCTAGTTGTGCCTTTTGATTGTCTGATGAATAGATCTTAAATACTTTTTGAAATAATTAACAAAATATAAAAATAATTTTTTTTTCGTTTCCGGGCCAAGGCTCGGTCACTATTGCATGTGCATGGATGAAATTTGGTACACACGTGGCCTATATGGCCTAGTTGTGCCTTTTGATGGTCTGATTGACAGATATTCTATACTTTCTGAAAAAATTAGAAAAGATATAAAAACATATTTTTTTTGGTTTTTGGGCTAAGACTCGCTCACTATTGCATGTACATGGATAAACTTTGGTACACATATGGTCAATATGGTCTAGTTGTGCCTTTTGAAAGGTCTGATGGAAAATATTCTTTACTTTTTCAAATATTGAAAAAAACATAAAAATTATTATTTTTGTTTCCGGCCCAACATCCATTCACTATTCCATATGCATGGATGAAGTTTGGTACAAGTATGGCTTATATGGTCTTGTTGTGCCTTTTCATGGTCTGACAGATGGCTATTCTATAGTTTTTGTAATATTGAGAAAAAATATTTAAAAGAATTTTTTTTATATCGGAGCCAAAACTTCCCCACTATTGCATATATACAGTAATGCATTTTTCTAAACAAATCACCTATGCAATTAATTTAGCAGTGCTTTTTGATGCGGATAACACTTTATGAATCATTGGAAAAATAGAGATAATGGAAGGCCACTACTTGACCGCTATTGCATACCTATAAGCAATTACGTAAATGCACCAATTTTATGATATTATTGTTATCTTCTAAAGGTGTTATTCGCTGAAGGTTTGCTGCTGCGCAGCCTATGTTTAAATAATCAATCAGTTTATTGAATGTGGAGGAGTTGATCGAGGGAATGCAAGAGAGAGAGAGACAGGAGAGAGATACAGTAAGATACATAGAGAAAGAAAGACAACACTGCAATCTACACGTGATATTGGCAATTGGGTCAATGCTGATCATCCTCAATCAAACTGTTTACAAAAGAATGAGTTCTCATTAAATGAGATAAAAACATTTAGGCCATAAAAGACAGTATTTGAGGTATATGTGGGATACAAATGGCTGCCAATTTTCTTTGCTGCACTCCGTGCACTGAGAGTTATGTGTGGGTCAAAGTCTTTGAGAAGTAAGTGAAAAACAAGGTCAATGCAATTTCAATCAATTACTTTTAAAACAAAGGATTTGACCAATATGTTAATGTGGAGCAAAGAAAAATTGGTCGACATTTGGTTCGAAAATGCCTCAAGTAGTTTCCTTTATGACCAGATATATGTCTTTTTGCTTTTAATGAGTATCATTGCACCCAGAAGCAGGTTGTCAGAGCATGTTTAGCATTGACCCAGTGGAAAAACATCACCCTTTTAACTCGCTTACAGACAGCACTGTATCATTGAGTTTATATAATATAAACGTGACGTCACTGAAGATTAAAATTAATGAAGATTTAGCAAAGTCATGTTTGATGAAAATGTATGGACAATCGGTGAATGGAGTTTTAAATCTTGCGAAAGAGAGATCTATGCAAACATCAATGAATTTCCACAGGAAATTGTGAAACTCCTACTTTTTTCGTTATCAACTTCCTGGAGAAAAAAAAGTAAAAATGTAATCCATATTTATGAGTAAGGGTACAAAAAATTACTATTTCATGTTCATTCTTGAAAGAAGTCAGGAAATGGAACTTTGTAAGTGGTTCTTACATCATTCTTTGATCTTTCCAGGTCATATTTTCACGTGACACACACATGACATTTTGGTTTAATCCTTTCATGAGTAGATGCATTTGATATTTTTTGGTATTTTAATTTCTTCTTCTTTTTGCTTCAGCTATAGTGCAGTGCACTTTGTGATCAATATTAAATTTTTATATATTTTTTGCAGTGGCTATTCACCGAGCTGGTGAGTGGTGAATGCGGTTTGCTATCTTTCCAGTCAGTATTACAGGAATCCTTGTTCGAGTCATTGTACTTGACTTTTTACGAAGTTTCTTCGTGCTGTTTGCTTATACATGGCGTGTGGTATAGATACCTGTACAGTCAAGTGAAACTAATTGCTGATTCAGTAGTTAATGAATTATAATAGTGTTTATGATTGGAACTGTTTTTGACTGTGTTTCCTTGTTGGTACTTGAATTTGATTTGATACTGTGCCTCTAAATCTCATTAGTAAAATTGAGTAAGTAACTGGCAATTTTGGCAGATTGGAGGCGTAATTTTTCAGATAAGGAGCAAACAAAAATTTCTCTGAAAACTCATGGCAAAAAAATCATGAAGTCAACTTCAAAGCTATCTCCTGTAATTGTCACAATACAATACAGCTATGCAGAGCATTTTTTAAGGATTTTCGACTGGGAGACCGATGGAACTTTGTAGCACCATGACGCGCGACATCGATCAATCAGCTGAAATTCGATAAAGATATATTTGTGTAATGACACGCTTGCAAAAGGGACTTTGAACTGTTGAGCTGACAGCTAATTTACGATTTCGGCTGACTTCAAGCAAAATAAATATGACAAATTTTAAATTTATGAAAATTTAATATAAGAAAGATGGCATCAACAGAAGTATAATGGTAAAGACAGTAAAAGAATATGTTTTGATATGGAAAGAAGAAACGTCACTCTTTAATGCGTCAAAGAATTGCAAAATATGACAAACTAAATGTGATATTAATGGGTGTTTCTGGGAAAATTGGTCTCCCAGTGATTCCTTTTTGGCAATGACTGGGAGACAAAATCTGTCCATAGGGAGACCATTTGGTCTCCCAATTACTATGTTAAAAAATGCACTGCAGCTATGTACAGGGAGGAAGAGACTGCCACGATGTGGTCTGTGTCACAACCTCATCCATTCAAATACCAACATGGTTGACATTGGTTGTTTCAGAAAACCATTGGGTGTTTCATAAACCCATTAGTCTAATTCTTTTTTAAATTGGTATGACACCCAAGAACCATTTGTCATATTAATATAAAACACGCATCTACAGTTACACTGTACCATGACATCCCATAAAGTCATTTCGATTCAAAATGATATTGAAGAAGATATTATAATATCAATTGTTGGAGGTCCCTTTTATTTGAGAGAGACATTCATTTATTCAAGTGGTGGGATGACAATAGAGGAAGTTAAGTAATTGAGATGGAGGTTTTAAAAGCTGCAGTCTTTCCATAATATGATTAAAGTCTAAAAGGATGATAAAATGAAACTGGCATTTAAAAATCTATTTGCAAGGAGATTTAAATCATATAATATCATTTAATTTCCTGATGCCACCTAGCTTTTTGAGAATAATTCTATATTCTTAATGGAAAAAGCTTTTCATGACAGTGGTGGCATTACATTGTATTCACAACTGCCTGGTTAATATCATAATGCTTTTCACTGGACTGCATTGTATTATATTTCAAATCTCCTCTAAGATCTTCTCTGATATATCTGCTGTTCAGAATACAGTGGTCCTGCGTCATAATGATAGGATCCCTGATTCTCTGGTGTTATACCGACTTGCACTGTGTGACTGCCTTTCTCCTGCACCAGATAGTAGTAAACTGCACCCGCACGAGAGACCGCTTCATGACTGCAGAAAAGGCAGTATCATAATGCACGGACCACCGTACATGATTTTCTTTTTTGCGGAATGTTTGCCTTTCAAAATTCTAGATACAATGTGGGAAATTAATGGAAATTGGTCCAAGAACACACTGTCCGATTCCTCTGGTTGCCAATTTTTTTTTTGGTGGATTTATGACAACTCACTTCGATTCCATAAAGATTTCATATGCATATATATATACATATGATGATATGATCAATATCATATATATGTACTAAGGCCATTTCTATTTGAAATTGAACCAAAAACAGGAATAGTTTCATTTAAAAAGCTGGCGGTGTGCCTTATAAACACTTTCTTAGTGGCTGAATTTCTCTCCTCCCTGAGGGTTTGCCCAATTTCTGATAGTGTCAACCAATGCCTTTTTACATTATTTTACCCACAACTATCAGTACACTGGATGAGCACAAGGGACATTGAAGGCTTTGTATCTGTCAATATTTTTTTTACACACACAGCTATATATGTTCCTTCACATTGCTTGCATGGAATACAATTTCCTTTTTGAAGAAAGTATCAGAGCAGCAGGGTAGGATATGTCTCCGGTGTATGTTCCACAAAAGAGATAAGAATGTGAACAACGGTTGGAGTCTCTTTCGTTTACCATCATATTACCAAGTATTGACAGAAGGGAGAATAACGCTATTACTTCCGAGGAAAAAAACCAACAGCATAGAGATGCAGCGGAAAGATATGGCAGAGCAAGATGTACAAAAAGACACACAAGTAAAAGGATATATGAAAAAAGATATCTGAAAAGATATTGAAGCAGAGAATGCAGCCTTACCGAAAAGACCGATAGGAAACTCCTTAGGTTTCATTTTCTCGATGTCTCGGGTTGATAGACCAATCAGATTTTCTACCTACAAAAAAAGAGCCTACTGACAATTTTTATTAAATTGTCTTGCAGATGATTTCATATTTGTAGACATAAATCAAATAACAAAAAATTTTGCAAAATTTTTGATCTGACATCAGAAAATCCTGCCAGGTGATTGGCCAAGCTGTACATAGTGTGTCACTTTTTTTCAGTTTGCTTCAAGTAAGTGATGTTGGCTGGAAAAATTATGTCATAATTTCAACCAATAAACTCCTGCAAAGGCCTACTTGTTATTGTGGCAGTTGTTCACACATGTCAAACCGCAATCTCAGGAACTGTTGTATTTCACACTCCTGTGTTACAGTTGATTGCTTCAGTTGATATTAAATCAGTCTCAAGCCAAATCTGAATGGCTTCAAATCTCTGAAAGCTAAATTATCATACCTTGACCAAAAGCATTGTATGTGATAAAAGTAAAGGACTATTCAGAATTAAATTTTATGAGTGGGTCAAGGGGGGTGGTATTTTCTATAGTTTTACTTCAGTGGGAACCACCTTTTGCACATGCTTCTTATGATTTGGGGTAATGGGAATATTTCCCAACAGGGTACCAATTTTTCCCGACTGTTTCAAGGGGGGTACTTATTTTTCACAACATGCTTAATTGTCGAATGAAATTTTAACAAAAGAAAATTGTGGTAATATAAATATTTGTGTGAAACCAAAGGGGGGTATCACTTTTCACAGAAAGTTCCATCAAAACTCCCCAACCCCCCCCCCCCATTCATAAATTCTGAATTATCCCTTAGAATAGGGGGGATGATCCAGTGATGGTGCCAACATTCATTAGAAAATCATAATAGGGATCAAACCAGGGTCCCAGTAATTTGTAACCCATTGTCATGTTGTCTGGGCAGAGCCCTGATCTGAGAAAATGTTACACGCACGTTTGTTTGTTTTCTGTAAAAAATAATCATAGTATTAGACTTTGAGAATGTGTGTACTAAAAATGTGTGAAACACTAACAGAAACTCTCACTTGAAACAGCTAGAGTCAGTTCCATTGAGCAGATCAATGGATTAGAAAGCCATGGTCACCCATGTAAAACGCTATGTCACTTTTCAGGAGAGAGTGGTGTCATACCTTCTCTCAACCAATGAAAATTGCAGGAAAAATGATGTATTTTCTTCCACAAATGTCTACAAATATGAAATCATCTGTAATAAAAAAATAGAGATAACCATTATTTTTGTTCAGATTGTTCTGCCGATCGACCTTAGAAAAAGTACCTCGAGAAGATGCTGAGATGGTGGTCTTAAAACTAAGGGACTACTGTACACGAATTTGTTCCTGTGTTCCTGCTGGCCTTATTACTGTGACAAGCTTCCATAGTTTTTGGCTCAAGAGCAAAAGACGAGGTGTCATTTATCTTTGTTTCATGGCAATTATAGCACACCAACCTGGAAGAGTAGAGAAGGATCACTCTTGTTTCTGTCAGCTCCAGTTTTTTCAGTTGTTCCCGGATCATCCGCTCGTTAGGTTTTGGCATATGGACAACGCTCATTATCTTAAAACTTGAAAAGAAAGAGACAAGGCACGTAAGACACGTGAAACGAGTTACATTTTCAATTCGTATTGAAGAACAAGCAATCAATGTCACTCTCTCCCTTAAACACGTAACTTTTGTCATTTACATTGTGAAGGATGGTCGTCTCAAGATGAAGCAGGCATGTTTGTAAGGTTTTTGTAACAGGGACATGCCTGAAATGCTATTGTTTGCTCCTCTTCAAATTGTTGTGTTGGCCTCGCTTGTCAAGCACACAATTCCCAAGGTTTTGACATTGTTCTAAGGATGAAATTGTGATTAAATTCTGTGTGCTCTTTACCTTTAAAGGGACATCTTGGAGTGAAATTAATGTTCAAATCTGGCTGTTTGGTTTACAATCAGGTGGAAGTTACTGATGCATGCTTGCACCTCAACATACATTGGTGATTGAGGAATTACGCCCAGTATTTATAAACTAGCTTTTGGTCGCCTGATAAGGACATAAGGACACAGAAATGAGGCAAAGGATGATTTAAACTGCTGTCTAACAGAGTTGAAGGTCACCTGGCTAGAGCTGGAGTCAAACTGCGCACTACGTGTTTGGGAGCCTGCAGTTACGGAATTATTCTCCTTCACCAATGTTCATTATTGAGTGTAGAGGATATGGATATATGACATCACTCATAGAGTTAAGACATCATCACTTAATTAATTTAGGTTGTACTGCTGAAATCTGTATGTAATTTACATATTTGAAAATTGTTGATAGATCAAAGGTAATTTTAATAAATTAGACTCACTGGCAATCAGACTTTTCAGCAAGCTCCCTCAGGTTGTTGACAAAATGGACTTCTCCAGCCATGGACCCTGTGACTATTGAAAACGCATTCAAGTTGTATCTCTTGAGTAAAGCCAGCATTGCTCTGCACTGGTGTTCTATGGAAGGGGCCATTTGCAGAATTATGGATTCTGTTGTCGGCTGGAAAAAAGAATCGACAAATTAGATATTTGATAACGTAACGTGCGATGATATGATCAGATACACATGAGACATTCAGACAGGTGAAACAGTTTGGAAGGAAGTGTATTGTAGATAGATAGATAGCTATTTTATCAATGTCTCGCCCTGTATACAATCATAAACATAGGCTATGTATAAACAATAGTGGGCACGTTTTGGCTCCAATATGAAAAACATTTTTTAAAGTTTTATTTTATTATAAAGTCGTTCTCAACAAACTAGTATTACACCCACAGCAGGTCTGTTCAAGTATGAGCTGTGGTCTTTATATCAACAGACTGAAGAGTATATATAGCCAGGCAGCCCTATTCAACACCACAATGCTAAGTCATTCTATAATCACCATCACTGCCTACAGCCAAGTACCCATTTACACCTGGGTGAAATGAAGCGAAGAGTTTTAGAGGACTACTCAGTTCCTCCATGGCATGGCCAGAAGCATCTACCACAGCATTGCCATTCCCACTTAACGACCTTTCTCTTATTTCAAGAAACCCCATTTTACAATTCATCTTATTTCAAGAGCCGCTACCAAGGGGCCACCAGTCAAAATATTTCAAATTTTACATAAACAGGACCATTATACGAATCTTAATTATATATTGTATATTAAGATTATTAATAGACAGGAACTAGAAGAGAGGAACAAAGGTATATTTTTCCAGTTGGCATTGGATGTCACGTGACATCAAGGTGACATCTTTAATGTCTGTTTATGCTGCCATGACGTCAAAATTAGTCAAAATGTCCACTACAATGTTATATATAGAATATTGTCCACATTTAAAGCCTGACTAGTGGGATATAGGCCTAATTATAAGCTGTGCTGAAATAAAACACTACATTTTCTGACGTGTGCTCACTAACTGTTAAGCATCATTTTGGCAAAGACTAAATAGATGTCTGCAGATCAACTGGCAACATTTATTTACACAAGCATACAAGACAAAGTGAATTCTTCAGTATTTGTAACAGCGGTTGTACTCGAAGAGTCTTCATGAAATGCCATTATATACAGTTGCGGACAAAATTATTCTTACAGCTGAGTATTTTGCACATAAATTTTATTTACTCTTGATTCAGGGATGCGAGGAGAAAAATTGCCCTAATCAATTGTCATTGTCAAACACTGCAAACTTAAGCATGTCTCTGTTTTCACGCTCAGGGGGCACATAAACGTAAAATTTCAGCATGACAAAAGTATTCATACAGCTCGAACACGCTGGGTATATAGTTCATCAAAAGCTTGAATTTCTATTCCAAATAATTTGTAACTTTCTGTACCAGCGCTACAGGGTGGTATGGGTCAACCAACACAGATAAAAACACCCAAAAAAGCATTCGGAACTTCTAAGGAGGTTGTCCAAAGAAGCCACAGAAAGTTACAAATGTGCAGAATACTCAGCTGTATGAATATTTTTGTCTGCAACTGTACTGCTGTATGAACCAAAAAGTGGAAAAAGCATAGTCATGGAAACTGCAGTTTTCTTGTCACTGTCTCTTTACGCAAATTTCTAAGAGTTCCCTGTCGCCATCCCGAAACTTCATAAATATGCGCAACAACATCAGAAACTTTGTGAAGCTAATGTGACAATGTCGAATGACATTCCGTCAACCTCTACTCTGCAGTTTTGGGTATGGTACATATTGTAACTGTTTTCCTCTTGGTATTTCTTTCCAAAAAGCTATAGGGCTCCTCGTAAAGAATGCATTCATGATTGTGCGGCATGAGAGAGATGAATACACAATAGTACACGGTGAAACCAACGGTGTCTTTGTTTTCAGCAATGACTGTAAAAACTACAAGAAATTGGCATTCTCACAGTAAAACTTTGATCTGCTATGATGAGAATGTTTTCTACCCCAATGGGGTAGATGCATCATACATCACTATTTGCCCATAAAGGAAGAATAAGACCGTGCTTAACATTATTCATGACATATCAGGCAGATGAGCCAATAGCTTAAGTCACTTGCTCACTCTGGTGTAAATGGGGGCCTGAGCCGTCAGGTTAAAGTTCCGTTAAAGGCCTCTGTGGGAATCCCACGTCAGGGTGAAAGATGAATTTGTATATATTTATTAGTAGCATCTTTAGAAGCCCAGGTCGTTGGGTAATGGACCTTTCAGAGCTCCTTATCTATACGAGCTTATTGAACCCTTAAAGGTTTCAGGTAAAACCTTTTTGTTAAGAGTGTACCAGAGATGGAATTGAACCTGGAACCCAACAACTGGAAGATCTGATCAATCGAGGACTCTACCAACTGAGCTCAACTGCCTCCCTCATAAGCGATGAGCCAGAGCCATTGCCTACATTCCCAAAAGCATTTTCCAGTTTTGATAATTGCCATATGAGTGAAGATGAGAAATGAGAAGCCACAGAATGGGCCCATGCATACACTTCACTGTGAAGCCAGCCGCATCACTTATACAGTTTATAACTGCAAGAAAGTGCCATTCTAAATCTTAAAAAGAACCGTTTTCTATCATAGAACTATAGTTGTTTTTTATTTATAGGCCCTAGTTATAACTGTCATTTCTGCAAAAGTGACAAAGCTGATTTCATAGTGTTCCTTGCTACCTATGTTATAATTATACACTTATAAGTAATTAAAACTCTGTTGAATTGGCAATTCGACTTCAAAAGGCAAGGATGACGAGGGCAGACATTTTATGAGATAGAATTCCAGCTCTGTCAGAAGGCGAGTTGCTTTGTAATTGCCTTGTTTTGAAGAGTATTCACCGGAGACTTGTAACCTTCAAAAGGGATACCGGCAGACCCAGCATACAGACACACAGAGCAACATACAGCTAGACAGATAGCTCATTTGATACAAAGCTTGCTCAAAGGCATTTTGCAGAGAACTTGACACCAAAGCAGACAGGGCAGAGAAGCAAAAGCAGAGCTACAAAGTGGAGCAAACTGCCTCGACCCCTGGGACCTCAAACTATTATACATCGCCTGGCCCTGGAGACCATTGGTCAAGACATCCTAATATAATTGACAAGCGACCTTGCGAGCCGGTCTCTCGGCGACCTCTGAAATAGCTTCATTGGTCTCTTTGACGAAGCTCATCGGAGGCCGCGGTCGCTTTGTCTCAATAACAATCCCTTGTTTAGTTGCTTGTTGTGCTTCCTTAGCAGTACACAGCTCCAGCTTTATTGAAGACTGATGTAATTTTCTCAAAGGTCACTGGCAGCAGACCTGTCTTCCCCATATAACTGTCCTCTAGCCAGCAGTTGCCAGCAGTTGCCAGCAGTTCTCATCTCCTGTGTGTGCCAGCCCCTGGCTATGTAGCAATCGGGTTTAATCTTCATTCTCCCACTGCCTTTTCAATTATCCAGTAGCGGTGTCATGAAAAATATATCACAATTGCCTTCAATTCGGAAAGAAACTCATACTTGTACATTGTTCTTTATATATAAGCTTGTATAATTGTGACCTGCTCCACCAAAATGGGTTCAAAGTCGGCCTGCTATCATATTCAGTTGTGAAACTGACTTTGTTCTAATGGAATTTGGCTTTAAGATGATGTTTCATTTGTCTTGATATCTCCACCCAATCCAAAGATGTGGCACCTCAAACATTGATGAAACGAAACATCAAACTTTGAGAAAATGGCACTTGAATTTCCCGCCATTACAATAAAAGAACTAGGAAAATCAAGAATGATGCCCAATTTAGATAATTTAAAATCAGTTTTTGGTTAAAATGGTCTTAAAATATCAAAGCAAATTACATTAGGTAAAATGTGCTACAAATAGCTAAAAATCATAAAAATTTGACCTTTTGACACATTTTGCTCATTTCTGGAAAATACAGAATGCCTACTTTGAACTCATTTTGATGGAGCAGGTCACATATATACCCAGTGACTGTGTTGTGTGACTTGTATCAAAAGTGTTCCACACGAAACAACAATGATTCATTTTGCTTCGTACACATTCACCCCACTGCAATGCACTATTCTCTCACTTTTTCTTTTCATGTTTCCTGCTTTCTTTATGATATTGCACACAAAGTCAACAGGTTGTCTGTACTCTTGGTAGCATCAAAGACTTGTGGAATATGAGGTCTTATTATATTGTTATAAGCCAATGTCCTTCTTTTGTCTATTTAATCAAAACATATCAGTCATGATTGTCACAGAGGAAATGGAAATGTGATTAACATGTAAGAATATTGCAAAGAGAAGTGAGAAGTCACTGAACTCATTTATTAAATTTCAATGTTGGAGATAGCATCCAATGAGTAATATCACAGAGGTCTTTTGATATAACACACTTCTCATGCACATATACACTGCGTTCCCAATTATTATGCAACTCTGCGTTTTTGCTTTATCTCAAAAAGAAATAACACTACAGGGTGACCCAAAACAAAGTTCACACTTTTGTAAATGAAATTCAGCAATGCACACTGCAACTGAAAAGTACACAACCTTCATGAAATTACACACAGATATTAACCTACATATTGACAAAGCACTGCTAAAGTGATTTTGTCCTAGTTACAAAATTGACCTCAGAGTGACCCTTAAACTTTAAAGTAACCTTATCCTTGAAATATGTGTCCCTCGAAGTTTTTGTCTGTTTCTTGCATAGAGATTTTTGTTAAAGTAAGTTGATAGGTTGAATGTCTTAAAGGTAGAGCTATTTATGTTTGCCATTGTGATTTAATCATATTGCGGGTATTCAAGGCTTTGTGGGAACAGATTACTTCTGATCAAAATTTACCGAAATTTCGACTGACCACTTTTGAGATCCTGTACTGGGTTTAAACTGGCCGGAATGTGTATTTATGTTCAGAACATAGTTTGTGCACCTCTAGCTGTGATTTGATGCATTATTCATCCAGGTTGACTATATATTTTATCAGCTCCTTTACGTATAATAATATATGGCTGTCCGTCAACCACCAGGGTAGTAATTGCCCAAACTCCATTTATACAATGTGCGTGGTCCTGAAACAACATTTTTTGGTTTTTGTAGTATGTCAACTACATTTTCTGTCAAGATCATGACAAAACTTGGATTAAAGCAACCTCAGTAATTATCTACACAAGGTGAGATTGGTGGCACACAATGACCAGTCAAGTCCTCGTATCTCCATTTCATGTGCCTCAATTTCTGAGATAGGCAATTCATTCCTAAGGAACAAGGCATGTGTTAGGCCTCCATACTTTATTACAAGACACTTTTTGACTTTACTTTTCAAATATATTATGCCCTGCGTGACCATTTGACATTATTGTAAGGGGTTCTGATGTTTGCAGGACCACATTTTCCTGTGTCTAGCTTCTTTACATACCAGTCAACAAATTTCAAACATTTTTTTTATATCTCAGACCACTCATATTGACATTTTCAACGGCCTTATTCATGCATTCTTATAAACCCGGCACAGCATAAATCAAGGACAACTCACCCTTTGTTATAGCAGCAAGGCTACGCAGGTATGTCTGTCGTTTTTGCCTTTCAAATGCAATGTGCTGATAATAACCAACACAATGAGCCAAAAATCTACGTCCTGTGAAAAAAAAAAGATTATCTTATGACCACTCAAAGGAGTGTGAACTTTTTTTTGGGTCACACTGTATTTAAATATCCTTTCCACATAATGATAAGTGTACCATGGAGCTAATATCCTGCCAATTTTTTCCAATTCCATTGACTCAGTTGGGAGTTATGCCACTTAATGATGTTTTGGGGTGTTCCCAATTATTATGCAAATTCTTGGAAAAGCATCCATGGATACTCAAAATGACCCAAATTTATGTGAAGATGCCATCAACATGTACCCCATAACACAAAAGAAAAAATATAACCATCATTTCAAACATAGATGCATTTCCTAGCCATGAAATTTGTGTTATTTTCCTGCATTGAAATAGTATTAAAATTACAGTTTTATTGCAATAAAAAACCTCTGTTAATGAAAAATCGTTACCTTACTCATTCTCCACTTTCCCTAGGTTTATAACTCTCCTGTAAACCAATGGCAATTAAGTTGCACCACTGTATTTGAGAAATATCTTGAAATGAATTGAATGCATCCAATTGCCAATGCTATTCCAATGGGAAGCAGAAGTGTGAGTTTTTGATTTGGTGTCATAATTTGTAAAGATATCAGATTTGGTGTTTCATCACACAGTATGACCGTGGTGTGCTATAAATATATTCGAAGCTGAATTTTGTTGATATTACATTCTTTAAGTCCAAGGGAGGCTTCTTTATTGAGAAAAATGCCCATTTCAATTGTTTTTCAATGCAGTTGTATTATATTGATTTCTTGGTCATGAAGGCATCCACGTTTGAAATGACGGTTCCATTTTTTATTTAGCGTTATGAGGTATATTCTAATGTCAATTTTTAATCAACTTTGTTGAATTTGGGTGGCAATGGAGGCTTTTCAAAGAAATTGCATAATAATTGGGAACACCCAAAAACCTGATTATATAGCATAACTCCTTATTGAAACAACAGAATTGGACAAAAGTCACAGAATATTTGCTTCATGGTGCACATATCATTGTGTGTAAAGGATATCCCAATGGTGTCATTTCTTTTTGAGATATTGCAAAAAAGCATAGTTGCATAATAATTGGGAACGCAGTGTATGGTAAGTTCGGCCCATGAAGCCTAATTCTAGACACTCATGAAGGTTGATTGATGAGTTGGGAGAGAGAGCGAGTGGGAGTCCTCAACACATTTTACATTTACCCAATGGGGTGGGGGGGATCTTTTACTTGTCCATCACAGACAGAGTACAAGGGGCCGCAAATTTGAAATCTCATCAAAGCAACATCCAACTGAAATTTTGCTCATGAAGGTCCACCAAATATTTTGGGTTCCCCACGGAGAGTTCAAACCTATACACACCAAAGAACATTTGATGGAGCAGGCCTGACCTAGCTCTAACCACAGGTGTTAGCCTTTCACAGTTATTGTTTTGGTTTGCAACAGGAGATTATACCAACACATATCTACTTATTGACAAGGTGTAGCAGTAACAAAAAACTAATTGTTCTGTGATCTTATCAGAGGCCCAAGGTCACCTTTGACCATACCATGAAGGCCCCCTGAAGGGAGGGATTTTCTTGGATTTAATTATAAGAGCTTGTTGTTTTCTGTTTCAAGTTTTGTTGGCTCCAGTTTGCTGTAATCATTTTGTGTTAAATAGCAATTTCTAAATCCTGTGTTTTTTTTATTACCACAGTTGTTTGAGTGACCAGAATGTGTAAATTGGCAACCTCAAATTCTAAGATTTGCTGGAGCTTGTTTTAGGATGAATGCATACTAATCCCCTTAACTGCAAACATGAACACCAAAACAGCCCCTCAATCGTGTAAATATACACGTATATACAAAAACACAGTCATTATGGTGCAACCCTTTGAGGCCATTATCTCAACATTCTCAGCAAATCAGAGAAGCTCAGAGAATTGGGTCAGGTCAGTCTGAGGTTATGCTGGGCTCCTGGAAAACTCAGCCAAGTGAGGAGTGAGCAACCTCGTTTCGTTTGAGTGAAAAAGATATATATCGGCTACGGCCTATGCTCTAACCACTCAGCCATCCAGCTGAAGAGGTAGTCTTATAATGTAGATACCAGTGTAATTCTTCATTTTTACACTGCAACTATGCCTCTTTGTACTATCTATCTATCTATCTATCTATCTATCTATCTATCTATCTATCTATCTATCTATCTATCTATCTATCTATCTGTCTATCTGTCTATCTATCTATCTTTCTATCTATCTCAATTCTGAATCATAAATTCTAGTTGCAGCAATGAAAACAGAGCAATGTGTCATTCTATAGCTCCAGTGCTCCTCTTACACAAAAATACATCATACTTAATGTGTATGTAATTCCATCTATCTCAACTGTCCACCTACATTCTTATCTCCAGTCTAGCAAGCTACAAATACCAGCATAGCGGTCACACCTCCCAATTTTGTTCAGATTCATTTTGTCATTTCACTTTTCATATATGGGACAAAAAAGCATAGATCTGCATATATGGTAAAGCTTTCTGCCTGCTTTTAGCTGAACAGTGCTGGAAAGTATCACTACAAAACAAAAAAGCCATGGAGATTTGCCTTATGAGAAATGGCTGGCCTGGATGACCCTTGTAACCCCAAAGGTGTAAGCCATATACATATTGCATGTACATATTGTGACATATTACTTGGTGTATTCCCTGATCTTGATCTCAGGCTCTTAATTCCCACCCACCCCTTGTCTCAAGTGGATACTTAGGTCTCCATGTGAAATCTGCCATCAATCATTGTCTAAGTAATAACACACAACCAAAAATAGTTACCAGGCTGCGACAAGCAATGCTAAAGAACGAGAGCAAACAATAGATATAGAAACTACAATATGCATGAAGAAACAGCAGAGAGTTTGCATATATATCATATGATCGTATACATCTAACTACATTGCATGAAAAATATATTGTAACATAATTACACAATAAGACTCAGCAGGTCAAGACTGGGATGTCACTATACAGCTACAGATCAGTTTCTTTTGGTAAAGTTGTTTGTCCTACCTATACTTTATAATTTCTCTGTGCTCCTCAGGTGTTGTGTCTATCCTTTTTAGTGTCTTTAGAACAAGCACTAACTTTCAAACCTGTCTATTTCTTTCCTCCATAAAATTATGATAAAAGCTCACATTCCACATGTTTTACTTCTGCCACCTACAACAGGGGCATTGAGCGTAAGTCGTGATCTTCTAGAGGGACTCCTTGAATTGGATTGTTTGGATTCTCCAAAAAATGTTAACTGATTGGTTATGTCACTCCTCATAAACACTCCTTTTTGTTTATGTCCAAAAACACCTTCTGTGATTAATTATCTGAACTTGTTATGTCACTTTGTTTTGATTTTCCCATTGTCCACTGTATAACTTGCAGAGCCACTGATAACTTAAAAGTATAAACATTCATTTTGTTATCAAATATTATTGTTATTAGTCTATAACAATTAAAGATTTCCACAGTATGAAAGAAAAAAATTTGGTAACAATGTCACTCTGCCATATCTTGCTCATTTGCATGCTGCTTGTGGTTATTTACATGGCCAGTTCCAGTAGACTGGTGATCTTTTGTGTCAACTGTCTTGTTTTCATGTTTTTCTTTTTCATAGTTTCAAAACTTGCTCTTTCAATCCTTCCAAAGCCACACATCTTTTTTCATTTCCAGTGGGCTCTAACTTGTTTACGTGGTAATGACTGGACAAAACTTCTATTTTCAGTCCTATCAGCGAGCCTCCTTCAGTCATCCCCCTATTTTAGCCACAAACTCTCGTTATCCTCTCGTCGTAAACTCGTCTCATGAGATATCTGTGATTGGTCACGTTTCTGATGCTCACTTAGTAGCCTTATTTGGAAGTGGTCATCAGCAAGTGGCTATTTTCTGTCCCCTGACCTTGGCTGCCCGGATTAACCCATCAATGAATGGAAGGCTTCCACATTTCGAGGGCGCATTGGAACCAAAGTTATATCTGTCCTCAACCATTGCAGGTCTCCTGTTATCAGCCAAACACAAGCTTGCTTTTCATTGCGACAAATCCCATATTCTTTACTGTCCATTTATTGTCTTATGTTTGACTGTTTAAGTGTTTGTCTTGTGGTATAAGCCGGTTAATTACCATGGGATTAGGAATATATGTTTATCACACCTTGGGCTAAAGAGCTCAGGTTATTATTCAAATATTCCTCTCCCTTGGTGAATAACATATACATACTTGTAGTGTAATTCTGGCTTATGAGTGCCAATCAGAGGTACAAATGCTATAAATATAACAGTTGGCCATTTTGTAAAACAAATCATGTATAATCTTACCCTCAAGTTCACAATATTATTAGTACAAGTAATGACTGTTCAAAGTGAAGCATTTACTACAGTCCTGGTCACTGCTCATTGACTGACCTATATCTTGACCATTTCGCAAACAAATCACTTCAAAGCGAGCTTTGGATCTCTATTTGTTGACCACCAATGGCGCAGGATCACTGGGTAAACATTTCGACCGGGGGTGTAGCAGAAACTCATTTATTGCAGGAAGGAGAGCCAATGGTGAAGGATTAAGTGCTGTAATATACCCCCAAGGAGCTGAAAAGGATCTAAGGCATCTGGACAGCGTGTTATTCAAGTTTGGGATGTCCACTGATAGATGACATCAATGCTGTCAGAGAGATATTCTTAGCGTTGGTAGCCGTAGGAAGATGAGGTCAAACGGTGACAGGGTGAGGAGGTGGCAATACCAATCGTGTGAAGTGGAGCTAGAGTAAGTATGTTTGTGTCATTTTGACAAAATGAGAGAAAAAAAAACTTGACTGCCTTTGAAGTAGTTCCAGAAGAAGTGTGATATACATACTTCATGGTAAAGTTAAAGATTGCTTCCGGCTTTATTTCAAAGCTATAGTTGCTGCCTCTGGCTCTATTGTATAAAGCTTAAGTCAATGCAAAGGTAAACAGTGATACTATTGCATTGTGAAATACTGACTTGTGATTGGCTGACAGAGGTGTCGAATGTTACACTGTATACGCTTTGGATATCCACTGACAGAGAACACGAATGAGGGTTGATTTTCACCTCTTTACCTTGATAACTCAGAGGCTACAGACCTGACCAAACGTACTTTGTCGGCCACTCATGTTCTGGGTTCTGGAGGAGGCCCATCACTTGACATGTCAAGGATATAGAGTATCACTTGACATGATAAGGGCGTTATACACATTTATAAATATCAAATTATATCAGACATAGGGTGATATTTTGGTCTGAGCCCATGGAATGACATTTCACTAATCCTATATGAAATAGGATTTGATGGTTATTTATCATTCACTATTTTGCTCTTCGTAACTGACAGAACCGTGTATTACCAATAATGTTATTCATGACACATGTTCTAACCAGATCGATCGAATCTTGAACTGAAAAATGATGGCATATGAAACTTAATTGGTATTTGTATTGTACTGTTCATTCTCAGCAATCTCTTTTTCTTGATTTGGATTGTTTGCCAGAAATACAGACTAAAAAAACCTCATCGTATAAATATGCGGTAAGCCGTTTAAATGGTTACATCTCTTCTCCGCATCAACTGCCAAATAAAGGCTATAATCATCTTTGCCTATGGTATTGGTTGCCGCAACCACCAAAGGCAGCTTTAGTTATCATGAAATTTGCATAAACATGGCACAAGAATCTGGAGGAGAACAATTTTGTAATTTTTAACAAATAAAATTCATTACAAGTTTATTCTCCAGCATCAATGCTGTGAAATTTTTGGTGAGCCTTCTACTAGATTCGGCTCATGACAGCCGCAAAACAAGCCCCTTAGGCAGTGATGAGGGAAACATTACCCAAGGTTCAACTTCAAACGCCGGAGCATTCTGCATTAAAGTGATCGCTGTGTGATAAGAGTGACAAGTAGACCAGGAGTCTGGCACATTGCCTATTTATTTGTCTTGTATATAGTTGCCACAACATAGAACACTTATAAATGCAACCAAATTCCATTTAATGCTCCACAGGTTGGTCTTCGTGGAGTTTCAAGAACAATATTGATTTATTTATTTCTGACATAAAGTTTTGGAAACCAGGGAAGCATTGCTGCTTATAGAACTGGCACCTTTGATTCGAATCCATGACCTCAGAGCCAGCTGTGGCACATGCAGGCAAACACAGATTTGCCATTATAGGCCTTGGAGAACTCTGGTTCATGACCAAAAATAATAACAATCTTGCTTTAAGTTTTGAATTGTTCATTTTGTTAATCAGTGCCATTTGTATGCCGGAAATAAAACATGCAAACGAAGAGAGCATGCGACAGCATTGAAATGAAATCCATGAAGCATTTGTTAGCAAATTGTGGCATTTGCATCTTTGTTTAGCGTAACAATATGACGGCAGCACGTGCGCAGTTCATGCAACACCATGGGTGAACCTTAACACATGCACGTTGGAATGAAGGCGAGGATTGCTTTAGAAAGTTATGGCTGTATCTTTAGTTTTAGAATCTTTGTAAATTTTTCAGAAATGTTTACAGTGTTGCAAATATTTAAATAGGAAATGCCATGGTTGGATATTGTCACTGCAGAAGCCACTTATTTACTCAGACCGGGAACAATATTATAGAAATATTTGATGGTGATGATTCCAATATAGAGTATAATTTGACGAAGAAAAGCAATATTGGACAATGGAACTTGCGCTGAGTCTGACACTGTTTTTTCTGAGTCCAATTACACTCTATATTGGATGACCTGCCATCTAATATTTGTTATATTCTCCATACATGAAGCCGCTTTTAAAAGCATAGGTTCAACCGTTTTGACTGTAGAGGAATGCCAGTTTGTGTTTCTTTCGGTTATACTGCTGAATTCTCTTTTTAAAAAACGTATCTCGTCATATTTCAGCAATGGGTAGCCACACAAATATATAATTTATGTATTCTGAATCTTCCATCACCAAGAAGCTGCTTTAATTTTGATATTTTTTATTCTATTTTAAAGCATAATGTTCACATATAAACAAAAGCATGCATGCAGAAAATTGGTGAACATTTTTTGTCACTAAATGTCGTACCATGGTCCCATAACCTATGGAAGCAATGTTACATTGCTTTTAAAACATTGTCGTCTTCATCAATACGCAACTTTTGTCATCATTAGTGTTTTTCTGTATCTTCCCATTGACAGAGTCAATTTGATGTGCAATTAATTTTTTTACTTAAAGTGAAAAGCACAACATTTTAAGGTATGACAAAATAAGAAGGGTCCAAGTCCTTTTTTTCACCCTTTCTTAAAGTGAAAAGCACAACATTTTGTCTTGCAGTTGCTGCAGCAGTGCAAAGCAGAAGATGTTTCCTCTCAGGTCCACCCTCACTGCCCTATATTATGGCAATAAAAACCTCACTTCCCAATATAACTTTTCACTGCCCAATATAAATTTTCCTTGCCGAATATAGCGGTAATAGTGGACAATAACAAGCGATTGTGATTGGCTGATGCGATCCAAGTTGAGAATATTGGGGAAATACATCCCATCCCAAATCATGAGTTAAGCTTTTCAGTTTTCATCTTTCCTGTGCGCAGTGGAAGTGGGTTCAAACCCTGGTCTGGCCAATAATGAATGGCATCTGGAATGGATGCAATATAAAATCATAGTCAAGCTACATTAATTGTTGTATTTTTATGTAATATTGCCAACTGGGTATCTTAACAAGCACCTCAAGTGGAGTAGGTGGGAGCACTGACACTGTAGCAAGACCACCTGGTATATTGCTCACACCTACAACTTCAAGAGTGCAATTGATGTGTGGTTGCATCAAAGAGACAAAGCTGCAATTACATGCTTATATCGAGAAACACAAAGGCACACATGAACTGTCTGATTTGCCTACAAAGAAAGCCACATTTGTACATGTATTTGGGGGATAAAACAAATCAATGGGGTTTGTTCTTTTATTGTTTGATATCCTGACACATGCCGAATGTGTAATTCCTTTTGAAAGATGGATTGATGATTGGGGCTTCACATCCTGTATTTATGAACAGTGCTAGGCTGTTAAGGACATTAAAGCAAGACCGAGCAATGAGGTGAAGGATGAATGAAACCACTGTCCAACATAGGTCATGGTGTTCTACATGTCAAGCAATGGAAGTGGACTTGCGACACAGTTACATTAGCCCTGAGCATTACCAACTGAGTTAACCATTTGGCCTTTCTTTTGGAAAGACTGGAATTAATTAATTAGAATCTCAGCTTGCAAAAATATTCCATACTTTGAACACAATGTGCAATTTTCCAGAGACTCACAGCACAAGCACTCCACCATTATGTCTGCCACTGGCAGCTGGACGTGTAGGCTGATAATATGCTTTGGATCAGTTAGGCATACAGTGCCGCCTGTAAGTAAGTGAAACAGGTGATATTTTGCCATTGCTGCAATGGTAAACATCCTCAACCAAACAGAGGAAAACATATCGGGTCATAAAAGCTGATAGTTGAGGTGAGTTTGATAACTATGGCTGCTACTAAGTAAGTGAATCACCCTTCCCTATAACAACATTGGGCCTGTATTTTACTTATCAAAGACTTTGACCCATACCTAACTCCAACTACAGCAAAGAAAATTGGCTTCCATTTTTATCCCACACAAATCACATATCGGCCTTTATGACCCAATATATATGTTTTCCTCTCATGGGATGAGAAGTCATGCTTCCACAAGCAGTTTTGCTGAGGATGTTTAGCATTGTGGTAATAGCAATATATCAATCGTTTCACTTACCTACAGGCGGCACTGGATACATGTATTTCATTATCAAGACAAGACGATTGATACAACATGGTAGGCCTATTACTTAAATTACAGAAATCAAGAATCGTAAATCTTATTCAATATGAATTCTTTCCTTCTATTCTTGCGCCTGTATTCTTCGGCACGGTGTCTGTGGCAGACGACATATTCCTATCAGCACTTATGGTCCCATGCATACTTGATGGACCCCGGGAGAATGTTATACTCTCCCGTGATTTATATCAAGACAGCCATACAGAGACGGTGAATGAAATATAGATAAACCTTTCTTGCCACCGAGACCATAATAATGTCTACCGGAATAAGGCAAATGGGAGAGAAATTGGTCTATACATAAATGTCACAAAAAATCAAGAAAATGGCCGATGAGAGAATTGAGATTTAGGCGTATGTACTATAAATATGGTATGAACCAACTTTTCTGTTCTTCTCATTGGTTTCGTGATATGATTCTTGTGCAAATTATTCAACAAAATGATGCAGATATGACGACAGAATGAGGATATAGAACCCGATAATCAGTGGGAGCGATAGTTAGGATAAATGCGAAGGAAATGGGAAGTAATTTGGAATGTATCGCTGTTCAGGTGGTATGTAAATGAGGCTGCTGCACTGGCTGCCATTGATGAATATAATCTGTATTTGAAGTTTGCTTCAATGTGACTTATTTTAAGACTTGATATGAGGTTTGATATAAGGGGCTGGTGACTGGTGGCGTTGGATGAGGAAGTATGACATTGACACATTGCTCTCAGCTTTAAAATACTATCACTGCTTGAAATTGACCAATCACTATAGTCGGTGAGCGCCTTTTAGACCTCTAGACAACATGCCAAAGAGTACTTAAAGATTGTAGTTAGGCCTGCTTATTTTGCAAAAATGTTGACATATGATCTGATTCAGTTGTGTGATATTAAATGAACTAAATTTTTCTTCTCTTGAATTTGTTGTGTCAACTTCAAACTGAAATGCAAGAAGCAAAATCAGCAGTGACTTGTTATGTTGGAGGTGTAGGCTATATAAAGAACATTGAAAATGAAACTGAACAGAAGGCAAATCAGATAACATGATAAATGGAAAAGCTAGCACCAATGCGAATAGTATTCATATATCATTGGTATCCTAATTGTAGGCTCTCAAATTACTAAATTTGTAAATATCTAAACTTGTGAATAAGGCTTGCATAAAAATAATTGACAAATTCTTGCTGCATTTGTCTCTGTATAGTGTATATTGTAAAACCGCCTATTCTGTAGCCATACAGTTTTCTGTGAAGTTTAATGCACAGAGCATCATCACCCATGTGAAAAACAGTCATACAAAACAACTTCGGTCGATGCAGCAATAGTATCAAAGAAAACTTGGATACAATGAAGATATGAATATTTAAGTTTGTATATGGCACAAATTAATGTGCAACAAATAAATATGACACGAAACAAATTCTTCATTTCTGCGAAATGACAAGAAAATACAAGTATCTGCCTGGTTGGCTGTGAATATCACTGTTCATAGTCAAAATATCAGGGCCTATGATATTGTAAAAAATACCACCCTTCAAGGACGATATTTTTAACAATGGTTATGACATCACCAGCATTTCAGCTGCCTGATGATGTCACAAACCAAACAAGGGCCAGAATAATGGGATTGTGATGTCATGTCCATTGTTACTCCATGGCGACGTCACATTTTTGTAATGGCAGAAAATAGTCCCTCTTTATAACTGAAAATTTGAGGTAAAACCAGGTGATAAAAACAAAACAACCACGCGTCAGGGCACTTCGTACAATATCACTCGCTGTTGTGTGAATTAATATCACTCTCGCCCTGCGGGCTCGAGTGATATTAATTTACACAACAGCTCGTGATATTGTTACTCAGTCACCCTGACTTGGGTTGTTTTGTTATAGTATCTGCCTGGCAAACTACAATGACAACATTACATTGTCATTTCAGTTGGCAACAAAGTTGTTTGTGGAAGATCTTACCAAGGTGTACGTCAGTGTGTGGGTTTGAATAATACAGTCTATAATAAGTGTGGCTCGCAAATGAAGAATTCCTGGTTCTATTTCAAGTACAGTTGTATGTTATATTTTATTTATCATTCATTGAATAACAAATGGTGCATTGAGCAGGCGGAATACTGAGGCAATTTTTACAATATTTAATTACAAGTAACCCTGCAGCGAGAGTTTAGATTAGAATTACAGATAAGGAAGAGAGAAATTTGAAAGTAGCAAGTTAGGTAGATAGATTTACATAAGGGGACTGTTCTACAGCATTTCATATTCTGAGGGATAAATAACAAAAGAACTGACAAGAGCAATTTTACTGATTTAATTTTTTTTCAGCAGAAAGACCAGTTTTCTTAAGGATTACATGAGTCAACCTCTTAAACTCTATCTTCTAATTAGCAGTCACGTCTTCCATGTGCCAGATAAGTTGGCTATATTGAGGTTGGGGGATAGCTCAGTTGGTAGAGTGTCGAGTTCCTATCGGGAGGTCTGTCCTTGCATGGATTCGAGCCAAGGCAGGGCCAGCCTCCCTATGAGCCTCTATATACTTTAAATAGCGCCTGACCTTGTCCAAGCCCACGGGAAATTAAACGGAGTCGGGTTGTATCCAGTGTTCTATAATAAAAGATGCTGGACATCCCTGAATAAATTGAGTATATACTAGAATCAGCCATTCCATCACTCAGCATCATAAGGAGGTCGCCATTCTATACAAAATTGTCAAGAAAGATGGGATGAACGTTTATACAATGTAGATGTAGATGTAGATATGTAATGAATAAAAGAAATATACAGGATGTTTATGTAGAATTGTAGATAAGTATAATGAGCACAGCTACAGCAGGTGAATTTGAATGTGCAAAATAAGTGTGGGTTCATGTTGAAGTTCGCAATCTGTGATTCATATTGCCCATAATTTTTTTGATCATTAAAGGACAACCGTAACCAAAATGACGCTTTTGTTCACTTTTTTTCTTATGAAAGAATAGGCTACTAGTACAAGTGCATCCTGCCAAACTAAAAAAAATTTGGTTTAACTGTATATCAGGAAAAATACATGAAATTGGGATTTTGCCAATATTGTGTCTCCCTTCAGCATGCTCAGTCAGCTGATAATTATAAGTGACGTAGGATTGGGTGGGCTTCCCGCTCTCCTCCAATAAAAGGAACAAATTTCAGAAATATTCTTCTGCTATTTTGTTCACCTAACATGCCTGTGATAGACAACAAGGAATTATAAGATACACTGTTTGATATAATACCAGCTGTGATTTAGCAACATTGGGATGAAGATTTTATTTGTGAAAATGACAGTATCTAATAAAAGCAAACAGAATAAAACAATTTACAACTTTCAGTCATTCAACCATGCCCTGAAATTTGATTGGTTGATTTTTTCTCAAGGTTTTCAGAGTGAGCAGTGACTGATTTGGGTCATAAAATGTGTAATTAAATGTGTAATACAATAATGAAGCAACCCGATACACCCCCCGTGCAGCTTTTAGGTAAAATACATCTATCTATCTATCTGTCTATATATCTATCTATCTATCTATCTATCTATCTATCTATCTATCTATCTATCTTTCTATCTATCTATCTATCTATCTATCTATCTATCTATCTATCTATCTATCTATCTAATATTCTCAACCTTGAAATTATCCATACTGTTGAGACCCAAAACTCTGCATGTATTTGACCCAAAACTCTGCATGTATTTGTTCATCTCGACAATCTATATAGGCCTATCTATCAGCTTTTATCTTTCTAAAATATCAGTTGCTGCCATCACAAGATGCGATCTGGACTTGGCAAATATGGAGTAAATTAACCAATGTCAAGAATCAACCAATCAGCACATCAGAATAACTATGATTGTCATTGATTGACAGCTGGCTACTAGATAGAACCTCCCACAAGCATTTGCATGATTTTCCACAGTGTCAGTTGCGTTATTTTGTCAGCTTTTTAAGCTTCATCTCTTTGTTCCTAAAATATTTCACTGCTTGGTCTTACAGTTCTTTCATGCTTCTAGAGGTCACAACAAGTCATATATTTGTTTATTCATTACCCAGTCCTATGTGTCTCCCCCTGCTTCCTTCCAACAGGAGTCGCTTTTTGTTGTTCCAAAACTTGGGCCAATTTCGAAACGATAACTGTGGTGTTTCTGTTAATGGTAGGCCTACATTTGAAGTTCTCAACAAATCAAAAAATTGCATGACAGTGTGCCTTTAATACAGTAAACATACACGCCGTGCAAAAATCTATATGAACACATTTTCTATGAACCTATTTTCTGCATATCAAATTCACCGGCTGTAAAAATCTCTCAGTTCAGCTACTAATAGTACTCATTGAAAGGGTATAACTCTGAGCCAAGAGTATATATTATGTCTATAGGCCTATCTTAGGTCCAATCCATTCACGTGGCTCTAAAATACCCACCAAGTAAGGTCAATGGCCTGCCTGATATATTTTTGATGAAATGGTCCCATTATTCCATCGAGTAGAAGTAAATGTCCTTTTTATGCATTTCACCCTCAAGGATTGCATGCAATTGGTAAACCGCAAGTGCTTCGCTACCACACATAGCAAAAAATAAATGCAAGTTGCAAAAAACACACCAAACATAAAATTTACATGCACTGTTTGACAATGTTTGTGCATATATACGGAAGTCTGTCAACAAGTGCAAACTTCTTTTATAAAAATTAGAAAAAGAAAAAAAACACACAGGAAACACACTTCATTCTGATTGCACATGAGTATTATGAGGTGTGAACGAATGATGCAGCGTGCTAAACTGCCAATACTGCCGATACCGTTACCCGATTCCATGTTGATAAGTAGTTTCATGTTCCCAACATCAAAGGTATGCAAAGCACAGTATGCCCGCATATCTGGCTAACTTTTATCTAATTTTGTTAAATTTTTGTTACATTTAAAAGGCCTACATTACATTTTCTCAAAGCAAACTGCAATAGAATTTTCTATAGGCAACCCCATTTTCAGCAACAATGTAAAATTTGTAAATTCAGTCAACCATCCAATAAAGTGGATATGGGTGGTCCAAAGAAACCTTTTTCAAAATTTTCCTGATTTGATTGATTGATTGATTGATTGATTGATTGATTTATTTCCACTGTTGTTGATATTTACAGAAATTAATAAAAAAATGTGGAGGGAGCTCCCAAAGACCAAACAATTGAACTTGTACTATGATAGAAAGAATGCTAAAGGTTGCAAAAGGCTGATAAATTGTGATTCTGAGTTTCAAATTTGGGATTTCAGATACATATTGTACATATTTGGAATTCAATTTCTTCAATGCAATGATAGACCGCCTGCTGTTGTAGACAGCAATAGACTGAAGTAAGTCACAACAGATTGAACAAATTGTTTCTGTGCGCAGCAAAGGCAGTTGCTGATGTGACAATACTGACTGTGTAACAATTTGCAAAACAACAGCATTTCAACACAGCCACTTTCGGGAACATGAAGAAACCTGACAAGTTTCGCAAATTTTCCTGTGGGACATTTTGGCAATATAGGTGTAAACCATGAAAAGCTACAGTAAGTATATGTGGTCTAGAGTCTGATTAAGCTATCTCCAGAAGCCAGACCCCGCACCACTTCAGGTTCAACAAGTCACCTCCCTGAAAAGGTTCATTTCGTGAGCCTTGCTACGGTTGCCAGCGCATTGTGACGGAGACAAGGATTTGTTGGAATGGCACTTGTGACCACCCCACGCACCTGTTTCGTGATTAACCCAATAATCACATGCTTCCACTTGCCTGGTAATTTCCTGGACCAGGATGCTGCTGAGTCAACATCCCCTAATTTCACATGCAGTTTACGCACCGGAGCTTACATTTGAGACGGAAGGAGAACGACATAGGAAAGATAAGTCGGGAAGAAGATTCTCCCAGCTTGAAATTACTTTCAGTGTTTTTAGTCAAACCAAGATATGGAGGTTGGTTAGCTGGTTAGTAAAGCTACTAAGGGTAAATGGATGACTTGGCTTTTACGTCCTGTATTTATACACAAAGGAAGCTTTTTGGAAAAGGAGGATCACATGCCAAGAATGATAGAAACTGCCATCCATCGTCCAGCATAGGTGCAAGTAACCGATAATGGCTGGAAGTGGAATTGAATCTGTATAGCCAGTGCTTGGAAGCTCAGTACTTATTATTCATGAAAATCATCTAATCTCGCAATAGGTAATGTTATGGGTTGCACCATATATGTTGGATGGACCCCAATCCCTAGCTATCAATATATCAATGCTCAAATGAATGCTCTTACTGAAACAGAAAACGTGGAAAAGCATGGGTTAGCAAGTGGCCTGTAACTGTTGCAGGCACCGCCATAAACCATTAATATGTGCTGCTGCAACACTGACCGATGGTGCCATGTTGAATAATGGACGAGTGACAGCTATTCTTGGTTCTGTGACCCAAACTGACCATTGCCCACTAAACAAGGGGATCCAATAAGCCCAGGCCTAGAGGTCATGAGTGAAGCCATGTCAGAATGGCCATTTCACTTACTATATTGTGAGTATCGACAGTTTGCAATTATTTTTCCTGGTTAGCACCAGCAAATTAGCAAATGTGGCAGCAGCTTGTTAGGTCAATGTCAATCGACTGTATGCAAAATGCATGATGTATACATACTCTAAGCTATTGGATTTTTACCCACTGAGACTATAAATAAGCCAGAGAAGTAACCAAAGCATTGAAAGCAAATGGAGAAATTTGTGGAATGACTCTTAAAATTGTATTAGGCCTATAAGTGAACCACATTTGCCAATGAAAATGCTATCTTTGCTACATATTACTAAAAAAGCTAGCAGTGTCTTGTGTAAATGATATGAACAGGCAGACATATATAATGATAAGAATATGGTGAGATGTGAGCCACCCATATAATAAATAAACTTATTATTTCAACTTGATCTGGAAGTACATGTACCCTATATAACTTTTAAAACTCAATTTCTGAAATAAACTAGTTAACCAACAACATTAATTTCTTTCTGAAGGTGGATCAAGTAAAAATGGCGAGCGACAAAAGTGAAAAGGTTCTCACTACTGGCATAACATTTGCCATTTTTATTTCCATAACAAAGTTATTTCAGTTCCCAGTTAAAAGCAATTATCTCATGTTTGCCTGCTATCTCCTGCCTATGAGAGATTGCTTTAATGACATCTTAAGCTGTTTTTAGAATCCTCGTAGATTTATCACTTAACCTGATAAAGCCACTTTCACATTTTATAATGGAAAAAATAATTTCCGGCTTTCGAAAGAGACATTTTAGCATGTCAAATCAATCCACTATCAATTTATTACTTCCTATGAAATGGATATTGCTTGCGGAAAAGATATTAGGATAGAATCTAGTTATTGCTTCAGATTTGAATTGAAGCTGAACCGAAACCCTATTTCCTGTTTGAATGGAAATGATATCTATAATACGAATGCGGTTTTATTTTATTAGTAGAAGGTGCTCATCCCCCGAGGCTTGCTTTTTCACACTCTAAGCAAACAACATTATTTCTTGCAAGAGCATGCAAAGCCATATAACCTAAATCCGTCTAATTGAAGACTATACTTGTTTAGAAGGAAAGTGGAGCCCAGTTGAAACCCAATCGAAACTAGGAATTACCCTATCAGCATGCCTCAGCGGTCCAACGTCGGCCCAGCGTCAGTCCGATGTCAGCAGCATCGGACCAGCTTCGGGCCGACGTTGGACCGCCGAGGCATGCGGATATTTATTTTTTTCAAATAGGTCAATTAATTCTGCATAGTACCATGCATGGTATACTGAAGTCAGGCCACAAAGAAACACGTCATGGCCTCACATGTATATATGTGTTCTTCAATCTGTGCTATTCTATAAAAAATCTTTTATATTGATTGTGGTAAAAACAGGGGAAAGCACATTGATGCAAGCTCATTTTTTATTATCAAAAGATTTCTGTCAAAGTGTTTTACACTTTTTGTCAAAGAGACCGAACCTATATTGTCCATATTTCATATAGAATAAAATGAGTGTTTTTTTCTATTTTCAGATTTTGTGTGTAAACATATGAGTGCACTCCTTTGTAAATGACTCTTTGGAGATCTCAAATATACCAAATGCATCAAAAGTAATGTAATTTTGCATTCTTCTACCTGGAAATGTTTTGAGTTTAGGCCGAAGAACAAAATTATTTGTATCAATTTCAAGAGCACCAGACAATGCACTGGCCTTGGCAACAATTTCAAGATAATGTACGAAAAGTTATTTTAATGTTGACAACATCTTTCTTCATATGGTGTACATTAAAAAGGGAGTATTCCATTATCTAGCCATCCATTTCCTTGAGTATGATGCCAGATAAATCAATTAGACACTTCTTGTTGGAAAAATTACTTAGAATTTCCATCAAATGTGCATGTATTAAGATTAAAACAATAAGACTATTGATTTTAGGATGGGTCTTGAGGCGGTTTGGGATTAGCTGAGTCTTCGTTGCAGCCTCTATTGTATACTTGCTCGATGAAAATTTTTGGCAAATTTTCTGTTTCTATGGTACATGCTTTATCTCTGACAGAACTTCATTAACTCGATTATTTCTTTTATTAAGATTTGTTTTACTTACTTCAATAGTCTCCTGCGTGGCCTAATGGTCAAGAACGCTTGTCCACCATCTTAGGAGGGGGTGGACTGTATCTTAAAGGAAGAAGAAGTAGAATGTTTACAGGCTTATAACATAATTGCTGATTATTGCATGCATAATGAGCCTGTGAGGCTGTGCCAGTGTGCCTGTTATATATTGCCACAGTTTGGTTTAGTGATCTTTACAGTCAAGGTCAAAAAGACTGATTCCAGTAAAACCTGAATGGGTAAGGAGCTTGAATATTTCATATTTTCGAGATATTTGATTGGCTTATAATAGTCTAAGCAGCCTTTTAATTGGCTGTGAAATGTCAGTGTCATGCTAAGCATGTACATCATATATACAGCTCTTGTCTATCAACCAAAAGTCACTCGTTTATGAACATACTTCTGAGGACAAATCAGTCCTTTCAAATGGCATTTGCTGCAAGCACCAAACATAAGGAATCGTCAAGGAAGATCCGCAACCAGCCTCTGCGTGGCATCTTGTTCTCAGTCAGTCAAATTTGAAGGATACTTAGTTATTGAATGGATTATAATGAAAAAACAGATGTTACAGCATACCAAATTGCACCTGCAGAATGATTTTAAATTCACTAAATTTGACCAGTGATCAGTGGTTATAAGATTAGTAAGATCTCATATATGTATACATTATCATTTTTCATATAGTATATACATGAATGTCCCTCGGTGTTCCAAAAAAAACAATCCTCAGAAAGCTAAATTAAATTCATCCTATATCATTTGAATATTCCTTGCATTAATTTTTCTCCTTAGTGATTACAGTCCTTGTCATATTTACGTGGAATCTCAAGTTTTTTTCCTATGCTGTTGAATTGTGATGTCAGAGATGACTCTATTCTAGCATTGCAACATATGTAAATTAACTACAAGCAGTGATGTCATTTCAAACTGGGTCAGATTCCCCAGCTTCTAGCTAATGTTGATCCTCCTGAACTGAGCGTCACAGTTTCAACACAGTGTCACAGTAAGAGTTTTATCAGCGAAGCCCCCACAACTACGTCATCACAGCTTGATAGCCAATGGGCTGACTGTAAACTACGTCATCACAGTTCAAACATTGATATATTGAAGGAAGCATTACATTTTTGATCCCAATGATTTATCACAGCAATCACCAGTCTAATCCTACCAAATGGCAGCTTTGTGAGCATTCACAGTAAACAACTGTTATAATCCTCACAGAGTTGTTTGATAAATCTACAAACTTGCTAACTTACAACTTTAAACTTTGATGGAAGTTGGTATGAACAGAAGGCTTTGACAATTTGTTCGTAAACACATGGCTTATGTTATTTATATTTGTTCTGGCAGCCCATTGGCTGAGAGGCTGTGATGTCAAACTTGCATGGGTTTTTCCCAGACCCAATTTTAACTCTGACACTGAGTTGAAACTGTGATGCTCAGTTTGGTGGATTCGCATTGGTTAGAAGCTGGGGAATCTGACCCAGTTTGAAATGACATCACAGCTTGTAGTTAATTTACATATATTGCAATGCTAGAAAGAGTCATCTCTGACATCACAGTTCAACAGCATAGAAAAAAACCTTGAGATTCCACATAAGTATGACAAGGACTATAATATAAATACTTTTTCAGGAATTGTTTTCTTAACCATGTATAGATGAAATGGTTGTTGCAATATTGTCATGTGCAGCAACCTTAATTTCAGGGAAACAAAATTAGGCTCAGATAATATCAAAGGAGAATCTTCCAAGCCTTCAGTGAAAAATTACTATTTTTATAAGGCCTGGTTTTTGTTTTAGACATGAAATCTGGCCTAACGGATGTGGCCTTTTAAAAAAGAATTGTGCATAATTATGCGGAATCGGCCACAGATAAGCATAAAATACATTGATTTGAATTTTTCCTGATGGTTTGAACATTAAAACAGTGTGCGTTTTCTCGCATGCATTTGCAAAACTGCAAGAAATTATTTTTCCAGATAAACGAATTTTAGCTTGCCTCGGGTCAGCAAGTCTCAGCTTTGTTAAGCCGTAATGCATGATGCAGTGTTTATCTGCTTGGTTCTTGTGGAATACACCGCGTTTCCAATTATTATGTTAGCACGCTTTTTCATAATATCTCCAAAAGATATAAAATCATTTGGATATCCTTTACACATAGTAAAATTTGTGCAATGGACCTAATATCCTGTCAAGTTAGTAATAGTTCATTGGTAGTTATGCTATATTATCAGGTTTTCGGTGTTTCCATGAATCCCATTTATGTTGCAATTTCTTGGAAAATCATCCATGCATAATTTACAAAACTGACAAGCATCCATGCATTATCTACCAAAGTGATCTTTAAATGCAAAGAACATATACCTCATGACATTAAATGAGAAATAAATCATTTTTTCAACTTGATCAAGAACATCCTGCCAATGGAGTACCTGGCAATGAACCATCTCAGGGTTTCAGGCAACTGAGAAATTGATGTTTTAAGAGATAACCAATTTATCCAAGGATGCACTTGCTTGAGTGAACTTGTCAATAACAATTAGGCTTATTAAATATAATTATAGCAATGTCAACAGCCTGTCAAAATTCTTGGAGAAAACTTGAATGCAATTAAGGATAGCTTCAGGCTACAAACAATCTTTACTAATTCAAATAACATCAATAACAATGAAAAACTTTCATAGTTTTATACATTAATTGCATCAATACCTTTTTACGCATTGCAAGTTACGACAGTTTTATCTGAATTTAAGTGCATTTTTCACATTAAAATAATTCTGGAGATCCCGGGTTCAAATTCTATTCTCCATACTCAAGCTACAGAGAATATAATTATGCATGCTATATGTCACTACATAGATGTAGCCTCCCATCTGATCCTCCAACGAAACTGCTGGAATTCAAATGCCCACACTTAAGATATCCACATAGTGAGTCACACACATATTATATTAAGACCTTACATTGTATACATTGCACTAAAGTTGTTGTTCGCAGGGTTTTATGATAAAGAAACATGCATGAGGTTTGTAGGCCTACTTGAACTCGAAGCATGTAGAACTGGAGGCCACAACATTAAAGTAAGCACTAAAAGCTACACTTGAAAGTCCTTTATTGTTGTTACATTCTCCCTTGAGCTCTCTCAAGAATCTTATCTGCCTTGCAGTTCTGTTTTGCTTGGTATGTCTCTTTTCCAGCAATAATGTTTACAAGATAACAGGAGCAGCAAAAGCCGGAGCATTTGCTGATGTTTATGCATACCATCAGCCATTCAAACCACAAGGTATCAACTTTCACTTCTTTTGTATTGTTGTATGAGACTAACTTCTGTTGTAGTGCATGGAAACAGTGTGAGAACAGCAGATCAATGTTATGTCACCATCTTAAAAATGACAAAGACAAAGCAGATTAAGAAACTTCTATTATCAAAATGTAGCTAATTGTTTCATTAAAAAAGTATCGCAATTACATGCGCAACCCCTTTATGTCTCATATGCCCGAAGATTGCAGCATTGATCCTTGTAAATATATACATAAATCTCATTTCAAAACTTAAAGGCCAAAATAATACTGCCAGACATATTTTGATAAAACTGGAGTGTTTCTTGATAATTTGATACAAAACATCGGAATATTTTCATCTTTCAGATCGGATAGACAGAGTGTCATTGATAGACATAGTAAGTGTAGTGCTCTTTGCCCAGTTCTTGGTGTAACGTTTCATTGATGAACTGAGAGAGAGCGTTACCTTTTGTGATAGTTTGTTTACCTGCCCAGCTGCAAGCACAGTCTACATACGCATATTTTGCAGGGTTTTTGGGGGGGGGGGCTGCAGCCCCCCATGGCATCAGGACAAATGGCTCATCAGGGTATGTCTCTAAATAGCCCACACAGGTGCTGATGAGACGTAAAACACAAATTCACTCACTCACTCACTCATCAGGGAAAATCCTGAATCCTGACCAAATATCAGGGCAGATCCACTGCCCTGGTCATATTCGTGCCATGTTAAAATTTCAGGGCAAAATAGTCACAGCCCCCCTGCGAGACAGCCGTCCAGTACGCCTATGGGCACAAACTTTCAGTGGAGCAGGCCTGGAATAACTAATGAACTGACCAACCAGCGGAAAAAATGTCAGTAAATTCATCATGTCTCCTTTCTTAGCTGATTGACTTTGCCAATGACATAGGCAATATTCATATTAATGCCCGATAGAAACTGACCCCTGTCAAGACTTTCAAGTAATATATTTGAAATTATGACTCATAATTAGTGAGTGTCCTTGAATTTTTTGCAAATTAATGTTACAGATACCAGACAAAAAAAATGAAATATTCAATTCTTGTGGTTGAATATGAGATATGTCAAAAAAGATAAATATCGCAGAAAAATAAGATTACTAATTCTCAGATAAAAGAAGACTCATTCTTAAATCTTCATTCCTCTTATGTCTGACATTATATTTCTAGATATTTAGAAATAAGATATCTCAGATATAGATTAAAATTGTTTTCCTTGAAATGTAGAAAGATATAGCTCTATATGTAGGACTCAAACCTGATCGTATCAGTCAATTTAGCATGGTCTGAATTCATACATCTGTTGTTGGCCTATAGATCTTAATTTTTCACATTGAAAAAAAAGGTTTGTGTGAAACAGACAAAATGAACCTTAGCTGGTGTCCGTCCAAAATTTTGTGTAATTTCAGACAAAAGATATGTGTATTTTTGACATTTCATTGTCAATCTTGAACGTCATACACCATGCACTGTAACAATGTTAGCCCAGTCTGGAATTACCCTGCATCCTTCCTGAAGTCCTGGACCCCTTAAACTGATCCTGACATTTAAGTTATATTGTACGCTCCCTAGAACTGAAATAAAGTGTGCAACCAAGGATCACCATGTAGCGGATGTAGTGAGCAGTCTGGAAGAATTCAGTATGAATTGGAATCATTGGGGGGAGATAGATAGTGATAGCAAAGAATGACATCATTATTGCACACCCTCTAGGCCTGTACATCACCACCTTCAAAATGCCGAGTTCTTGCGGGAACAACAGCGCAACCACCACACTAAATGCCATGAACTTGTCTGTCAGATCTTGTAAATTTGAACGCTGAACTGCAACAGACAAGCACTTGTATTTATTATGGGAAAGATAAATTCTACAAAACAGTATGATGTACTCGATAAAACAGTATGATGTACTCGATCAGTCGACCATCACAAAGACAAGACTCCAACCTTGGCTGCACAAGTAATCTGTCCGCTGCAATTTGCTTCGTAGAATGTCATGAGAAAAACTGAGCCAGAAATAATAACACATATCTGCACTACTTTATGGAGGGCATAAAAAGGACATAAAAGGCTTATGTTCCATTTCTTTCACCTCCGTGTTTATCACATCACTTGTTCCTCAGTTGCTTAGTAACTTTATATAACACTTCGTGTATGCCCCAGGTGTTATTATGCAAATTGCTTTCTAAATATACTGTATGTACTGACATTCGGTTTTCCTTTTAGTATACAGCATTGCAGCTGCTTCCAAAGGGCAGCATGCTGACACTTTTAAGATCAACACGAATACATAATCACTTGCTTAATCTGTTAAAATTTTATCAACAATAACACCATTTTCTGGTGTTCATCTTTTTTTTGGGAGGGGGGGGGTCGGGTAAGAAATGATAAAAATTCTTAAAATGATTTATTTACTGAATTTATTCAGAACTGCTTACAGTTAAAATATGCTGTCGTTTTAAAATAGCAAACTTGTGAAATGTGAAAGCTACACTTGTAAAATTATGTCAATTGCCAGTGACCAAGGCTGTATAATGCCGAAGTGAATGCATCACATGTAGGGGAGACCGAGCTATTTGAAGCGCCAATTTTTTGTCGCATTCTGCTGAGCTTACGGTAGTAAACTGAAGGACAAAAGTAAGTTATCACTTTTCAATTTGAAACAATATAAAGAAAAAAAATTCTTCAAACTTATTTGTTGTGTTTTAATGGTTTAGACATTAACAACTATCAATTATTCAAGTTTACATAATCTTGTCATGGGTCATTGCCTCTGTACTGGTACAGGTCATGGAATGCAGTATTTGGGCTAATCCTTAAGATCTGTTACCCTTAACTGCACAAAAAGCACTCAGAAAAGTTCCTTGATCTTTCCTGGGTTTGGATACGCAAAAAAACTGCAATTGGGTACGCTCTCCATTGAGCAATGAGACCCAGCAGTTGGGGTGCTGCTGGCTGGCATGACCTAGAAAGAGGTTGCACGTCAGAGGGGCTGCTCCCAGCCAGCAATCAGCAAGCTCATGACCAAGTTTGGTTTAACAGACTAAATTAAGGACCTCCAGGCAGACCTGCAGTCACCGCCCATCATCAAGACTGGCACAACATCCACCCGTATCTGGATGACTGTTTCAAGACCGTTTCAAGACCTCCACATCCACAGCAGCTGAATTTCCAGGCACTCACAACCCAAGAATGAGTACCAAAACAGTTATGAGATGGCTTGCTAAGCAGGTCTAGCAGCCAGACATCCATGCAAAGGGCCTATCTTGGCAGATGTGAACTCTGTTTTCCGTCCTCCTGATGTTTATTCATTATTGCAGTGAGATGGGTCATCCAAAACACTGTTTGATCTGATTTGGTGAAAAAATTATGAATTACAAACTCTTTTCATGTGCCATCAGGGTATTTTTCATCAAGGACTTCATACAACATTCTCCTAAAGAAGCGATAACTTATTTTTGTCCTTCAGTTTAGATACAGGTACGAAATTTTGGCAATTTCTAGCTACTGTATTCACCTCAACATTCCATTGAACAACTTCAACTGAAATACTGACAAGGTCTCACCATGAGCTGGAAAGTAACACGAGACCAAGTGTTTCAAATAACCCCGGGGCCGGGCTTAATTGAAACACCACATGGGGTTATTTGAAACATCGAGAATAAACTTGCAAAAATCAGATTTAATGATCAAACTTTGTTTAATAAACATTTATAATACAACAACTGATTCCCTGAAAGCAATAAGGTTTCACATTACAATGATGTGTTCAAGAATCTAACACAAAAAATGAAAAGCAGCACTACAAAGTTTAAAGAAAATTTGGAATTTTTTAGAAAGAATAAGTATAGTTGTACAGCATGAAATGTAATAAAGATATTCAAACAGTGACGCTAACTGAGAAGAAAGAGCTTTTGTAAGGAGATACGTCAATGGGGAAATGGTTTGGTGGATGCTGTCCTTTTCCTGCGCTTTATGAATTTGTGACAGCTTTATTGCCATGTCAACAAATGGCTTCCGAAAGTAACTCCGTTATTGAAATGACCAGTGCAAAGATTCTCCTCGTTTTCTATTTAATACCATAATAATTCAGAGTTGACTGAAGAATACGAAACTCATTGGTTACTGTTCAACATTGTCATAAGCAATTAAGACTTCTTCAAGGGCAGCTTCGGATTTTTTAGCAGGCCCTCATTCGGAGCCATTCCAATTCATTTTTTCTGGTGTACGTTATTTCAGCAAGAAAAACACCAATAGGATCAAACTATACAATGTAGTAGCAATTATCTACTTTGCTGTTGATAATGAGGCTATGAATGGCATTGCTTCAGTGTTTCAAACAGCCCCACAGAAAATGCTTCAAATAGTGGTTAACGTCAACCATTATATCACCTTAACCAAAGGCTTACCAAAAATGTCTTTGCCTGTTGATTTATAATACCAAAGGCTTCCAACTTGCAGTCAAATGACTTGCATTACATATTTCAAATAGCCTACAGGTCAAAATTATTTCAAATTAAAAAAATTACTTTTGGAGCCTAAAATTCAACTTTACTGCCTAGTGAAGTAACAGATTTGAAATTTGGCTCATATTGGAAGTGATGTCATGTCTTGATGAATGAATAATCTACCAGAAATCAAACCTAGGTAAAAAAATGTAACTCCACGGAATGAGGCTAAAAATTCAAATAACCCCGTGCTTCAAATAGCCCCGGTCTCCCCTAGTGTATAAGGGGAGGGGAGGGGATGATGTCTTGAAAGTTTGAAACGTGTGATATGTCTGTGTTAGTATGGCTGAACCACGAACTTTGAGTTTGAAATATTTGCTTTGAGTTTTCTTGTTGGTAACATACCTCAGTGCTTGCTTCGTCTTTTGCAGGGCAGGATTACCAATTAGTCTTTTTGGTACGTGCCTTTGCAATAAATATAATCACACAATCCCTGAAGACAGTAACTTTTCTCCTGGGACACCTCGATAATGTCAATGTAGAAGTCAGTTCAACATTTTGTATATTATCTTATATAGCATATAGAATATTATACAATTATGGACTTCAGTTGAGGTCAATATCAGGTTTTACGGACCTGACCTGTGATATTCACCGTGGCCAAAGATTAAGGGGAGAAAGCTAACCCCCTACACAATGTTTGCACGTGAATTAAAACGCCTCATTTGACACAACCGATAACATGGAAAAAGAAATGATATATGGAGCTCCCTGGAAAATCACACCTTCTTGCAGTCCCCACATTGTATCTATTAAAACAACACACAAAATCCTTTTTTTTCTGAGCTGTCTCCTGAATGAATTAACTGCCTGCAGCTGCCTCCATATGTATCAGCAAGGCAACAGCCGCAACACGCATTGTGAAACGTTCTTGGTCGGCAGCTTCAATCTTTAATTTCCGAGGTCTTGTTACATTCAGCAGGAACTTCCTGATCTTCCTACTTTCAATGTATGATTCTTGAAGGGGTGATGTTTCTTCTGGGCAAATTTCCTGTTTGCCACTTGAATATATCTGGGCGAGGAAGATACGTAAAGATTGCTACGACGATTTAAAAAAAATTAAGTTGGTATTTGGAAAGCCAACCAAACTATTACAGTCAACGAATATCAAGTGCTAACAGTAGGGGGGGATGATAAAATGGCTTTTTTGCTGGACATGTGCGGGGACGCCTTCAAATCAATCTTTATTGTTTTAAAAGCTCATCCATACTGAAATTTATGGATTTCAGACCTGGTACTAGCTGCTACTGGCACTTTCTAAAGATAGCAAAAGCGACGTTTTTGTGAACTTTCACCTATTTGCGATATTTGTTAATTTTAACATGTTTAAAGATAGGAAGTTGAAAATGACACCATTAAACAGAGTGTAAAGAGAGCTTTCATTTGCATACCAACACTTATAGTCTGTGACAAACACAAAGATCAGATACATATTCATTTTATTCTTTTAAATTATATGATTACGAAACTATCAAAGGCATTGTGTGAAAATAATGGCTTAAATTATGACTAGTCATTTTCAGGAAATCAATGACACGGTGGACTGTAGAATGATGTTATATAAAACCTTAGCTTGAAAATACAGTATCCCCAGTGAGGACACTCATATGAATGTTTTACTGATTTGCTAATCAGTAAGGGTCCGATTGAAATAATCAAGCTAAATCAGGATATTATATGGTAAACTTTGTACTTAAATTAATGTCTGTTCCTTCGCAATAATGCACTTAGATGTTTTTAATCAGTAAATTGTAAATTCCAAAAGTGATGCAAATAAATGACTAAACACTGAAGTTAAACTTCTCTTGTAACCTGCATGCGTGGCTAGCGGGCAGTCCTGATAGGTGCGTGTGCATTTATATTGAATTCTATTAGACTGTGCTTCTGAGAAGTAAAACAAAATTATCACAAAGTTTACAAATATTGACCAAATTGGAGTTGGAATTTTAAAGGATCAGCTTCTAAAAGCATCACAAATACAAGAACTGAAAATTTGCAGCAAAATCATAAGTTATGGAGCAGAAAATTTGGAGCGTGCTAGGGTAGGACGAACCTGTAGATTCTGAAGTAGAAATGCGACAAAATAAAAATTGTTCATTAAAATATTAAAAATTAATCCAAGTCCATTTGGAAATGGCATTTATTCAAGGAAGTGCCAAATCCTTTAGGTTACCAAAAAAAAAGAAGGATTTAAACAACTCAATTGTCTGGTTGAGACAATCCAAAGATCAGATATATTGTATTGTACAAAGTTCTATTGTCTGATAAAGAAAATCCTTTTTTCACTGTGGAAATAGGCCTACTGGACTTGTGTAATCATTCTGTAATGTAACATTGATAAATGTATGATGTAGGTGTGCAATATAGCAAGTGCAGGTCTACCACACTGCCGACGAATGACGAGTACTTACATTTGGCCGCTAACGTGTCATTGAGATGACTTGTGACCTCATTGACACTTAGTTGGTCTCTAGTTTTGATAACATTTGCAAGTATAGGCTATGACTTCACAAGCTGCTCATGTCTCAGAAGGAATAAAATGGCAGGGATAGGATGTGACCTCACAAGGAACATTCCAGTGCTTTTTTAAACATGCAAGCATTTGAGTTTCGTTTACTGTAAGACTTGTACAAGTATGTGTGGAAGTAACACAACCATCAGATTCATTGATCTACAGAACTGCCTTACACACACATTTTTGAAATTTTACAAATAGTAAATGTCAGGAATAATGATGACACTAAAATGTCAGGAATAATGGTGACACTATTAGGCCTATAATGTTGATAAATTTAACTCTGCCATATCTAATGACAAGTTATTCAAGCCAGAACAAAATCGACCATCACCACACCCATTCCAAGACCTAATATTTGTCACTGTGAATTCCATGTAGTGGTTTACAATGAATGCCATGAATGTTGGAAAATCATTCATTATGACTTTTATTGATTGGCAGTATAATATATCTTAACAAAATAATTGTGTTTTATATGCATCGGGGGGGGGGGGGACCTCCCAGTGATTGACTACCTATTTTTTTGAATTGACAACTGTCACTAGTAACTCATGCTTTAGGCAAATAATTCTACTTTCTGTTTATGAAAGCCCAGCAAAGAATTGGCAGAGACACTGTTCTTTCCACACAACCTCGGTCTTCTCCCCTTTCCCTTTACTTCAGTCGTCAGTATTGGCAATCCTCGAATGTGCAGGTAGCTGATACAAGTGAATGAAGTGATAGTGATACTGACTTCCAACTCAATATTGAGATTATTTTTCTATTTCTTGATGAAGTCATATATTTTCAAGATCCAGGTCCACATGATTATTAATCTAAATTCTTGTAGTTTTCATGAACTTCTTTGAAAATGGACCCTAAAATGGCCATATCTCAAGAACCACTGCACCTAGAAAGTTGAAATATACACCAAAATGTTCGGAATGACCAATTTCCTATTCAATGTCAATACATTTATATGACTTAAAATCAATACTTTTCGAGTTCTGATGGAAAATACTATTTCCGCCTCTTAAAAATACGCGGTTTGACATTTTGGCCAGTAGCAGGCTGAATAAGCCACAAAATTCAGTTTGATAAAATTTTTCTTGATTCTGGAGGCAATGAGCAACTTTTGAAGGCGTCCCCGCAAATTTTCAGGATTATCATCCCCCCCTACATATAATTATGCTTATCCAATGTATCCATGCCATGTTATTCTCTATGACTCATCAGAAATTTGTGGGATCATTTTATATAAGTTCAATGCTATCAAAACAAGGAACCAACTGGGTATCAACGAGGTCACAAGTTACCCAATGACAAATTGACAGTTCATTTCAATGCTATCGGTAGGGCTTGTTGTGAGGTTATTGATGTCAACTAGCAGCTGAATGTCATTCATATACTGTAACAAGTCTGTAATAAAGCATGGGATTCTTTTGAAAAGTTTTTCAGTATTAGTTAGACACCAATTTGGAGGGTTCTAACACGCATTTGTGTCAGTTAGATCCCTACTGGAGCTAAACTTGTGTGCCCATATATATTTCCTTCCAATAAATAGGTGCAGAATCTTGCATTGCCACTAGAGTTGTAGAGATCTATATCATCTCATATTTTTTCCTTTTATCTTTCATCTTCACTTTGTAGTCTGATTTCTTGGAAGAGTTTTCCTTTGTGTAAGCACAAAGCGTGTGTAATCATTACTTATATGACACCCTAAGGTGCCATTGAACTTCTTGCTACACAGTCTGGGTCTCGCAGCTTGCTTAGACACAGTCTTGTAGAGTCTTGTTATTCTTGTCTCATTGGACTTCTGATGTGGAGTTTATGGCCTAATTCTATGAGACTGCGAAGATAAAAATTTTGACATTTATCAAAGGTAGTCATCCCTGTCTATCGGGACCTCCACTCAAATGTTGGTTTTCCAGATCCTTGGCCTATTTTTTGCTGTTTGGTTATCTATTATATAAATTTGTTTTCAGAAGATACTAGTGGATAACATGCCAACTCACTAAAGCATTTGCAGTTGTGGGTCAAAATTTGAAAGCCTTGAAATTTCAGCAGAAAAAAATTTGAAAATTTTTTGCTCTGGAAATGCCTTTTTAAGTTTGCGTTGGGTAGGTCAAACAATCAGCTATCACTACACTTTCATGTCCAAGGGTCCAAATGCTCTGCTGATCTGTACTGAGGTGATAAACACAGAGCTCTGTAACGTTTTTTGGCTATCATTAAAATTACACTTATAAATAAAAAATCCTGACCAGTTAGGGCTAAACAATCTATTGCCAGCGATAAGCAAGTTGCTTGCACATTTTGGGCCAAGTTCTAGGTCTCTAGTGCCAATTATTTTTGAGAAACTGCACTTTGATCAATTAAAATACCAAATATGTGTGTCATTAGCATCATGCCTATAACTTGAAATCCGCACCACTTAGAGCTGAAGAATGTATTACTAACGTATTGGAAAGTGGCTATTCTGCACACATTGAGCTATATTTCCAGTCTCTATGACCAATAGTTATTTAGATAGACCATATCTTTGAACCAGAAAGTTACAAACACGAACAAAAATACTCTTTTCATCAATGGTTTGAAGTCTGAATAATAAAGATGACCTCCATTACCCCCTCCAGTGCCCAATATCTTTGCGAAACAATATTTCAGATGCTAGACAATGGTAAAATGTTACTGGCACCCCATATTTGATTAATAGTTTCAGAGAATCATCAAACTTCATACTAAGCATGTCAGATGCAAGGAAAATGAAAAAATGTTATGTAAAAGCATTTATTGAAAATATATATTCTATTGATTTCAACTCCAGTCACATGCAACAAAATCTTAGTGAGGTAAAGGCAATAAGCCATTTTCGACATGACTCTAATGACGGTGTGATGCTAATGATAATTACGGTAAAAATATTTGTAGGGACCAGTGGAAAACTGGCAGTCTGGCAATATGTGAATGCAGTGACCTTATGTATACCAGAACAATAGAGCAGCAAGGCGTTTGCTAATGACAAATTGAGATAGGACAACTGACATGCCACCAGAAATACTCTATTATTTTGGTTTTCATAAATGATACAGATCTACAGATAGTGCAGTTATTTTCTTGGGTTCTCGGACAACGTCAGACACAAGATTTTCTCACAGAATGTGTGTCCCTTTAATTTTTTTTATTGAAAAACAAAGTTTGTGTGATGCTAATGACACACTATTGGAGACAATGACACAACAACCTGCTCTTATACAGAATATTATTTCAGCTATTTGCAACTAGATTTTTGAAGACTGACAGTCAAGTCCCCATGTATGGAAGAGTTTAATTGAACAAGGATCCTGTACTAGTTTTTGTGATGCGATCTTTCAAAGAAAATGTTGCTGGAGACAAAGCTATTTTAGGATGAGATAAAAATATTCTGACACATATTTTTTGTGTTATAAGTTTTGCTAATATCCTTGTCTATGACAAATGACAACAATAGATCCTGCATGTGCCTTCCTGTCATCATGAATTAGTGTTAAACACTGGAGACAAGAATTTCAGACTTATCAAATTTTTTAATTTCTTATTAATTGCGGAATGAGAGGGTGTACAAGGGCAAAAATCGACACAATTGACATGGTGATTGTAAAAGACAGCCCTTTCAAAAAAGTGACATAGGCTCACAGGCCCTCTTAAAAAATCGAGAGACACTGACAGGTTGACTGATAAAAAGTGACAAAAGACATTTTTTATATTTCATTATCATTTATGCTTAGATTAAATAGGGACATGTGACATTTGTTTTACCTTTAAATCCCTACATTTGATATTCCATGTGTCTTTAGTAACCCATGCACACCCCTGAATAACACTATAAACTCTGTGGAGATTGCACATCAAATGGTACGAGACAAAGGATATCGGATAGGAGTGAGACTCCACAGGACTGTACAGAATATAGCAAGGAGCTTGATGGAACCTCTATTATAGTGCCATAGAAGTAATGATTACACACTGTCTGTGCTAACACAAAAAGGAACATGTTTCTGGAGAAACACACCTCAACAAACGGTAACTTAACAACTTGCAGAACTTTTTGTAATAGTTTTTTTTTTATAACAAAAACTGCCGTTCTTTGACCACATAATCTACTGGAATTTCTGACTGTAGTTAAAAGTTGTAGGCTATGGTTAAGCTGAAAAGTAACAGTAAAGTTTATCTATCCTATTTGAACTTCGTAAATCTTGACGAGATTGCATAAAGTGATGAGCAGGAAGGTTGTGAAAGGAGGATTTATCCTGAAGATTCAAACATCGAGAAGATAAGAATTTCAGACTGTGGCTTCACCCCATGTATCCCTTTCTAAACTTGTTGGCATGCTACTATATGAAAGAGGAGTTTTCTTTATTTGGGCAGTTTCTTCACTAGAAGTGGGTGAGGGGTACTGAGGGGGAAAGGTTAGCCTACAGTGCTGCCAATTGCTCAGTTCAAATCAAGCTCTTGCTAAGTAATCTGGGCCTACGTTGGACAGCTATTTCAAGTTTCAACCATAGCCTTGTCCTCTTCTTGTCCAAGCCTGTCAATCGCATAAATACAGGACATAAAGCCCAGTCATCCATCCATTATTAAAGGGAGCAAACGATTACTTTTCATTTGCATTTCGGGTTCAAATGCATCAACGTTCTGTAAATATTAAAGATATTATGAGAGACGAAATAATATTATTTTGATTAAACCATTGCTTAACCAGCTTGCTAGTCTCAGATGAAAGTCGTTAGAGTGGAATGCCAATCTTTGTAAAAAAAATTTAAAATCAATAAGAATTTCTTGAAATGGTGCCAAAATAGACAGATTATCAAAACTCAAATAACAAGCTACCTTAACCCAAAGATATTGTGCTATCATCTCACTCAACAATAAAGCTGACTCTAAATTTCAAGTGTGCGCTAATTAGAATGAGATCACAGTAATTTTGTGAAGGATTATTGCATCCCCAATCAAAAGAGCATTATTATATGAATACTATTTGAATAGTAATACATTAATTTCAGGAATCAGAAATATGGTGCCTTTGAATAACCAAATAGGGCAAGTAGAATTGAAAACGCACATTTCCCCACATCTGTCAAAGAACTTTAGTACCTGGCCAACCATACATATACTGCTGCATCTGAAAAAAGCAGTATAAATGTTGTGCCTCCATCTGGAAAGTGTGTTGGTAGACTAACCCTAAGCCACAAAAGAAAGATATATGTTACTTTTTTCTCTGACGATTTAGGTGACACAACTTCAAGTTTGTACACAGTTCATAAACACATCCCTATATCTCGAATTTTTTTGGGCTTTTCTGTAGCTGCTTTGAATGGCATCACCTAATGAGCCATACATTCTTGATCAAAGTGCTGGAATAATTTGGATTTTCAATGTGTCAGAATTTTGAAGTTCTATAATATGCGACTAAATGTGACAAATTGCAAAGATTTGTTCCGTACACATTAGATTTATGTTTAAATGATATTATGAAACATTTTTAGTGGCTGAGAATTACTTGAAAATTTTCTTTGGGTGGCCCAGAAAAATTGTCAAGAGGTGTGTCATGGCTCAACAACATAGACACAAAATTTCAACGTATGCAAAAAATTCCAACTTAATCTTGATGAGTTCAACCAAAAAGCATCACAATTTCATGTTGAATGCCATATGCATTGACCTCTGCCTTCACTTGACTTGACATAGATTCCTTTAACTTGTTGCCTCTTTTTGACTGATATGGCCACTTTTCAGTGACGTTATTTCAAGATTTTACACATTTCCAAATATCTGGTGATCACAAATTTTAGAGCATTGAAGTTCAGACACCTTGAAAATCCAAATTATTGCAGCATTTTGATCATGAGTGTAAATAATTTTGAGCTCTCTGAATTTTTGTTTGTTCTTACAATATTTTGCAACAGACGTCCCCTTGTAAAGTTTCAAGAGCATGAGCTTCACAGATGAATAATATTATTGTTTTTATTTGGAATTTACATTTGAGTTTTGAGAAGACATGCGATGAACTGCCAGTCCTTTCAAAATCCCCATCTCCATTTCAATATTTCTAAACCTGTGCATCATCACTTTGACCTTTCTCAAATAAAACAGCTTTCAAAGGATTTTTCAAAATGAATAGTTTCCTACTGTTTTTCTAAATGCTACCTGCATAATTCGTTCAATCCGTTAGGAAGGTTATATTTCAATAGTGAACTTGCTTCAACCGAGTAAAGAGCTTTAGAGTTTTGGCTTGACATAACACAATTTTGTATATGAAAAATCAAGAGGAGATTCTATGGAACTTGCTGATGCAGCCATTTGGGGTTAGTTTTAACCACGGATGAATAAGCTTGATTGGAGGGATGCAAAATTTCAGCACACTCACGGTACCCTAAATAACGTCGTAACTACGAAAAATCCTGAATTTGATGAAAGCTCTACAATTGTGCTATTGTAAAAAAAACCTTTTTATGCTCTCCTTTCAGAACTGAGAAATACCCAACAACATGCAAAAAATTGAGCCTAGACTAAAAATGTTGTATTTCGAAAATATCAAACTTTTTTCTACTTCACAAAATACCACATGAATAACAACTTTAATAAGTTGGGTATTCACCAAATAGAAAAACGTTGATATCTCCATGAATATAAAAGGTCATGGGACAAAATATTAAAGATTGAAATTACAAGAATAAGAAGTCCCTGATCTTCAATGGCAATCATTCCGTTTTGCCTTTTACAGATGCGCACAGGCAACTATGGTATTGGATGGATGGATGATTGGGGCTTTAAGTCCTGAATTTATGCACTTGGTAGGCTAACTAGAACAAGAGGAGGACACGGCAATGAGGCAAAAGATGATGGAAACAGCCATCTAACATAGGCCCAGTTGACCCGGCAAGGGCTGATTCGAACCCTGGACCTAGCGATTGGCAGTCCAGCACGCTACCACTAGACCAACTCCCCCCCCCTCCGAAGGCAACTGTAGTCACCTCATGGTATTTTGCTTTCTGAAATAGTGGATAAATGTCATTATTTGAAAAAAAGTTGTTGTGACTGTCATTGCAAAGTCACGTCCCAAACAAGCCAATTCGTAACCCTTCACCACAAGTTTGACGGTGTTTAAAAGGTGTCCTTATCTATGGACTTTTGATGTGTGGACGTTATTAGAAATGTGCCTGAACTAAAATCTAATACCTAATTATCTATTGATACTTATATGGTTCTTATAATAATTATTCGAGTTTTATAAACAGCCACTCCTTCTCAATAATTTCTCAATTGGTGCAGCAACTTTTGGACCTTTTAGAAACTGAAGCAGCATTCAAAGGATCTTTAAGCTTGAGCTGTTTCCTACTGTTTTTGTTACTACTGGCTGGCATAATTTTTCACCACCCATTAGTATGGTTATAATTCAATGGTGGACTGGCTTTAACAGCAGATAAAAACGGCCCCAAAAGCTTATTATGAGTTGTCGCTTGGCATTTCAACATAAAAACATCAAGAGAAGATTCTTCAAAACTTGGTGATTGGAAATCACTAAATAACTTTGCAACCATGAATTGTTGTTACAGATAGAGTACACTCAAGAATATCAAGAAACAAACATTACGAAACATTTACATATATTGTATAATTATATCATAGCAGTTTCCTGGACTCCTATTGGTTGAAAAAGGCAAACAGAGGTATAAAGCACAGTCATGCAAAACCTTAATGCAGTTAATGGATTGCGGCTGATATGATTAATGCAGCTTTCATCAGACGTGCCACACGCGGAGGAGGCATTGCTCTCAGACAGAATTCTAAATATGACAACATGAAAGGCACAACAACGAGTGCAGGGATGTGGTTTAGGGATGTGCTATTAGGTCTCCCAAAAAAAAAAGCCAAAAAACAATGCCCTGTGAAATGATCGCATACCCCTTAAAATTGTGCTGTCACCCAAAAAGGAACCTATGACAAATTTCAGAATATTTGTACATCATTAATTTGGGATGAAATTTTCGGACGTCCATTATTAATTTATACAGAAATGTCTGTCATTTTAAAAGTAAGAGAATTTTCCTCTTGACTTTACAATCATTCCCATAAAACATGCATGGCTATTTTTAGAGTTGATCACAGAATATCAAGCATGGATTATCTTAAAAACCATATAAAATCACATTATTTATTGGTCATACAATAAAAATTGTTTTCCAGAAGAACATTGCTGAAAAATCTGCTGCTTTCAAACATACATATAAAAGCAATTGATTCATTTCAGCTGCATGGGGTAACCATGAAGCATGACATAACATTACTAAGCAATTGAAGATCAAGTGATGTGATAAACACTGAGGCAGAAGAAATGGAACATAGAACTAGGCCTTTTTATGTCCTTCGTAAAGAACTGAGATATGAGAAAAGGTGTAAAACAGAGGAAGCAAAGCATAGAATGTTAGGCCAGGGTCAAAGTATGTTTCTGAATTCAGGTATTATACGCATTGTAATATTGGCCAACCAGGATGGGCTGAGCCAAGATGCATATAATTCAGATAATTGCGTCTTATAGCCAGTTCATATTGTTAATAATGCCCAGACAGTATTTTTTAAAATGTTACTGCCCGAGCGATAGAGCACATTTATTTCACATCCGCCGTGTTCATACCATTAACAGCGTGATAGACTTCCCATGCACTTATGACATAATTGTCAGAGCAGGTCATGGATTATGGATATTCCATATGTAAATAAGATATATATGAAGAAATATTGGTTGTCAATCAGATAATTGTCGATATCTTTGCAAATTATCAGTGAAAAAACATCACCATTAAATAAAAGGGCAGGCATGATCTGAGTTGACAGTCATGACACAGAATCAGTAGGCCTATTTCTCTCATTCATTTACGGTATATCAGAGAAAGAAGTGTGACATGAAAAGAATGATGACTGAAAAAGATAGTATCATCAAAAGCATCTCCAATGAATCTCCATTCTCAAACATTAGGCTCGTGAAGATAGATAGATAGATAGATAGATATGGTAAGTGCAGCCCTCTAAGCCCAGTTCTGGGCGCTCACGAGGGTTGATTGATGAGATGAGAGAGAGAGCAGGAGTCCTCAACATGTTACACATTTACCCCATGTGAGGGATCTTTTACTTGCCCAGCACAGACACTGATACAAGGGGCCGCCAATTTAACGCCTCATCCGAACGACATCCAGCTGGGATTTTGCTCATAAAGGTACATTGAAAATTTCGGGTTCCCCAACCGGGAGTCGAACCCATGCAGGCAAAGACCTTCAGCGGAGCAGGCGGGAACCTTAACCACTAGACCACCCAGCTGCCTGAACAAGTTCAACAACAAAGCCTATGGCGTCTGGTGCACATAATTAAAGAAATTGGGTCTTGTACACTCCAATGATTGAGATGTAAAGCAAAAAATGGATTAATCCGGCTTAATCCAATACGAAAAGGTGATTTGGTACACATCTTCTTTATATAAATGTTGGCCACAATCCCACCCCCCAAGTCCACTCTCACAAAAAAAGTTCAATGAACTTTATTCACCAACTTCACCTAAACCACATTGGGTACACTCCTGCTCATAAATATGGAATACCTTTTTGGAAAAAAAGGGTCAAATAAATGTAAATTTCAGAGTGTGAATGATAGCAAGGTCCATTGTAATCACTCGTTGAAAGCCTTAACTACATTTTTTGCAAGAATTTTTAATTTTTGGTTTAATGCACCTCACCCTAAAAAAACCCCTGAATTTCCATATTTCATGCTTCTGTAACTTTACCTGGGGTTAAAGCTGCAGCATGCGTTTTAAATTACAGCATGTTCTTCCTTGTAGCAGTCACTGGAAGTAGTTCCGTTTCAATCAGACCATCATGTGCTCCACCAGATGTTAGGCCACACATAATTGATCTTTAGTTTCTTGGATCCTCTCAAGGCACTTTTTCTAAGGTAGGTCGGTAGGACAAAAATAATAATAAATTTTTTCCATCGGCAGGAAATCTATTGTGTCTGCGGGTCCACAAAGCTAAGAATCAATTATGTGTGGTCTTACTAAAGTTGTCAATTTCAATGGAGAACGTTGAAGTATTCCATATTTATGAGCAACGGTGTATATTGATTTCAGACAACAAAGAAGCAATGTGATAGATGGTCTGAAGTAATGTTGAATTAATTATGCTCCCAATAAAACAGTAGTTTGTACAACAGGTAGAGGATGATGACATGGATATTTTGACCTAACAATCTGGCCATTCTATATTTCTACAAGCTGGCTAATTCTTCAGTGCATTCTGATTCAGCCAACATTAATAACATCATTGTTATATTACGCATTTGGATAATAAATTATGTTGCTCCTGAAATATTTTATAGATTTTTGCAGTGAAAAGTATTGTCATCCACTTTCTCTGTGGCAAGAAGAAAAATATAGTATATGAAACTAGACGGATGAAGCAAGATTGACTTTATGAGTATGCACTATCTAAACAATAACCAATAGGCAGAGCACTTCTTTTGTTTTCTCCTATCACAAATGTTCCAATCAAATGTCATGGTTCTATAAAACATTGTCAATTTGCAATATGTAACTTTTTTTTTCAGCCTCAATATAATTATCCTATCTTTTGTTTTCCAATTTCTCAGCTCAGACAATTTCCTCACATCAGCACATTGTGTGTATAATGATTACTTCATACGATACTCTTAGTTGCCATGGAACACCCTTGCCATCCCCCATCGAGTCTCATTGAGCCACGTTGTCTCATGACGTCTCGTAGAGTCTCCTTAGTCGTGTCTCAATGGCCTCCTAACTCTCATTACGCAAGACAGACCTCCATAGAGACAGGGGATACCATGGCTTCTCTTTTGAGAAGAAAACAGAACAGCAATATGGCTATTTTGGTGTTTTTTCCAAGGGTATATACATGAATATTTTTCTTGACCCGAAAAATCAATACATTTCTCATTCTAGCAGTCATTCGCATGAAATTATTGGGAATATTAAAATCACATGCCAGTATTTCAGAGGGATAATTCCCATATTTTTTGTTGTCCATTAGTCCTCCCATGTTTACCTGTTTGAGTGTTTGCCTCATGGTAATAGTATAAGCTGGTTATTCACCATGGGATCAGGAATAGGTGCTAATCACACCTTGGGCTAAGGCCCTAGTTGGATAAATCACACATTCCCTCTCGCATGGTAATAACAAATACGAATTACTAGCATAGTAGAAATACCTCAAAGAAAAACTGTAAAAAGGGTGTGGCAGAGAGTTAGCATTTTACGCCCATTATTTTATAAAAGGAGAAAATTGTTAAAATGCTACAGATACCTTCTGGTGCAACACTATTTTTTGTATGCCTTGAACCTTGACCAATAGTTCCCAGATGAATCTTTCTCACCTAACAGCAAAAGATCCGTCAGCAATTCTGATTAAGTTGCCTTGCAGATAGAGTGACAGATTGAGACTGAGAGATAACTGATAGAATACTGATCTGAAAATAGAAAGCCCAGCTTGTAAGAACTTCACCAAAGTCATGGATACAATTTCCAATATTTTTTGAAATGTTTATCAGAAGACCAACTTACAAGCACTTAAATGAGAAGAAGAAGAAAGAGAAAAATTTAAATAATATGGCTGGATGGATGATTAGGGCTATACGCAGTGTGGTGAAAATGAGAACTGCATGCTGCTGCCAGCTGTACCTTGCACAAACTTAGTTCTGTATGCCGCAGCATTGCAGCTCCAAAGGAATAGTCTATGATTTCATGGCACATTCACAAAGTTTCTATTCAACATTGAGGTAAAACAGAGCGGGATTCGGCAATCACAATCTCTAAGGAAGTAGACAAGGCCTTTAGCACACTCAGAAACAGCCCCGGTTTCTTCCAGACAAAATTGTGGAGTTCCTCACTCTGAATTTAAGCGAATTTAACACTTGCCAGTAGGTCGCAACACATGACAGCGTATGTTCTGTCCAAGCTGGAGAAAGCAGCACTTGGCAATGAAACAGCAGTCTATTCGTAGACAAGGCTTTATGTCTGTATTTATATGAGGACAGAAGCAGGACACAATGAAGCTAAATAATGATTAAAACTTCTGTTCAACATAGGTCTTGATGACCCCGCTAGAGCTGGGATGCGAACCCTGAACAAATCAGGCTAACTCACCAGTCGAAGAATCACAAAACGAATATCAGGAAAACAAAAAACTCCTCTGTCATCTGTTATCTACAAGGCATGATACTAATCATGAAGAACATTGGGTAGTATTATATAACACATTGAATTGGAATGAAGTTAATAATGATTAAAACTTCTGTTCGACATATAGGTCCTGATGACCCCGCCAGAGCTGGGATGTGAGCCCAGAACCAATTAGACTAATTCCCCCTCGAAGAATCACACAGTATATAGGAGGAAAGTAAAAAACTCCTCCGTCATCTGTTATCTACTGGACATGATACTAGTCATGAAGGACTTTGCATGGTCAGTGTCATCTCCAGCAGATAACGGTACTAGTATAAGGGGGGCCGGACGTAGTTTCAGCATTCATGGGCCTGTGTGGATGTCATTCCGGCATTCGCGGGCCCGCATTGCTCCATATTTTCTTCAAAGTTTTATTTCCATCTCAGTGGTCTAGGGGGCAGCCGTGCCCCCTAGGCGCCCCCTGTATCCGCCACTGAGTCCCAATCAACTGGTGAGACATTTCATAAGTGTATGACTGAATTACCTAGAAAACTAAGAAGACTGACAAATAAAACCCATTCCATTGCAAGAACAACAAGAGCCTCATTTAGTTGTTGCCTACTCCATGCAACTATCTAGAGGAGAATTCCATCTGATTGTCTCAATATTAATTGTTTCAAAATCATTGCAGAGCCTATCAAAGCTTAGACCTCCCAAGGACCCAGCCATTCTCAAACACCAGACTCCATCTAAATTAAAATAATTAGGTGTAGCGAAATTGCTTCAGATGAGAAGGAATCAGAAGACAATGCTCTCACATTCGGCAAATTTACTCAGTCAAATGTTTCAGTGACTCCAAATGTAATACGCTTTTGAAAGGATAGAAATACAATTAAGGCTTTCCCATGGTGTACTGAATTCAGTAATACTGAAACATCTTGTGTAGTTTGAGGAGACAATTATAAATTTTGATGATATTTCTCGGTAACAGAGGAATGGGGCCTAGCTCAATAGTAGAGCACATCGGGCAGCTAACCTTTGAGAGCCAGGTTCGAATCCAGGTCCAGGCAACCAATGTCCGACAGAGTTTTCATTCCCTTCTGAGAGTAGGCCTAAGCCTCACAAGGCCATCAGCATACTCAGAAACAGCCCTGGTTTCTTCCAGACAAAATTTTTACATAGTATACTTAGTCTAGTACCCGGTTGTCCTGATAGGCTGAGGATAAATACATGTTGTGCGGGATGTCAAGCCTCATAAAAAATCACCCTCTTGATGTGTAACGAGAGCTCTGGCATTCAGTATAACAGTTGTTTTAATTACCATGCATTTTTGTGGTTTCTTGATAACCCGAACTTTTCAACCTTCATTTCATCTGCTCCAGAAGAAAATTGTTACAAAATGGATTTGAGATGACATCATGGAACAATTTTGTGCAGACCTGACAAATGCTTCATATTAAGGAAATGATGTTCACAAACGGCACAATACATTTGATCATTTATCAAATCTCTCATGCAAATTGAATGGACAATGTCATCAAATTGTCAAGTCTCAAGATGCCTGCTTTATTTCAGTTTGTGCTGCCTTTGTTGTCAGCAGCACTAAAATTGTGATTTCATGACAAATCTGAAATTCCATGAAGAGTTGCAGCAAAGAACGAAAACTGATTTTTTTTTCTCCAAAATTACAATTTAAACTTCACAAATGTTAGGATTCCAGGCAACAAATTGAATTATAACTGAATGTCATAATTCAAAATATTTTCTCAAATCCATTATTGAAATGTTGGAACCACGCTTGTTCAACTGTGATTCTGAGATGGTATTAAAAATATGCATGATAATCTGTGGAAACTTGTGAAGATTCATTTCAATCTCTGATATATTACAATATTAAAGTTATGTTTTTGATAGGATTAAAGGGGCTATATGCCCAAAAAACTCATACTTGGATATTTGCCTAAAAATGTCCCTACTGTATGTGACAAATAAGGCAATAAGAGGATCTAAAATGATAAGACTTGATTTTTGACTAACTTGCCTTGGTACTCTAAGGTTACAGCATTTAATTTTTTTCTTGAGGACAGGGCTGAAAACTTAATAAACCATGAATTCCATCATGCCGGACTGTATCATCAGATGTGCCACACACGCAGGAGCAAGACTTATTTTTCTGATATAAATGAAATAAAGATATAAAGACATGGTGCTGTGGTGTAGAAGACATCTCCAATCAATTTCCATGCATTACCCGGAGGCTTGAGAGGAAACACCAAGGAACAACAAAGCCTGAGGCATATGGTGCACATAATCAAACAAATTGGGTCTGTACACACTCATGTTGGGCAAATGAAAGCAAAACATTGATTCATCTTACCTAATCCAATAGCAATTTGGTGCACACTCTGCACAAACCTATGAAAAAGTAAAGTTCACAGAACTTCCTTCAGACAATGTAGGGCGTTTTAATTGATTGCAAAGAGAAAGGGGACTTCAGTGTGAAGAATAGGTTAATAAATGTTAAATTTACTACCAAAAAGACAAAGTCTACCAGCTGCACATACTTGTACACTTTCATACAGCAAGTAAGGGGGTAGGGTAAGCTCAGCTGGTTGCACACTGGGTCAGGGGTCAGATTCCAGCTCAGGCTTCCTTGTTGTATTTTGAGTGCGGCTCTGCGAACGACCAGCTAAACTCTCTCTAGGCAAAACGAGTTCCAACTACTGACAATAAAGTATATCTTATCTCATCTTATCTTATCCTAATTGCGAAGTGTATAAATACAGGCTCTAAAGCCCTGGGCAATCATCGATCAATCCATCATGGAGCAAATACACGCTCTGTTGTCTCTTTATCACAGACACCAGTATGAGTAGAGTGGTTCCAGGTTGAAACAACAGAGATGTATGAAAGACACATGCTCCAATGTTATTCAATAAGTTGTTTTCCTTTTAGACAACCAACCCAAGTAGGTAATGTAATTAACATCATTGCATGATTTTGTCTGCCAAGATAATCATATGAAGATGTTAATACCGGGTAAAGAAAACCAACAGCATGCTCTGAATAGTGTAAGGGGACATTACTTACTTGACACAAATGAGGAAAAACTACTCTGCAGCAACAGGCTGTTACAGAAAGAAAGCTTGATTTCTTATCCGTCAATATCACTTTCTTGTGCAAAGCAAACTGTGTTGATTATAATTACCGATGCGCACTACATTCTTTTTTTCTTTCTTCTCTTCCTCATCAATGCTCTTCCCGTGACTACAAGAACACTCTGACCATGCTGATGTATTTGTGCAGTCCTACTTAATTTATTTGCGATAGCAAGTAATTCCATTTTATCTACTGGAGCACAATATGTAGTTATCCTGTCCTTTGTGGACTAATTTTGTAGCTTAGATAGTTTTTATGGCGTCAGAACATTCTTTGTGTAATGATTACTCTGCACTGCAATCTAAGGTGCCATTGAACACCCTTGCCAGACCCATCCAGTCTCAATGAGCCACGTTGTCTCATGACGTCTCATAGAGTCTTCTTAGCTCTGTCTCAGCTCAATCAATGGCCTCCGAACTCTGCATAACACAAGGCAGACCTCCATAGAGGCACAGAGGACTTTATGGCTCTGCTAAAAGTAACCAATACATTGCTCAGGTTCGTATGGTTTCTTTTTTACATGGAAGCAGATTTGTGCTCAAGTCAAGAAGGAGTAACTTTGTGGAAAAATCTGATGGTTTTAAGTGACAGGTGATGCTGCTGCGAACACCGATGATTCAATGTCAGGCCAGTGGTTTTTCGAATGAAATTTAAGCATATACAAAACAATTTTTGATGACGTTGATTTTTTGCGTGATTTCAGACATGATGGTTTAAATATCAGCATGAAATTCTGCAGAGAGAAAAGCTGGTATTTTATGTAGGTTCACACTTAAAATGAGTTATACATGTATCGTGGTATTCTTCATTTTTGAGTTTAAAAAAAATCAAGATCAGTGGTTCACGAAAGAAATCTTTCTCCTAAAGAAAAGGAAACAAGCGCAATTTGCGCATTAGATGAAGCTTCGGTAAACCAATCTGTGTTATTTTACAAGGTAAGAAGATAGGACCTTCGTCGTTGAAGCACAGCCATTCCTAGATGTCAAAGTAACAAATGGGTAACACTCTATTAAATGGTAATTGGCACCTCTCATTTGTTCTTATAAATGTCAGCTTATTGCATGTATTCTCCTTGGAGGAGAAAATTTGCCTATTAGACAAATGGTTTTGGCTGAGATTCATCCCATCTAATCTAATTCAGTCTAATCTAATCTAACTCATCTATTCTAATTCTACTCTTGCCAATGTACTGTGAAGGAAAATTGAATAATGAGAAATCTTCATTTCAACCAGTAATAATATTAGTCATCACCTCGAAAGCATCAATGCTGCAGCAAAGTTTAATTTCAAAATCATCAGTTACCACCATTACATGTTATTAAATTCAGTTGTCTCATCAAGCTGAATGTCCTCAGACAGAAGAGTTGAGATGGAAAGAAGACCTTTAGCAACAACATATGTGGTTTCCCCTGGTTTCACTGATATATTCTGTAGCCGAAGTAACATTTCATTATGACGCATGTGAAAAATACCTCAAAGGAAAAACTTCATCAGTTACAGTAGGAGGGTATACCCAACCTCTGGACACCCCAAGAAGTCATACATATTTTGTTATGGCTGAAACATACCAATCATTTATCAAAGAAATAAAAAGAGAAAAAACATTATCAAGGTTATTTCCAAGCAATTTCCAGTTTTCTATGTAAATGCCCATGGTCAGTAAAACAACACCAAATAACAACAAAGCCTGAGGCATACGGTTCACATAATCACACTTATTGGGTCTGTACACATTAATTTTGGGTGAATAAAAGCAAAACATTGATTCATCTTACCTAATCCAATAACAATTACGTGCACACACTGCCTAGGATGTAGGAAGGTTTACACAAAACCTTGAACAAAGTTCATCTCAATTTTTAAACTTCCTCTAAAGACTACACAGTCTACTTTGGGTCTCAAAAAAGAAGAAGTACATTAACGTGATATGATAGACGATTGTCAAATCATGTCAGACAACATCAAAAAAGCTGTAGAAGAGTAAAACATGCTTCAGTCAGGTATAAGAAGATTTAATGTAGCCAGACACATTGACGACAATTATAGTGTATCCTATGCATTTCCTTTTGCCCCAGAGAAAATAACACAAATTGTTGCACATTATTATATATGGAAAACAATTTAGAAAAACTATTTTTTGTTGCAGTTCTTGACTAAGTTCCATGAGTCTTTGTACATTCAGAAAAGGAAGATGGTACTCAAGCATTTATTTGTCCAGACGGATTTTAGATGAGGCCTATTGTTTAAGATCAGACTTTAATCTTTTTATGCCCTCCTAAGGCAGGTCTGTAGACTGTACGCCATATTATTCAAAGTCTGTACAAGCAAACATGGTAAATGTAGGCACGTTAATTGATCAATATCTGCAATGTTGTATTACTGCTCACTTTTCATTATAACAATTGCTCATATCAATATGAGCATAGCGCGTATAGTAATTTGGCCACACCCTCATCTGTTCATCAATATATGCTGCAAACTTTACAGTGCAAAGTGCATGGTACATGTTGTATTGCTAGAGAATGAAGTTTATTCATTTGGGTCTCCCTCCTGTCTGGCTCTAACTGACAAAATGCATATCAGAACCCTTGAAATTGGTTTCTAAATACATCATGCATGATAACAATCTTAGAGTTTATAGGCCTACAACAAGAATGTTACCATGTGACTTCCATGTAATAAGCCAGCAGTGAATGATGGATGGCATTGAAGGCAATTTCTGGTTATAACTGCTTCAGCCATCATTGTTATCTCCAATATTCCTTACTGTCTATGAATAAAATCACAATAACAGTATTTCAGGACCAAGGAAGGAATAAAGAGTGTTTTTTTCTGCTTAAAGATAATTTCTAAATTTCATAATATTTGAGGAATTTCTACAATGTAATCAAGATGAAGTTACACACAGAGCACTTTACAGATGAAATAAATTTCTGTTATCAATGATTTATTAACTTAAATGCGGAATTTGTTTAAAACAAGTGTGTAACATAATGCTTCCTTCTTCACAATGTCTTACACAACTAAAAAATAGAAAATGCACAGCATCAAAACACTGCTTCGTCCTCACTACCACTGTAAGACTAGAGGCATTGAGATAGCTTATTTTCTTTCAGCAATCAATATCACTTACATGTAATCAGATTCATGGCAGATGTGCACTGTGGATGTACCTTTATTTGTCACCATTGTTTATATGCACGTTGCTCATCTCTACATGCATACATATTATCTAATTGAATCATACAGCCAATTTGCTTGTACCATGCATATATATGGTAAATGACTACATTCACTGTTTTTCTCATCAGCAGACTGTACACATCCGAAAGACTACTTTTTAAAACAAAATAAAAAGAGTCTGCAGAGAAATTCAAAAGTTATAATGTGCAACTTGAAAGATCTTAATTGTAAAGACTGTTAATTGAATTTCATCCTCTTGAGCACAATAGATAGATAGATAGATAGATATGGTAAGTGAGCACTGCCCTCTAAGCCCAGTTCTGGGCGCCCACGAGGGTTGATTGATGAGATGGGACTATCATGGGAGAGAGAGCGGGAGTTCTCAACATATTACACATTTACCCCATGTGAGAGATCATTTACTTGCCCAGCATAGACACAAATACAAGGGGCCGCCAATTTAAAGTCTCATCCGAACGACATCCAGCTGGGATTTCGCTCATGAAGGTCCACTGAAAATTTTGAGTTCCCCACCTGGGGAACAGATGAACAGAAAAATAGATAAAATACAGAATTAAGAGGTAAAGATTAACCTTTCTATGATCAAACTAATTAGAAGTATCATTATGTATGATACTAAATATAAAATAATATAGGGGTAATATTGACTTAAAATGTTTGAAAATAATCAAAGATTTCATTAAAGCACCGACTCTCCGAGGACTCAGTCATTCTTTGAAATGTCAGATGATTTGTGCCATGAAGTTGCTCTACGTTGAGTAAAGATCGTTGCCTCCAAACACCTTTTGACCTCATACATGTACATGTCTTACAAATTGGAGCATATTATCGTGAAACACATGTGGTTATCTAGGCAAATTGTGCATCAGAAGGAAAGGATGAAGAAGGAATACATGTATTCGGGATATTTTCCAAATTAGTTATTATAACATTACAACTGCACAGCACCTGAGGTAACTAATGGAATCCTTTATTAAATGACAACTTTTTTTCTTCATGTGAATTCATTCTTAACGGTCATCCTGTCCGCGAGAGACTTCAGCTTTCTTTATTCTTTCCTTATTCTTCATCCCAAGAAGATTCAACATCCTGAATACTAGACAATTAGGTGACCAAAAACAATATTGATACCAGATAACATAAACACAAAAACTTCATTAAATTCACAGCAATGTTATGGCTAATGTTGCAATATATAACTATCCTGGAAATCATATAAGTTTGAAGGAAGTCTCAAGTTCTAGAAGTTGGCTGGAAAATTACATCCATCTTGATTCTTAAATGTTGACGAACACAAAATGATAACACAGCATTTGGTTGCTCTTCATACAATCTGGCAAGTGATAACCTCTCATTAATTGCGATTAATGTCAGCCTCCTGAATGAATTCTCACCATGGAATTAGTCCTTGAGAGAATTGGAAAACTGCCAATAACACAAATTGTTTTGATTGAGATTAATTTCATGTAATCTAATCCAATTCCACTCATGCTAATGCTTTGAAGAGCAAGACAAAATGAGACCTGTTTATTTCAAAACAGTAATTGTGTTAACCAGGATGAAATAGTTCAAAGGCGGTAAAGCATAATCACCGTTTGTGCGATATTAATTTCAATGGTGTTATTCTTGCTGCTGGACCTGTAACGGTGTAAATTCTCGTGATGGACAGAATTAGGAAAATATATTCATTCTCAAATAACTTTGTTTTTCAATTGAGGAAATTAATTGTTTACTCAATTTAATTTTTCTGTTTTCTTTCTGAATATTTTTGTCACTTCAACATGACATGGCAAACCATTGTCACCTAACATGCTTTATAGGAGGAAAGAAATTTACGCACAAGAAAATACCACAGACAGAAAGAAGAGATATAAAAGAAATGTGAAGCTCACAAAACAGCTGCTCAAAGTAGCAGGGAAACTGACACTCATGGGAAATAAGAGTGAGCATTAGTCAGATACAGCAGATTAGCTCTCGGCATCATCTGTGTTGGCGTTAGAGTAATTTTGTTCACCATAACAGGCTGATTGACATGCATGGAGGAGAGCTAGTGGTCAAAGGCTATCCTTGGTGCTAACTAATGCCACAATGGTGTTTCAAACAGTTATGAGTATTATTTGGATCTCTTTAACGAGAAGCATGTTTTCCTTCAGAACCGCAGACTAGCAACTTGGTTATTTTGGATGGTAACATGGATTCTATTATCTTCTAGCGGGGCAGATTTGTTATGAATAGGGAAATAATAATGCATTTATACATAAAAGCATGAAACTTGGCACACAGTTCAAAAACATGTTAAAGAAAATATTTAGATAGGGAGCCACTTCATATTTGACATGGTTGACCCATGGCAGCCATTTTCCAAAATGGCGGCTAATTATCTCATTTTCCTGCTTTCTTTGAAGTGCCTATGGTTTGAAAGTATGAAAACAGTGCTCATTATTCGTTCTACAGATCAAAAAAACATTATCAATTGATTTTGTTAGAACCGTTGTATAATTTTCGCGATATACCATAGTTTCATGGAATCTCAATTGATTTTTTAAACAGACTACATTATTGAATTCCTTGTAAGATGAGCTTTCAAATGAATGATCGCATCAATAGTTTCCGTGAATTCTTTGTCAAAGTTAAAGAAAGGCGAAATCTTCAAAAAATATTTCATTTTCATTTTTTCCATTTTCGTACCAAGTTTACGAAACCAATTGATGCGGGTACTCATTTGAAAGCTCTTCTTGCAAGGAATTCATAAATGGGATTTATAAAGAATTGGTGTAACCATTCGTAACCGCGAAATCCAAAGTTTGAATCAATATTTTTAGCAAAAAGGATTCCCACAAGCCTGAATATAGTCCAGGCTACCAAAAAATGTTAAAGTAATGTACCGGTACTGAGTACCTAGAGAAGCAATAAAAAACAAAATTTGCATGTATTCTATTTGTAGGAACTACACAGAAAGCAGCAAAATGGACGAATTGACAGCCATTTTGGAAAATGGCTGCCAGTAGCCCCCTAAGCTGAAGTGACTCCCTATCCAAATATGTTTGTATATATGTTTTTTAAGTGTGCACCAAGTTTCATTCTTCTACGTATAAATGCCCTATTTTTTTTTACATACCTGCCCCGCTATTCCTCTGAAATTGACTTTGAAACCTGTATGGAGTCATTCAGCACCAAAATAGCACAATTTCATAATTGACATACCAATCAAACCACAATAGAATCTTTGTTGAATTTTTTATTCTCTTTTAGTGATGTTTATCATGCATTAATTCTACAGAATGCATATCTGTTGTAGAGTTGCTCTAGGTTGATCGTTGATGAAATACTTTAATTTCTGTCACAATCTAAGCTCGTAATCTGCAGCTATGGAGAATAAGCTGTTCAGATAATGTACTACAGACAAGCTTGCACTCTTGCACATTCCCAGCATTACATGCACACAACAGCAGTGCAGAGCAACATTCACAATTTGCACATCACATGCACACAACAGGTTCAATCTTAAGATATTGATATCATGAGCAAATCTGACCTAAAATTCATCTAAACTCACTTTAAGAGCAAATGGAAAAGATGATCCATTGAGATATAGCAGAACATTTGACAAATTACCTTGTCAGTCAGAAATCAGAGTCATTTTTTCCTTGAAATATGAGAAGAAACTAACACAACATTGAATGGAAAACCTTATACAGGTACAGAGGTCATTGCCATTAAACTGTCAAAGGTAGACTTCTCTCCTCCATATCAAATAAGACTTTTCATGCACCTTAAACACGGCATAAAGTACTTTCGTTCTGCAATTCCTATATACTTCCCTCGCACATGCATGCATGCTACAATCACTACTTTACACAATACTCTAAGGTGCCATCCATGGGACTCCCCCGCCACACCCCATTCAATCTAATTGCGCCCTTTTGTCTCATATCATCTCATAGAGTCTCCTTAGTCTTGTCTCAATAGCCTCCTAACTCTCATTACACAAGACAGATCTCCATTGTATAGCAGAGGATATCTTTACTGAAAAAGCCAATGACATAGCTTTGGCTAATTCTGCTTTACTCAACATGGGCACTTTTGTGCGTATAGGGTCCTTAAAAAGTATTTGCAATGCTGGCATGGCTCCAATAAGTCAGTATAACTCCAAAGATACATTGGGCAGACCCAGTTGCAATATTTCATGATAGGTTAACTAGCTCCTGTGAGTAATATTACAATGGATGCTAGTTTTTCTGTGATACACATTAGCATAAGGAATGAACAGGGAAGTCAACAGTTATTCCTTTAACTGCATGCTAGATTATTAGCAGTGCAAGCAAAAACCATATAATCATTGATACTCAACATACAAAATTACATAAAAGTAAAGGCAGGAAAAATAACAGTCGTTGTCATTAAAGTAGAGGGTGGTGATAAAAATGAGCTTTACAATTTCACATGGAAACTATCCAAACATTGTTAAGACTGAAAAATGCTGCAAATTGATGTATTACACATTGCTGTATCTTTATTTTTGATCCCTCCCAAGCTCATCTGAAGATAATAAACTTTTGAGCTAAATTATTACATTTTTCGAAATCGCGGTTATTGATTACTTGATGTAGGTAACAGCTATCCCATTGAGAATGGTGCCATTGTCTTCGTTATAAAGAGAGCTTTCAAATGAGTACCAACATGGTATGTATTGGTGTATATTTGACCACTTTTAAGCATTTGAATTATGATATAACATTGAACTATCATAATCACTGTGGCAAAACTGGACGAGGGTAACTGAGTTACCCTCGTCTCTAAAATAGCCTTAAATATTACGCAATCATGAATATGAACTTATTAGTGACTTTACAAGTTATTCAAGTGGTGTATGACCCTTATCAGGCATCGAAAATAACATTACAAGAATGAACAAGAGCTGATTCAGGCTGTGTGATTCTAGAAATGGCTTAAAGCACCTCCGAAATGACGAGGGTAACTGCCTCTCGAGACGAGGGTAACTGTGACCATGCTTGTTACTATGACGAGGGTAATTGTCCCCTTTTCATTAAGAATTGATACCCATAAACTCAAAGATAATAGACAACAGCATATACCCATACCATCACAAAAGGTACAATAACTATTATTCAAGAATTCAGCACAAAACTCTATTTTGGTTTTGTCAATTGCATCTGAGACTTGTGTTCTTTGTTTTCTAATCCTTACTGACCTTGAAATATGGCTTTTATTCTTTTCTTTTTTTTAAACTCCAACTGCAGTTCAAACACCAAAATGAGTTATACATGTACTTAAAATGTTTGAAAAAATATGTAAAAACTATAGATTTTAGTTGTTGTTTTGGCTTTTACAAACAGGATATATATGCTGATCAAGAGTTGCCTTTGTACTCATGGTGTCCAATCACTTTTTGATCCATTTTAAAAGATTCTCAGAGTATATTTTTTATACGGAAATGTATACCTAAAAATCTCAAACTGTAACAATCATGACATAAGGTCAGCAAGTCTTGGATTGATTTTTTTACCACCTCTGTTGTAAGAGGAATGTTGGAAAAGCTTGTTACAGTCAACAAAATACAAGTGCTTACAGAAATGCACTGCAATGTTTGTTGTGAGGTCATATCCCTATTCTTGCCATGTTATTCTGTATGACTCATCAGTAGTTATTGAGACATATGCTACAATTGTAATGCTGTCATCTCACTCAGGTGAACAAACAAGCCAATTACACTGCGGTGGATAGCACCTATTGTGCTGTTTCACTTATCTCATCAAACTTAGCATACTGTGTCATACATGTACTGTCTCAACTTTATATTGACTTACGTTGAATACATTTTTGTACAATTTCATAACAATAAATTTACTAACATTTAGCCAACCGAAATGTACTGTTTACCACAAACATTGAATGCCCTGCTCCCTGCTGCAGTGATAGCAGTGCAGCCTAGAGAGTAGAGACTGCTAGAGCAAGTAAAATCACAGCATGGATGAAGACTAGAATTATAGCAAAAACCTATGAAAATTATTTAACCACCATAAAATATTAAATAGATGATTCCTCTTTTAAAAGCGACAAAATTGTCACACCGCCTAAGAGAGTGGTAAGGCATTCCTGTGGCGGATACAGGGGGGGGGGCCTAGGGGGCACGGGCCCCCCCTAGACCACTGAGATTAATAATAGTATTTTGAAGAAAATACGCTACGACGCGGGTCGCGAATGCCCGAAACACGCCCTGGCCCCCCTAGATGACTCCGTCTGGATCCGCCACTGCATTCCGTAAGGTATAGTTTTGAACTTGGGCTGTAACAGTCTACATTTGTCTCTCATATTGTATTCAACAGTTTTTACTGCAAATAGTTCCTTCATGAAGGGGGGAGGGTTCAGGTCGTTCAAACTCTTGAATACCTCGATGGCCATCGTTCTCAGGCGTTGGACGTGCAGACTTGTGAGATATCTGGCAAGCAGTACAGAATAGGGATAAGAGACATCATAGTACATTAGCCTTACGGCTCGTTCTTGAATCTTTTCCATCTTCCTCATGCTCCTCATGATGCAAAATGCCAGACTATTGGGCAACAATTGAAATTAGACATTATGAATGCCCGGTAGATTGTTCTCAAATCCTGCAGTTGAAAAAGTCCCTTGAATCTGCGGAGGACATTATAAGCTGTTGTGAGGCCTTTCTGTATATAATGTCAACATGTTGATCGAAAGCTAATTTGTTGTCTATTGTGTGTTTATGTTTGTGTTGAAGTATGAAGGATGTATTTAATTCTGAAGGTACACGTACAAGATAAGGTAACATTGCTTTCATACTGATTATAGCAGGATTTTCTGCAGCTTTATTTCGAAATTCATGTAATGAATGGACACTTTCAGTTCAACAAAATGAAATTATAGAACATGGGAAAGATAGGAAAAGCCACAAATCATCCTGTAGGCCTATTCTCCCCTTTTATCCCCAGACCATTTCTAGATACACCCTGGGCAATGGGCATTGTATTTTATTCTGGGATGTAATGTCTACCATTTATACAATTTTAGTGACTGAATCATTCTTCCTCCCTTCTCCTCCCCTCCCTTCTCCCCTTCTCTAGGTCCTCCTTTCTCCAGGTCCTCCTTTCTCCAGGTCCTCCTTTCTCCAGGTCCTCCCTTCTCCAGGTCCTCCCTCCTCCCCTCCTCCCCTCCTCCCCTCCTCCCCTCCTCCCCTCCTCCCCTCCTCCCCTCCTCCCCTCCTCCCCTCCCCCTTCTCCCCTCCCCCTTCTCCCCTCCCCCTTCTCCCCTCTCCCCTCCTCCCTTCTCCCCTCCTCCCTACTCCCCTCTTCCCTTCTCCCCTCCTCCCTACTCCTTCTCCCTTTCTCCTTTCACTCATCCTTTCTTCCTCCAACAAAAAATCGACCAAATTTACTAGATAAGATGCTCCCCTTACATATTTTTAGAAGACCTTCAAGCAGTCTGAGAGATCTGAGAGATCAGCAGGGCCTCTGTTTTTAAAGTTGCATATAAATAGCATGTCAAACATGGGTTCAATACACAATTTATGAGCAGTTACCCTCGTCACCAATCACAGTTACCTTAGTCATTCAATTTTGAGGAAAGCAGTTACCCTCGTCGTTCTTTAACATGGGATCCAATGGGATGACCTAGTTTTTTCAATTAATTTTGAGAAATTGAGACGAGGGTAAGTTACCCTCGTCCAGTTTTGCCACAGTCATAATCAGACAATTTTAATGAGTCTGTTCCCTGTGGAGCTTGCATGCAAAATAGCCAAACACGCATACTCTTGGAGATTTAGGTGCATAGAAGATGTTTATGAATTTTAGCATCCTTTCCTGATGTAACTGCTTGTAGAATCAAAGATGGCTGAAAAAACGAATGAAAAGGTGGCCGCCGAGAAGTATTCAATCCTATTTCAGCCCTAATTCAAAATTAATTATGTCCAAATGGAAGGTCATTTTCTATACATTTTTGTAAAGAGGAAAATAAATTCCTTTTTGTATGTCTAAAAATTATAGACATTAAAAGTACCATACATTTATATCCAATCATCCTAGACTGCGGCCAAAATTCCGGAATGGCAGGTTATCCTTTTCAGGCCTGTAATAACCGTACTGATGCAAAGACATTGTAGAGCTAATGAAAGGTAGCCTTGCTTTTCTGGTCCAGAAACTGTTTTACACAAAATTCCTGTTAAGATGATTGTCAAAATTGCCAGGTACTTCATATAGATCAATGAAGGAGAACTAATTTTGTGTTTCTTAGGTCAAGACATTCATCAGGCAGTGATAGGCACTATTTAAAGCAAGTAAAAAGCTAATCATTTTTTTCCATAAAACACCTGCCTAGATAAAGTCATTTCAAAGATCCCACTACAATGGCAAGCTGATAAGTAATTTAATAGTGAATAATATTTGAGTCAGTACACAGCATTGTGTAACAATGTCGAATGGGTATGATTTTCGAATCTGTGCAGGACACTGCAGGTTTTAATTAAATTCCGTTAAACTGATCAGTTTCAATGAAATTTTTAAAGCTATCTACTTAACAATTTTTTCTAATTTTGTGTTTCTTAGGTCAAGACATTCATCAGGCAGTGATAGGCACTATTTAAAGCAAGTAAAAAGCTAGTCATTTTTTTCCATAAAACACCTGCCTAGATAAAGTCATTTCAAAGATCCCACTACAATGGCAAGCTGATAAGTAATTTAATAGTGAATAATATTTGAGTCAGTACACAGCATTGTGTAACGATGTCGAATGGGTATGATTTTCGAATCTGTGCAGGACACTGCAGGTTTTAATTAAATTCCGTTAAACTGATCAGTTTCAATGAAATTTTTAAAGCTATCTACTTAACAATTTTTTCTAATTTTGTGAGGCATGTTTTCTTACTCTTCATAAAAAATAAGCCTTTACCCAAGAAACCTAGAAACTTGCCCTTGTGATGTCACTGGCTTCAACATGTTTTAATGATATTGTTTGTGTCAGTTGTCATTGGATCTGTTTGTTCAGCATGATTATAATATCTGGAAGCATAGGTGCGAATAAACAAACTTATTAAGTGGTTTGGTGTATGTACCTGATAAGAAGTTTAGGGGAAAAAACAGGTAACTGTTAATGACGTGGCAATGCCAGTTTGCAAATTCAAGAGAAGAAAAGTAATTGTTCTAATTGACCGCCAATCTGCAAAGAGCTCTAAATGAAAACATACAAGCAGTATCATCTCTACTAATCATGAAATGGCTCCAAAGATGGTACCAAAAAGTATTCTAAGAAGTAAAGAGACACCATTCCCATTCAGTTACTAATTGACAGAATTTTAATGACATCATTTTGAAACTGCGTGGACCGCTAATTAATCTGCAAAGATCTCTAAGTCAATTACAGCCTGCCATTTTGATACAGAAAAAGAGTGGACTGTTGCACTGTGAAAATGGTACTTCGTGTGTCATCATGCTGATGATTTGTCATGATCATAACCTATGTCAATTTGATTTAAGGAGGTTTATCCCGCTTGTCGGTGACAGCCGAACGCGAGGATTATGCATCTGATTTTAACACTAAAATCAGTTATGACAAGTCAAATGGCCTTCTCTGGCCTCTATGTCTCCCATGTTGAAAGTAGAGAAGAAGACACTTCATCGGCTCCTTTTCACCTTAAACGTGTCTTGAAGATTGGAATATATAATCATGAAACGCATGTTGTTATTTCATGAAAAATTGCTAGTATGACGGATAGGATGAAAAATGGAATATTAAGGGACATGAGATGTCATCTTTCCTCCTTGTGTGAATTTAATCTCAAGGGCCATCCTTTCCACAACAGTAAATTCAGGCATCTCCTTTTCTTATTATCCATTATATTGGGAGAATCAGCATCCTGAATACCAAACATTTTCATATAACTTGTACACCAAAACTTCGACAAAATTACACAAAGTTCATGCTCATGTTGCAATGTATAACTATCCTGAAAATTCATACCCGTTTGACGGAAGTTCCCAGTTCTGGAAGTTGACTGGAAAAAGTCATCCATCTCGATCGATTCTTAACTGTTGACAAACTGAAAAGGATAACACAGCATTCGGTTGCTCTTCATACAATCTGGCAATTGACAACCTCTCAATTGTTGTTATTATTGTCAGCCTACAGAATGAATTCTCACCATGGAATTAGTCCTTTAGAGAATTGGAAAACCCATACAAATTTTTTTGAGATTAATTTCATGTTATCTAGTCTAATTCCACTAACACCAATGCACAGAAGAGCAAGACAAAATTAGAGAACAATTTATTTCAAACAATAATTGTCTTCCAGGAAAAATCTACACTACAAATAAAGCATAATGCGTTTCAATGGTGTGATGTTCTTCCTGTGGGTCCTGTAGTACATGTAGTTGAGGGGAGGTGGTGGAGTTAATTTACACCTTCTATAGATTTATATTGCTTGACCAGTGTATTACTTTTAAAGAAATCTCCTTGTATTCACACTCAGATATAATTCTTTGTTTCCGATGCGACAATTACTTGATTACTCAGTTCAATGTTTCTATTTTTTTCTTCTTAAAATTCAAATTTTGTTACAATGTTACAACAAAGAAAAAGGAGACAAATGAGATGCTCATCAAACAGCTGCTCCAAGTAGCAGGGAAACAGACACTCGTGCAAAATACGACTTTTACTCGGGCACCATTAGCTGACAACTTGGCAAGTTACAACAAAGAAAAAGGAGACAAATGAGATGCTCGTCAAACAGCTGCTCCAAGTAGCAGGGAAACAGACACTCGTGCGAAATACGACTTTTACTCGGGCACCATTAGCTGGCAACTTGGCAAGTTCAGACTTCAGCAACAATTAAATCCTTTCCCCTCCCAAATTCAGTTAAAAGAACACATTGAATCCTTCAGTATCAAAAATAGCACACTTTCATATTCGACATATTGATCAAACCATCCATATAATTTCTCTTGAAAAATGTTTTCTCTTTTCTGCAAGGTTTAGTTGCAGTTTTTGATCGATCATAATTCTACAGAATGCAAACTGTTGCAATGTTGCTTAAGTTGATGTTTCATGCAAGATTCCAAATTCTGTCAAAATCTAATCTTGAAATCTATAGCTATGGAGAATATACTGTTTAGATGATGACAAGCGAACTCTTGCACTTTCCGAGCATGACATGTGACAACGGCAGCGCAGAACAACATGCACATTAAATGTGAGAGGTTTCATATCTTATAAGTGTTCAGCCTTGTACAATCTTAAGATAAGATATCTGGAGTAGATCTGACCTAGACTGCGTCTCCACTCACTCTAAGAGCAAATTAATGGAAAAGTTGATTCAGTGAAATCCAGCACATTTGACAAATAACCTTGTCTGTCTGAAATCAGAACAATTGCTTGCTTGAAGCGTGGGATGACATTGACATAGCTACCACTGCTTTCAGAAAACTTACACACTTTTGGGGGGTATAGGCCGTTACTATTAAACTTTTAAATGTTAACTTCTCTCCTCCGTACCAAATAAGACCTCAGCTACATTTCACCGATTTCAAGTGTAAAGTAGATACAGTCATAAAAGCGTGAAGTGAAAGATACTCTCATAAAAGCGTTAAGTGTAAGATACTGTCATAAAAGCGTTATAGAATAAAAAGTAAGACATGAGTGCAGAGGGCAAGTTAGGAAATCTAAATTGTTATTGATAAAAACCTAAGGCTTGATGAAGGATTAGTACTTTAGTAGGGCATTAGGAACACAAGACTAATGGAATTGAGAAATACTTTACAAGAACATAGTTGTCACCATAGTTGGTACGTATGATTTATGCCAGGTATTCTCAGATATGGAGTCTCCTACTTCCAAACAATAAATGCTTGAAATTAGCTACACACCAAATTTTTCAATGTTGCGTTTCTAAGGGCTGAACACACAACTATGATTGTTTACTATGCATCTTAATCATGGCATAAAGTATGATCGATAGGCATGTCAATGAACTTTGGTGACTACGCATCAGGAATAAATGGATTTGTGTACCGAAATTGTAAAAATAATGTCACCATATTAATCTTCTGCATGTATTTTTCATTTGTCATTACGTCTGTTTGGCTTTGCCTTTTTAAAGTTTAATTAATTATTTTAAATATAAATTAAGTGGTTTGGAAAGCAATTGCACAGATGTGTCATGATTTAAGTCAAACATAATAATTCTCTGAGCTATGACTTCAAAATTTCATCCATAATGGCATTCTGTTTCATTGGTGTTCAAACAAATGGAATAACAAATGATTGTGTATGAAGCAAATATATATTTTTCTCTAATAAAGAATCAGAATGATATTTGCATTTCGTCTTTTGCATAGAAACGGCAAATGTGTAAAGGTGCGAACAAAAATAAAACACCTCAGACATCCCCGCATGGAGTGAAAGACATACATATACTAGACTTATACACCAAGAAATATACAGTCAACACAGAAATTATTTGCACGCTTTGATTTTTCATCATATTTCACAGAAAAATGGCAGTATGATAAAAAGAACTGTCCTATGTTTTAGAGTAGTGTTAGTAGGTTAGGATCCCATGCATTTCATTTTTTTACCAAAATTCGTTTTCTTGGAAAATGTGAAAAAACTGAATTTTGAAAACAAAAAAATATTTGCACACTTCAGCCAACTGCCAGAAACTGAATTTTTAATGATGATACTAATTTTTTTTTCTTTGGAACTACTGTTGTTTATGGTATCTCTAGCTCATTTACATCAATCAGACATTATTTGGGGTTCACAGGTGGGATTACAGGTGTTACTCAAGGAGTGCACCCATTCCCATGTTTTTCTCCTACATTTAGGTATAAAAAAAATTACTTAAAAATAGCAATTGTCAAGAAATTGGTCTGTGAAGTCCTTTAGATTAGTCAAATTGTGAGAAAAAGATAAACTATGCAGGTTTTTGCGAAGAACTATGTTCAATATCTCATCAGGAAATGTCCAAAAAAAAAAGGCTCTTGGTGATTTTGTGCTGATATACAACTGATGATTTGCCTCTGACAAGTTATTTAACAACTGGCTTATCAAAAGTTATTAAGAAAGAAACACAAGATAAGCATCCGAGAGTGCCAGTGGAGTTTCAGTAATTCTGCCAGTTGCGTAGTTAGGGGGGGGGGGCGGGGGGGGGGGGTTATTGGGCCATGCCCCCCCAGGCTAAAATTAAATTAGAAAAGACAGGAAACACTGCAGAGCGCCGCTAGTTCACCCCATGTACGAGGGGCGTTCAGAAAGTTCGAGGCTTTTTTTATATGGACACTTATTTTCAATCTAGAACTATGAATTTTTCACAGGATAAAATTCAGCATATTTGGAATGGATTCCCAAAATTTTGGACAATTTCAAAATTTTTAAGTCATTCTGTGGTTGCCATGGAAACTGAAAGTTCAGCTTCTTGGGGCAGATAAAACTGAAACCACCAAAGCCAATGAATTTTGACTGTGAGAGCCCTCTCTCTATCACTTGCATTAGTGAGATTGACAATATTAGACACAAGAAATATAATATTAGCCTTAAAAAATGCTTCCAAGCTCCCAAAAAGCATTGATTCATACACCTGACCCATCGCAGTAAATGTTCCTTGAAGTCCTCCAAACAATGTTTTGTGAATGCATTATGGTCATCCAAAGCTTTTTCTCCTCCAGTGCCTGAAACTATAGCCCCCATGGACTAAAGTAAGGGAAAACCAGGACTTATGTAAAGCAACATGTCACGGGAATAGCTAGGATGGATAGTGCTGACCATTTTGGTCTCTTGTTCATAACAGGAAATCCATGCTTTAACAAGTCCTTATGTAGTCAGGGAAACATACCTTTGCCTCCTGAATTTCCCTCGCCAAATCTGGAATGCAGGAGTGCTTTCCTACATGGGTTCAGTGCAAGAATACACACATTTGGTGTGCTTGGAAGCAAATATAGAAGCTAATACCACATTTCTTGTGTCAAATATTGTCAATCTCACTAATACAAGTGACAGAGAGAAGTCTCCCACAGTCAAAATTTCTTGGTATTCTTGGTTTCAGTGTTACTTGCCCCAAGAAGCTCAACTTTCAGTTTCCATGGCAACCATAGAATGACTTGAAAATGTCCAAATTGTCCAAAATTTAGGAAATCCATTCCAAAGATGCTGAATCTTATCCTGTGAAAAATTCATAGTTCTAGGTTGAAAATAAGTACAAAATGAAAAAAAGCCTCGAACTTTCTGAACGCCCCTCGTAATGCCCCTTCCTTAGGCCATTTCTATGCCCCTGAATTCTGCTCACCTTTTCAGGGTGAGTAACATGCATGCATTTAGTCAATCTTCAGTAACAGGATTAGCTTGGTGTCATGTCTTTCATATCAAAATAGTATAGTTAAAAATTCAGCACTTCTTTGCATGAACGATTTTATGATTACATATCTTGCTTTTCTGAGACATGCTATTATGGAGCATTGTTTTAAAGTTTCCGTTACACAACAGTGGATTACATGTACTGTGAAGGTCTATTTTCTGAGTTTGAAGTAGAAGAAGTCACAGGAACTTAAGAATTAAAAGTAACACATGAGTACAGACACTGCAGAGGTATACATTAAGAACCCGAAGCCAAAAATAAATTGGTTAAGGGTTCAATTGAATTGAAAAGGTTCAATACTGGTGGGAGGGCCCTATGATCGGATATGCATAACCTTTTCATTATCTTCAGCCTGGAAGAATCTTAAGTAAGTAAGTTTTATTCTATAAGAATATCAATGAATGGATGGAGAAAATCTGCATCATTGACAAGGCTGGGTCTAAATGGAAGTCAAGAACACGAAAAATTTATGTAGTAATATACACGTATGGCAACATTTCCACAAATTATATCCTGTTTTACAGATCTTAGAATGCAGAGTTCTGCGAAAATGCTTTTAAAATCTTTATCTAGTCTATTTCCGGTGCTTTAAATTTGGTTTCGTTCATGTTTTGGAACCAAGCTTCTTACAATTAAAATAGCATGACCTTATATTACCAAAAAAAGAAAATCTCCATTCGTTCAAAGCACAAATTAATGAATTATAAGTTGATATCAAGTATTACAGACATAGAAGTTTCGAGTGCCATGTATACGCTTGAGTACTGGGAGAAATTGAGCAATCCAGATCAATGTTGCTGAACTCAGGGTGTGATAGAGGCTTATAGGGTGTTCTTAGCATTGGTGACTCAACATTGGTGGGATTGAGAAACAAACATGCTTCAGGGTTCTTTATGATTGAGACAAGGTTTACTCAAAATGTAAAATATACAGTTTCCCATTTCCCAACACTTAAGTTTGACTAAACTTTTACAGTCGAAAAGCATCACAAAACTTCATCCTTGTTCCAATAAATCAAATTTGTTTTCCCAATTCCTAAGAGCAGATCCAACAGCCAGTGGTGTTTTTCATGCACTTCAAACATGGCATAGAGTGTTATCGATAGACATCTGAGTGAACATTGGTGACTACGAGGGGCGTTTAGAAAGTTCGAGGCTTTTTTTTATATGGAAACTTATTTTCGATCTAGAACTATGAATTTTTCACAGGATAAAATTCAGCATATTTGGAATGGATTTCCAAAATTTTTGACAATTTGGAAATTTTTAAGTCATTATGTGGTTGCCATGGAAACTGAAAGTTCAGCTTCTTGGGGCAGATAATACTGAAACCACTAAAGCCAATGGATTTTGGCTGTGAGAGACCTCTCTCTATCACTTGCATTAGTGAGATTGACAATATTTGACACAAGAAATATGATATTAGCCTTAAAAAATACTCCCTCACCAAAAGCATTGATTCATACACCTGACCCATTGAAGTAAATGTATCTTTAAGTCCTCCAAACAAAGTTCTGTGAAAGAAATTCGGTCATCCAAAGCCTTTTCTTCTCCAGTGCCTGAAACTATAGCCTTCATGGACTAAAGTAAGGGAAAACCAGGACTTATGTAAAGCAGCATGTCACAGGAATAGCTAGGATGGATAATGCTGTCCATTTTGGTCTCTTTTTCATAGTAGTGAATCCATGCTTTCACAAGTCCTTATGTAGTCAGGGAAACACACCTTTGCCTCCTGAATTTCCCTCGCCAAATATGGCATGCATGCAGGAGTGCTTTCCTACATGGGTGCAGTGCAAGAATACACACATTTGGTGTGCTTGAAAGCATATTTAGAAGCTAATACCGTATTTCGTGTGTCAAATATTCTCAATCTCACTAATACAAGTGACAGAGAGAAGTCACTCACAGTCACAATTTCTTGGTATTCTTGGTTTCAGTGTTACCTGCCCCAAGAAGCTGACCTTTCAGTTTCCATGGCAACCACAGAATGACTTAAAAATGTCCAAATTGTCCAAAATTGTGGAAATCCATTCCAAATATGCAGAATGTTATCCTGTGAAAAATTCATAGTTCTAGATTGAAAATAAGTATCCGTACGAAAAAAAGCCTCAAACTTTCTGAACGCCCCTGGTATGTGCCAGGAATACACAAAAATATCGGATTTTAGCTTTGAAGTGTCTTCATTCGAAGGTCTTTTTGTTTGCCTTTTGCAAGTGTCAAAATGATTTTAGCTAATAGTCTCAGATAGAATTGCAGACATGTTACAATGATTTAAATGTAAGAATGCTTTGAGGTGTTATGACATGTTTCACTGGTATTTCAAACAAATGAAACTACGATTGCTTTGTCATACATATATTTTCAATAAAAGGAATAACATAATTATAGATGCAATGTCACTTTCACTTCGAATTAGGGTGTACAAAAATAATATATTAAAAAAAAACGAAAACACGAGGAGAGACAGCTGCCCAAATTAACCTAAAAGTTTAAAAAAATTCTGCTCAATCTTACAATGTGATAAGGACTAGAGAATTATGGCATAATAGGAAACTTTTGAGTGGTGAGACAGAAAAACAATTGTTATGAATACCTCCTAGAAGGCATAATTGTGGAATTTAACCCATGGCAAGTTTTTATTTATTATATAATTTTCAATTTCCAAACACAATACAAAATTTACTCTATAATGAAAGCAACACAAAAACTTTTTCTATGTTCCAATAAATCAAACAATGTTTTCCCATTTCCCGAAAGCTGGCCACACAACCAACAGTGTTTTTCTTGCACTTCAACCATGGCATAAAGTATTATCGATAGTCATTTGAATGAACTTTGGTGACTTCCAACTAAGACTAATCAAGTGGATTTTGGAAATCGTAAAAGGCATATATGCACAGGCAAAATCAATCTTCGAAATTCAATGTTCTAACTGTTTCTGGCTGAGGTTTTGTTTTGTTCTAACTGCGACTTTTCATAAGTAAATTTATTTCAGGCAAAGCACCTCTAGCATCCAAAGGGAAAACCTGGTAAGTCACATTTTGGAGTTTCTGAGAAAATTGACTTTTAAGTTCCAGTCCTTGCAGTAAGAGATGGACTTACTGGGATTTACCAGTTTCATTCTGGGGTAACGGGCCACTTCTTGAAAATCTAAACTTAAATATATAGAAACATGTCTCAGAAGTCCTATTTAATTTGACCATAACTGAATTTGGCTCAAAATGTGACTTACTAGGTTTTCCCTTTGGACGCTAGACCTAGAAGCAATTGAAGATATTTGCAATGACATAAGTTAGTAGAAATGATTAATAGATACATATTCAGTGTATTGGAAATCTAAAGATACATAAATCTTTCAGTCAAATGGAATAACATGGTTAAAGGGGTGCCATCCCAAAAGAGTTTTTCTGACACATTTTTGCTTGACTTTTTGGTGATGCCAATGGCCAAAAATTGAAGTACTAGATTGATAGATTGGAAGACAGAAATTGTAAGTGCCCTTTAAGCGAAGTTCTGAATTCATCATGGTCAAGGGTTGAAACACCTGTCCATCTCGTCTGTCGAGCATCGAAGAACACAAAAGGATAACAGTAGTAATTTAACATATAAATTTATATATATGCCAAAGGCACATCATTATGACAGAAGAAAGAGAGAAGGAGAGGCTCATAAGGCAGCTGCCAAAGTAGCAGAGAAAGAGACCCACTTGGGAAATAAGGGTGCGCATTAGTCAAATACAGCAGATTAGCTGGTGTTTTGGTGATTCTGCTCACTCAGGCAGTGTGATCAACTTGCATTGAGCCAAACTGGGAAATTAATCTTGGCAAAAAGATATGCTTGGTGTTATAACCATGTACTGATGTTCGTAAATCAAAATGCCTTGAAAACACTATGATAAATTTGTGATCAGATATTTCAGTGATCTACAAACTGCACAATACATGGGTAAAATGAAAATCCATTGCAAAACTTACTTTTGAGAATTGGGCATGTCCTTCATTGCCAAAAGTCTCATCCATGAAAGGGTCGAGTCTTTTTCAGAGTTTCTTTCAAGAAGTGTTTCATATTTCTATAGGCCGTCTCGTCCTCTTTCCTCCATAATCCTTCATCAGAACTAAGGTTTCAACCTACATGTTTATTGATTTGGGTTGCCTCAATTTACTTTTTCCGTCAATCCTAAACTTTTCATTCAAACACTTCTCTGACTGCATCAACTTTTCCGCTAACACTTGGAATGACTACAGTTGTAGCTTAACTCTTGATCAACCTGCAAATTTGTACTTGATCAAACAGCAGGAAGCCAAAATATTCCAGACTGCCAAATCACAACTTATTTACAAAAGCTTGGTGTGGGGTTTCCTTAAAATATATTGCAAAATGCAAGCAAACTGAAAGTACGTTCTGTTAGGGAGAAAACACAACTTCGTCAGAGAGAGCACACCACACAATCAATGGTCTTTTTCATGCACTTCAATCATGGCATATAGTCTTATTGATTACAGTTACACAAAGTTCTCTTCATGAAACTCCAAATTTAGGCTAGACTCAAGGATATTTTAATAAATAATAATTTTTGTTTCATCATGTCCTTCAAATTAATTTTGGCTGATTGCTATACTGAAAAATCACCATGCAAGTGTGGTTGCATGCAACTTGCTATAAAAACAGCAGAAGAAAACATTGTCTTTTTAAGATATTTCTCTACATTAGTCACCGATGCATTGTCTCAAAATAAATCATTAATCAGTTAAAATGCCACCCATGAAATAAAGAAATTTGTCAATAAAAGAATGCGCCATTAGCTTGTATACGAGGTTTTAGGCTTACTCATTTGTGTCTTTCGCGATTGAAGCAACCATACGTATTTGTATAAATGCACACTGTGTACAGTGTGTAGGGTACAGCATATCTCCAAAAGAAAAGAAGAGGCTCATTGGGCAGCTGCACACAGAAGTAGGAAACAGACACCCTTGGGAAATAAGGATGAGCATTAGTCAGATAGAGCAGATTAGCCTTGCAGTGCTGTAGGTACTTGGGTAATTCTGCTCACTTTCACAGTGTGATTAACAAGCATTGAGCCAAACTGGGTGCTTAATCTTTGGGGAACTGCTTGGAGCTGCGAAACGCCAACATGTCAAAATGACATGAATCAAAAGGCCTTATATGGAACTCCTTCTGACAACTAACCAAAGCATATGTATTGCTCTTAAATGTTAGCGTCAGACAAGCCAGATCAAGGATAAAATCTGAATCCAGTTCAAGCTTACAGCAAACTTGGCTATTCCCCCCATGGCCAAGCATTTTTTAATGATAAATAATTTGAAGTGCACTTTTGCTTATGGCTTTCAGAATCTAAAGTTCAACTTTAAATGCACTTTTATGTTATTAATACATTGGGAGACACAGAATTGAGATCATGTCCTAAATTTGTTGTAATGTTCTACTTAGAGTAGAAGGTTTGCCACAGAGACCTATTATATGTATTGCTTTATGGGTGCTGCAAACATTACTGTCTTGAAACTGTTTTTAGCAGGACACAGTCAGCCAATGGGCAATAAACCATCCATGTGTTTGGGTGGACTGAAAGTGATAATTTTTGAGCTATTAGCTAAAATTGGTATTTTCACATGAAAATTCAATGTTAAGCCCCTATCTATGGCCTGGTGCACATTTTTGTGTACTTCAAGTGAAGCCAACATTATATCAAATACAAAACCATACAAAATATATATATTCCATCCCACGGTGTCTTATTATGTCTTAAACTATTCTGGCAGTAAATGTTTCAAATTTCATGGCAATCGGAATATCGGTTCCAGATATCTGAGGTCTTCAACATCCAGAAAATGGCCATTTTTGAGCATTTTAGCGTGACGTGCACATTTTGGGCAATGTTTAACCCTTCTTTTGGAAAAGTATTTGTAACAATTTGTCAATGGAAAGTATTCTCAACTGTGGCCATGGGAGTTCTGGTTCTGTGACTATCAATTGCAATCTGATGCTCTGTGCATTTGTCAAATAGTGTCAATGAGACTCCAAAGTGGCAAATGAAGCCAAAAATTGAAATTTTAACAATTTCTGTTCATCAGCTCTGTGAACCTTTTGGTTCAGGGTATTGTACCTAGTATTACCTCTCTCCGTGCAGTTTAAGGATCCCTCTATTGCATATTAAACCTCATTTTCCAGCATACATGTCATAGATACTTGTTTGCATCATATTTTCTTGCCTTGTGAAAATTGTCCCGACCCTAACACAAAGTTTGGTGTTGTACCAATTCCCATCCAGCCAGGTTAGACACACCTTTTCACCACAAAATTTTTCCTCCGTGGTGACTCAAGTATCTAGCACTAAAAAGGATGAACCTGGCCTTCTGGGTTTTCTTCTAATGTTGAAAACTAGTGCATGTCCCGACCCTAACACCTCTGTCCCGACCCTAACACCTTCTATTTTGCATCTCCATTTAACCTGGAACTTACTGGCTTTGGACTACAGTCGATTCTGCAATTCCTCTGTGTTATAAGAGATGGTTCAAAGTGCCGAAATGACTCCCGAAATTGTCTGGACTTGCAGGAATGGGGCAAACAAAGAGTAATATTAATATACTTAAAGATTATCAAAAAACCTTCTTCATGAATGTACAAGCCTACAAAACTTAAAAATTGACTAAGAAACAATATGTTAGATGAGCAAAGTCTTCCTAAATTTTCAGCCTTCTTGTCCAAATTTTAGGGTTCACCAAAGTTTTTGGGGGCAAGTTAAGACTTATGAGATTGTGATCTTGATTGTGTAAGGTTAGTTCCATGGATAATGTGTGCAATACTAACATATTTTCATTTTACCAGGCCCTTTTTCTGCAAACTCATCACATATATATACTTTTGCATGGTACATCAACAGTGTGTTACATATTTGTTAATGGACACCTTGCATTGTGACACTCTGTTTTCTGAGTGGAACCCCTTACACTCATAGAGACTTGTGCAGACTGATACAGGACAGTTTCACTTTGTTATATACTTTCAACTTACCCCACTTTGATGATTCCAGTAATATAAACCTTTTACAACATTTTGCCAATTTCATATTGTGTGAACATGAAATAATAAGCAGATCATCTGCATGTTTTTGGTAGAATTTTGTCCAGTGTCCCAACCCTAACGCCACAAACAAAATGTTCAGTGCCATCTCAACATGAAATATCTTCAACACAAATGACTATATCTATTAGAAATTTGAACTGTATATTTTGCTTTGAATCTTGAACTGTTTTGAAATGTGTAAATCTTTGCTAGGGAAATATCTAATTTTATGATAGGTTAAAACTGCTCAAATCTTGGTGAAAAATGGCAGTTTTGCAAATTTTGGAACAGTTTTTACAGTTCTGTGTCCCACCAAAACAAGCACGCATGTCATACATGGACAAACAGTTTCAGAAAGGCATTAGATATGATTTATACAATACTTAAAAAAGAATTAAAACACACCAGAATTTTATGCATCGTTGTGGCTTCTACCGCTGATTAAATAACAATATCTATGTTGGAAATCATTACTTAACCCTGATTTTGTTGTTTATTTACTGCCACATATATGTACTTTAAATTGCAGCAAGATTCCAAGCAAAAACAACATCTTTATTTTTCACCCTCTTGTCACGCTCTTATTTGCACTAGGCCCTATCTTTGGGATTTTCAATGGGAATCAGGGTGGGACTATAGAACACATTTAGAGGTTAGTCGCAATAAATTTCAGACTTTCACTTTTTTGGGACACCCTGTCCAGGGTTCTGTGTTGACTGTAGTAATAATAGTCCAATGTATGCGTCTGCTTATCTATTCGGTATAATAAAAGAAATATAGACTGATTATCTTGGGCATTAGTCAAATCTGGGCTTAGAGGGCTGCACTTATCATATCTGTCTATTTATCATTGACACTCTGAAAACAGCTAGCTGTAAGCACTTGAAGTTCGTCTACTGTTTCTGAGTACCAGGTCTTTGCGATTGTAATTATTATTATCATCTTTATTCATGTCATTTGGGTGAAATGAACATACATTATATGATGTAATCAAAAATAGTCGTTACAAAATTATATAATTATTATCTGATATTAAATAAAATATTTAATTTACACACACGTTATAAATGACATAATCAATATCCCCCTCAGTTAAGTCCACAAAAGTCTGTTTTTCCTTACAGCTCCTCAGCTCTTTTAAGAGATTTGCTTTTGCAAAGTTTTCTTCAGTTTTGCATACTACAGCACATGTCGCACTTACAGGCTTTATGCTTCTGCACAGGGAATCCTTGAAAATGTAACCTGCAATATTCAGGTTCCTACAACAGTACTCAATATTCTGAAGAAAAAAAAAACAGATTGTCTTGATCCAATAGTCAATCCAAATATATAATGTAGCACCTCCGAGGGATGATTCAGAGCTTTCCATGCAAAATTTGTGAATAAATAATGTTTCTCACATAGCAGGTTACTGAAGCAGTTCACAATGCGTACGATATGGGAGCTTTAACACCACTCTTAATGATTAACGATACGCAACATGAATAGTTTTGAGTTACATAATGGCAACAGAACAACACCATAAAAAAAGTACAATAAGTGGAATACAATTTGGTTTGAACATAGATTGAGACATCTTTAATATCTAAAAATATTGAATTGTTTGTAGAAATTACACAGAATGCCATCAACATTGTGCTTTTTGACGTCTGCATACAAAGTATGACCAAGATGTATCACACACTCTTGACTGTTCACATTGGATCCAAATATACTGATACTGTCTTTTTTCCAATTGTGCTTCTTATCAAAAATTATGTACTGCGATTTTGCACCATTGAATTCAACAATAAACTGTTCCGAAAATTGATCAACTATGTCAAGCATAAAACACAGGTCTTCTTCTGTGGGAGAGAGAAGAACAAGGTCATCATCATAGCCTTAACAGCCGGCAAAGTGAGGACCGACGAAACAGCAATATCAAGAATTCTTCATTTCATGTCATAACAAGTCCAGGTATACACCGAATAAAACAAGGGACAGGAATCTGCCCTGCTTCACACCATTAAAAACCATCAAATTGTCCAAGTATTGATCATGCCACTTCAATCTCAACTTCTGATTCGAGTACATGTATAACAGCAAGCACACATAAGCTTATTTAAACCTCTATCCAGGAGGATGTTAATAGTTTTGAGTATTTGACGAGGTCAAACGCCTTAGTAGTGTCCAGAAGTACAGAGTACACTGAGGTATTACTAGATGTGAAATGTGAAACAGTTTCCATGAAGGTGGCAGGACATAGCGAGGTCGAAAAATTTTCCTTGTAGCCAAATTGTAATGCATCCGTCAAAAAGGCATCAGATACAGAAATACAGATATATTTATTGTCACATAAGTGAAATTTGGTAGCAAATCAGGCATGTCCTGGAATATAGTACAGTCAAGGAGTTTCAGTATACAACCCCGAAGAGTTATGGCTCTATATTTATCCGACAGGAGGTCGTCCTTGTTGTTTCCACAAGTGGTGCCAATACAGAGACTCTTGGCGTTTGTCTTCAACATATTTATTCCATCCTGGGACGCATCTGTTTGACCTCGCACCGGCAAAAGGTATATGAGGCTGCTCTGCCATAAGGCAATTTTCCACATGATGAAGAGCATATCAATTTCATGCCAATGACTTTCACATGATGTATCAGCACAACGGAGTAGTTCATCACTAACCTTATAAACAGAAAAGGTAGCAGTCAAGAACTGTTTTAAATTTCACTTTGTCACTGCTGGTGGCCTTACACCAGGCAGGTTTTGGAGTGCAGATAAGTCCTTGTTTTTCCAAATATGATACATCAATGTTCAGTGAGCATTAAGGCATCACGGTCTGAAACATTTTCTACAGAGGGAATAGTATAATACTCATCTATGTAGGCTAAGTAATCCTTGGGAATGCATATATGATCAATAAGCGATCTTGCAGCATTGCCTTTGCTTTCAAAAGTGTATGTAACAGATGACATGATATGCTCTAATCCACTACAAAAGCCTATCTCTGGCAAAAAGTCCTTCACGGCAGAAATTTGCGGTGATACTCTGGAGAAATACGTATTTAAATCCCCACCGACAATGGTAATATAATTATCTGAGTCACTCAATAAGCACATAAATTCATGAAGGACTGCAGTAGTTTGATCAAAGCTGGGACTACGATGCCTACTGTCACAAGGAAGATACAGGGCAATGGTGATGAAAAGATTTCCTCAAAACACTCTGTTGTTAGGTGTTGCATGGAATCTCTAGTTGCATAGGCATACTGAAAAGAGGAGTAGTCAACCTCCCACAATTTGGGAAACACTAAGACTCACACAAAAAGGCAAAACTATTCAGGCAGATTAGATAAACATAATAACAATCAATAGCTAGTTTCAAAGAGATTTCTTTTGGAATATTATTAAATCTAGATCCTGATATTCGGGCTCACCCCCTAAAAAGTTTGCACGCGGTACAGATATTGCTAGATATATTCAAATAAGGCAATCGAAAATTGTCAGATGCCTCAGAACTTTTCAAAGGCAACTGTCATTCTTGAGAAAATTGGGTATAAGTTAGCGCCAGCGAAGGCAACAACTTTAGATGGATGTATTCCAGTGACTGTTGCTGCTCCAATAATTTTTTCAAATTTTTCAAATCTGAAATGGGGGGGGGGGGGCCAGTGGGGGGCCACTTATCCATTTGGGGGGGCCCTGGCCCCCCAGGCCCTCCCATAGCTCCGCCACTGCAGAAGATCAACGTCATTTTCCAAAGACAGCACTCCCACACATATCCTGTTGCTTTTTACCAGTAAAGGTAATCATTGTATACTCAAGAAGAGCAATAAAAAATCTAACATAAGAGCAATAAAAAAATCTAACTTAAAGAGCGATAAAAAAATCTAGGCCACTTTTAGAAAATTGTATCACAATTATTACCACATATAATAAAACAAAATAAGTGAAGATATAACATTTTTTCCTGCATTACAGAAATCACAGAATCACAATTCGTCTAAAGCACCTATCAAATGACAAAGATAACTACAGTGTAATTGCGGCTCAAGATAAAAAAAAAGCCCTTATAAGGTAGAGGGTTACTGCACCTCAATTATTTGAGACGAGGGTATATAAGAAAAAATTTCTGTAGAAACAACGAAATTTTTAAGTTTGTACTGACTAAAAGAGGTATTTCTTAAAAAAGCTCTTAATACAGATTATTGCCAATATTTTTTTGTGAGTTCTAAGTCATTGCCAGAAACCTGCATGCCCATTTATTATTGCCAGTGTATAGTTTTGTTTTTGCTTTTTGTTTTGCCCAGTCAGTCAGTGGTAAATACTAGAAAAAGAAACACACCTGTAATATCAATACAATCAGTTTATTTCATCAAAATCACAATTTCTTAAAAGGTGATATCTGAGATATATATATGATCCAATTGATTTAAAAGACTAAGTTTGAACTTATATTTTATCTAAGTAATCTACAATATATTGAAAACATGGAACATCAACATGACCATATCAGCAAATATCATCATGAATGTTGTACAGCTTATGAAACAAAATGTTGACCCTTATGTTGATGAACAACTATCCACAGTGCTATGTACAGAGACGGACAGGTTTACGACGAGTACTAATAATGAAGATTTAAAATTGTTTTCACAGCAGTAGCAGCCCCGTTGGTAGAAGTAATCAATACAAATGCAACTCTATAATTGCGACAATGTAAGGTATGGAACAAGATGCAAAGTCCATTGAGTATTTACTTGTCAATGAAAACGACTCAGGAGTCGCTCCCATCTAATCACGTTAAGAATTCAACAAGTTTCTACAGTTTCAAAACAAGTTTCAAAACTAGTTTCAAAACTAGATTTTTTCAAAGACAGAACATGCCTTGATATGCAGCTTCTAGACATGATCTACAAAATATATACCCACCATCAAAAAAGCCCATAAGATGAATTATTTCCTATAGTATAAAAGCATTCAAGGGCAACAACGCGGGAAGCGCAAGGTCTCGACAACCAGGATGGCTCATAATACTGTTTCTTTCTCAAAACCATTACCATCCGGCACCTCCGTATAAACGTTCCCTTTGTGATGGCGAGTCTTCAAGCCACTGGGCAAGTTGTTATCACTGTTGTGTGACGTAGGACCTGATTTTATGTCGTCGAATGTCCCAGAACCTGACATATTATGGTACACAGGATCTTTGGGACTTTTCACGGGGGAGGTTGGAAGAGAGCGAAACCCACGGGCACTCGAACTGGAGGCGGCAGGTTCCAAGGAGTCTTTGGCTGGAATGGGTTCGGGAGGGGACACAACTGGCGACACTGGAGTTAAAGGGGGTGGTGGCACGGGATAAGACAAGTTGGCACCAAACTGGCCATCAGCTGCTGTGGCTGCTTGGTAATCTGGAGCAGGACCCACCGGATACTGGTTTGACTCCGGGGGCCAGGGGGCCCCAGGAATCTCAGGAGGCCCTATTACCTCTGGACGCCACCCTGCGTCCGGCGGACAACCTAGATGTGGACCCAAAGGTGGGCCCAGGGCTGGACCAATAGGAAGGTCCAATGGAGGTCCGATATGGATGTCCTCCGGGGGCCAAGGAGGTTCATTAATATCTGGACGCCAGCCAATTCCAGGTGCTGCTGCACCCGGCTGTTTAGTTGTCACTGGAGACAGTAAATTCTTCGTACCCATCTTTTTTAATTTTGTAGCATCCTTTGGTTTAGTGGGATCTTTATTTCCAACAGCTTCATTTCTGAAATTAGAAAAGGTCAAATGGAATGAACTATTATAAATTTATAATAGATGAAAGAAATGGTTGCCTTTTTCATCATTAATTTGGTCATTACTCTCGCGGATGAATAAGCCTCGCGCCTCCTGTTTTAAGGCAATGTTGATGTGAAATAAAATTCTTTTAACTAGCAGGGAGAAAACTCTGCGGACGCCCAATTACATTGCTGTTGTGCATGGTCAATTAACTTGCCTTGACAGACACCCTGAATATGGCCAAAATATAAAAACCTATCTTAGACTTCTAAATTCTAATTTTGGCTAAACCTTGATTGAGTCTCTAAACATGTCTTGCGGGCCAATGTGGTGCATTTCCATTTGATACTCCTGTAAATCGGATTCAAGGCCTGTGCCTTGTGAAAATTTTGACTATATGCTGGAATTTCAACATCTGCGATAGTGAAATGACACCTAAAGATCTTCCTAGCTTCTTATCCAATGGGTGTCTATTTTATGTATTAATAATAATATCTGTTTTATACTCAATGACAAAACTGTCTTCAATTTCAAATCTATTATATCTTATATGTATGTAATATTGCATTCATTAGCATACCACAGCACACTTCTTGGGACGGCGAGCAATATTTACACTTATGTCTTGATCCAGATTTTATACCTTTTAATACAAATTACATTTCTTCAGAACAATTGAATTTGATAATGTAATTTTTATCAGTGGGCCATGTCATTAGTCATTACAGAAACTTTTACGTAACCAATTTTTGTTTGAAAGAGGGGGCATTCTTTAGAGAAATCCTTCATAGTTCAATTTGAGTGTACACTAAGGGCAGCTGAACATCATTGAAAGACATATCAAAGTTTGTAATAATTTGGCATTTCTGTAACAGCAGTTTCAATTAGCATGTGTTTCTTTTCCAACTTGCTATATTATAGTTCATTGTTGTGTTTTACTTCAATCTGATCCATCCATGAAGCAGGACGAACCAGTTATATTAACCTAAAAGCAAACTCAAAAGCATTACCTTCTATTTTTAAAACATTTCTATCCATCCAATAACTATGTATTCCTCAAATTTGCCTCTTTGAATGCCATATGACTTTTCATAACGTGGTCCTGGGATCCACAATATCCACAAACTTCTTGTCGTCGGCACCACTTGCTCAGGTGACCGAAACGTTGACATTTGTAGCATCTTCTTGGATTGGGGATGTAGGGTCGTACCTTACATTGCTCCCATATAACTTTGACACTCTCTGGAAGAGTCGTGTCTGAAAAAGTCAAGATAAGAAGCTCCCGATTATCCCTCTGTGGGATTCTATGAAAATGAATGACATCAGTAAAAGTTTCAAACCATTCTTGTAAATCGTCGTCCGAGTCTAAATAGCTAAGGGAGGAGAAACCACTCCCTTGGATGTATTCAAGGTCCGATGAGGCTCGATTATTGCCTGGGTACCTGCAACATCTTTCAGCATAGTAAGGAGTTTTCGAGTCTGGTCGTCGTTTCTGGTCTTAAAGAGGACGGTTCCATCTCTCTGTAACGTTGTCTCTGCAGGTTCGCCGACTTCTTGAATTATGGTCTTGTAGATGGCGAAGGGAGACAGCCTGTTGGTTGGTTTGAACACTATGTACCTGTGTCGGTACTCCGATTTTCGTGTTGTCGTTTGTCGATTTAGAAGTTCCGGGTCAATACAGTCATCAGAGGATGACCGCTGCCGTTTTAGTCGAGACTGTGAATTAGGAAGAGAGTATGCCATAGGAATTTGTGATGTTCATCCCCCATGCTCCCCACCCACCAAGGAGCCCAACAAGGGGGACTAATATGGGTAGGGCTGCGCCCAGTACCCTAGTCCAGGGATACATGGGGGATATACTCGTAGAAGGCTTGGTAAGAGATACAGCTGCAATCATATTTAAAACATGGTCAGGATGTAGACTTGGTCAGAGTTCACACTTGTATGTGATTAATAAAGCATATCGAATCGTATCATATTGTATTTATAAGGATGATGAGATCGGAGATAGATTGAAAATGAAAGGGTTGCTTAAATCTATGTATATTCAGAGTTTTATCAGGTTATTGTTGAGGCATTGTGTGCATTTAAGAAAAAATTACTGTCACTTCACTTCTTCTGAAAATGTACTGACGGGAGAAGTGGGCCAACTTCAATAAGGAGTGGGCCACCTTCAATAAGGAGAAATCTCCCTTTATGTAACACAAACAAGGTCAAATGTCTTTTTTTGTTTTACATTCAGAAGTTTTAACATATCAAAACTCCATTCAAAAAGCAAATGTAAACACAGAACTTCAATACTGTAGTCATTAAAAGGTGAAATGCAAAAAGTGGCCCATTTCTCCCTACTTTCCCCTAAATAAATCGAATTTGGACCATTTTTTCCTAAGTGTTATGCCATAACTACATTGACATCTTACCATTGTGTTGGAGCTCAATGATGTATTTGTTGATGACTTGTAGCCATTTGGAGCCATGTGGAAAACCCAGGCCATAGCCAGTCATGGCGTACCAATTGCCTACTGTTCGGAGTTTGCAGCGGTCATCGTGGCCAGCAAGGTATTCCAAAACGGTGGCATCATAAATAAAAGCGTTGATTTCACTGCAATTTAAAAATAAGGTGAAGCTCATAAAATGTTGTTTCCCAATATATATATACGGTCAAAGATATTTTTTTGTCAGAAATACAAGATGCTGTGGAAGGAATCGTTGCACCTCTCTGGAGGATTTGAAAAGTGATTATAATAGGGTGACATGATCAAGAACATAAATTGTATTCAGTGCTCTTCTAAATGAAAAGTGATATAATACTAAACAATTCCTGCACAACAATATTTTGAATACATTCAAAAATGGGGGATAATGGTTCTGAAGATTAAAAAAAAGGTATGTGATCTCACGCTACTTCTAGGCACTGTCAAGCATTGAATCAGTTTGTACCAATTTCATCATATACTATTATAAGCCATGTGCATATATGCATCCATTATTCACTATTTGTGCATAGAAACTGCAGTTTAAGGTAAGTTGCCTAAAGCAGCTTAGCATGATATGCCCTCGACTTCAGCAGGGCTTCTCAGTGACCTGCACCTTTGTCACAAGTGGGTTACGGATCATTTGCCTTGGGGTCTTTTTTGAGTCAATGAAGCAATTTTTTGTTTACAGTTCAGTGTGTTGTCAGTAATACTCAGTATCAGTTCCAATGCTTGTTGTTTTGTAAACCTTAGTTCATATGCAATTAGGTTATACTGTAAAATCTAGCATATTTAGTTTGTGTACAAGTGTATGTATGTTCATTACAATTATCGGCCACAACGCTATCTAACACCCTTGTATACCTTCATGAGAGATCTGGCACATGCAAGATCCAGCACTTGGGCAGATGCAGCATATCTGACTTGTCTAAATAATAAATGCACACTACTAAATTTGCTAGATTTTACAATATACATTGTATATAGCTCATTCGGATCATAGTGGGTTTCGACTTATTTGCATTTTAGGTTGCTTTTCAGGCCATGCATGCTGCATTTTCATTTGCATTACAGTACATGTTTGTTGTATCTGTTCCTGAACATTTAGGCCATGTTGTTCATGAAGGAAATGCCAGAAGGTGCAGACATGGGACGACTTAACCAAATGTTATAACTGAAATTCATTAGTCGGATTTCTTCTCAATTAGCAGACAGATTAGTGCTTCAAGTTCACCCAGAATCGCTTACAAAGACCAGTGGTGTTAGTACATGGACCCAGCTTCCTGGACTTTTTAGTCTCCTTAGTCTCAGGCCAGCTTCATAAAGAGAAAACTTGCATGCATTGTAAAATGTCACTGTCACTTCCAACAGTAACTGGGCAATTGCGTAAAGTCTGATTCACAGATTTGTCTTTTTAGCAGCTTGTGTAGCCCTACCATTGCACCTCAACTATTTCATTGTTAAACAGGTTTGAGGCCAGGTAATGGGGGTTTCAGACAAGCCATCAACCAAAGCTTCAAGAGCAACAGGAGTTGAGCTACGGCAACATGTCATGGTGTCAGACGTACAACGTGTGAGTTCATAATTATGTGGTGCAATATAGCCTACTCCAAAAATGTATTCTCTATTTGTGATTAGTTGTGTAGTTGACATTGCAAGTGTTTATTTCTTAGTTGGTACCAGTGGTCGAAATAGGCCATGTTATTTGGGGGGGTCACTCAGTTGCAAGGCCTGAAGGGTTGAAGCCCTTGTAGCCGGGAGTCTGCGGGCCGCCGTGAAAAATTCTGGGCATTTAAAGGCATGTGTTATCCTTGGAAATGTATTTTGAAAACCCTTTTGCTATATAAATCACAAGAGGTTTTTGTATGCTAATTTGGTTTACTTGCTGCTTCATCCGTACACATTCAGTATTTGGGGGGGGGGGTTTCAGGACCCCCTCAGGGTCCTTCTGAAAAATGTATTTGAGGGGGTCACAAGAGCATTTGGGGGGGTCAAGACCCCCTTGACCCCCCTTATTTCGACCACTGGTGGGTACTGCAATGGCAGAGCAGCAGCATGGTTTACAGTGTGCTCCCTGGAGGAACATTCAAGCCTCATTATTTTCACATTTATCCTCTTAATGCATACCTAGTGGCTGAATAACTGTATGATTAAATAAAGATGTATGGATATGGAAAAGCTGTGCTGATATTGTGCAAGAACCTGCACAGATTTGTCACAAAATATGTTGCAACAAAAGATGCTTTGTATATAGTTCGATCCACGAGACTCCTTCTTAAGTTGGATTCACGTTCTTGCAGAAGGCTATTTATCACCCAAGTTTATGAAACAGTAAAGTACACAAGTTGTTCTCCATGGGAGCGATTTTGCTTTCAATTGGATTTCAGCAGTTTTATTTCAAACGGGAAACGAGACAAAATCATTGTACGGAATGCCTTTCACACAATCAAGTTCTTGAGCCGCGACGGGAAATTGAATTTGTATGCACGAAACAAATCCAATTGTGAACAATGCAGAGTCAGTTGTGGCCATCAACAACTTTTAAAAAGTGCAAAACTCTATATATGGTCTGGCTTTCTCATAGAGAAAATAAGTTATAAAAAACTTTATAACCGTTCAGTAAGTCTGCTTTGTGGTAAATAAGACGCCAGTTCAAATCGTGCTTCAAATTTCCGAATTTGTTTGAAAAGTTTCAGCTTGTAGTTTGTAGTTTGGTGGCCAAACAAGAAATAGTCAGCCGGGATGTAACCCATTTCTCTGGTCATAGGTCTGATGCTCAATCGAGAAAAAAATTATCAATAGACCTTAAAAAGTAATGTCCAAGTTATATGTTGTTGAGATTGGAGGTGAACAATTGGTAAATGTAAGTGCAAGTAAAAGATCCTTACATTGCAATAATGCAATATTGCAAGAAACACCATGAATTCCTACCCAAGTGGTCTCAATCAAAATAGAACATGTTTGGAAAAAGATGGATCATAAGTGGACACCAGCCAAAACGTATTAGCTCTCACTCTTGTATACAACTTGTGAACATGTAGTTTGATTATTCACTATCTGTGCCTAAAAAACCACAGTATCAGGCAAATTGCCTGAAGCAGCTAACATGATATGCCCTCCACTTCAGCAGGGCTTCCCAGTGACCTGCACCTTTTTCACAAGTGAGTTTCGGAACATTTGCCTTGGGGTCTTTTTTGAGGCAATGAAGCAATTTTTTGTTTACAATTCAGTGTGTTGTCAGTAATATTTACTCAGTATCTGTTCTAATTTTCGTTTTTGACCCCGTGTTTAGACCCTATTGTTCATGCACAGCAAGGCTTTGGATCAAAGTTTCATTGAATTATTTACAAAATATAAAGTAAATTATGAGACAGACAATCAAAAGTCATGCATGACACTTTTAGACATGCAGGAAGTAAGGATGCAACCCCCCCCCCCTCCTCATGGTCTTGACTGCGTTGACCTTTTATTGGCCATCAAGCTGATTCCCTAAGATGTCATATTGTTGCCATGTGGGAATCACGTCTATGTTTTAGATCTAGTTTTCCTATATCAGCTATTCACAGTATCTGTCTTGTCTTAGTTATATTTTTCGACTCTGACTTGTGTGGTTAAGGGACATGTTCTCAATTGAAGGAGTACCACAAGATGGGGGTATGGGATGGCATATAGTGTTACTCCATTGATTACCAAGATGCCTGGTGGAGTGAAACAAAGTGTTGTGCAGATCTGTGCCAGATTGTATCAATGCTTCACACCGGTTATCCTAAAGTGGGTAACTCTTATAACTTATTTCTAACAGGGTTGTTGGGAAAATAATTTAATCATTACATAACTGTTATAGGAGTTAACCACTTTAGGATGACCCGTGTTAAGCGTTGATACAATCTGGCACTGCTGCTCAGTCCACCATACCATGTTTGGGACTTTTCTAATTTTTTAGGGCTGGGAGTTCAACAAGACCTACTCTAAGACCGTCACACAATAGAAATGACAGACATATTCATTTTTTAGCTTCTCGAATCGACCAACCCAACAGGTTTTCTGCCTACGAATATATATTGGGCGTTCCCTCAATTTTGATCAAAATAACATTATAAAAAATTGAAATTACAGTTATTTGTCTGATCGACCTTAGAAAAAAGGACTCTGGAAGACCGGAGAAGATTAATAATGTCTGGCCTAAGCTGGCCTGGCCTTAATTATTCCATTTTGGCAATTGCGATACATTCCAGTGTTTATTGTGGCAGATTCTTGCCTGGATGCGTCTCTGTGATTGGTATTAAACTTCACAGGAAGTGAAAGTCTTTTCTCTATGCAACTGGCAATAGTCATATTTTGAATAGCACTAAAAACTAAGAAAAAATAGAAAAATGTAGATACCAGTTATTACCATGACACATTTTGGAAACATTCTTGCACATTTATTTTCTAAATGAAGAGTTGGCAAGCCAATTTGTTACATTCTTAGTGTATATAAAATGCATAGTATTATTTGATGGTGGCAAATTTTATCGAAACTGGCACTATAGAAATGTCTATTATTACTATAACTATTACATACTGTTCTTTGACAGTGCAGACGCCCTCCAGCACAGTGGTCTTGTTATACTTCCTCATATAACGATGCATGTCAGCATAGTTGTTGCGCAGGTTGGCTTCCGTGCTTCCGTGTGGCACAGTGGCAAATTTAAATGGAGGCTTGTGGGAGCAAGGATTCATCAACTGCAATATAGAAACAAAAAACATTGTGTTAGTATAAAAGCAATTAAGTAAGTTAAAGTAAGTAGGGCAGTAAAATTTTATTTTACATCAATGTCTAAAAATGTGACTTCAATGTAAGTGCGAAATAATATATTTCATGTCTGACTTATTATTTTAAATTGACTTGTGCTGAAAACATGATCGACAAGATGAGTATGGGATCCTCAATTTAAGAGGTAGCTGAATTAAAGGGCACACTAGTCTCATAAAAAAACCATTATTTAACTAATTGGGATGCATGGCTTATTAATGATTAATAAATTGCAAAATGATAATGCTTCCCATAAGATGCTTAGCTCATTTCATTAATGAAAATGATCCATGGGAGGGTAGTAAATTATCTAATTTAAGGCTCATTTGTTAAAGGCGTGAAATAAACTTGTGAAAAGAAAATATCTCCCTGCTTCAATTATCTCATCTATAATGAAGTGGTGCATTCAAAATTTATAGCTTGCATAAGATTTATGCTAGTAAAACCACTCGGTGGAAATAATTGATGAAGTGTAAGCAGTGACAAATAGTGGGAGCTTTAATAAACATGACTAATGATGTTTAATACTATGACGCATTGTGATAAGATTATTGTTTTGTATGATGTATTGTAAGTACACTGTTAACAAAAAGGTTTTATATGGAGCCTTTAAAGGTTCTTTTAGCTAGTAGAAGTTAGATAAGGAACCCTAAAGGTTCTATTTTTCATTTTTAAAAAGGTTCCAACAGCAAACGAAAACCACATTTAGATAATCCAGCTGCACTGAACTCCCACAATGGAACCCTTATTGCTCAAGTTGGGAGGATAGGGTCCCATCATTGGGCCTTCTGGCCAAGTATGGAACCTTTCCAATTCAATTGAACCCTTAAAAACGTAGAACCTTTTTTCAGCCATGGGTTATTTATTTATATATATCTTCAAGAACCTTTCGCATTAAGAGTGTAGACTCTCCTGTGAGCCTGCGACACATTGAAGAATGTCTCAAGGAGATGCATTGTTCTTGTGCTTTTTTATATGCTAAATGTAATTGGGGAAGTAAGCTTTTAAATAAATATTTACCCAAGAAGGCTCGTCTCATATCGTAGAGAGCATTGTATGGTAAATCATATTCCATGCTTGAATGCATTCTCTATATCATATTGAAACCATTACACATCTTAGTGATTATAAAAGCCCAGAACATGTCGATTATTTTGACTAATTTTTTATGAACATTTTAAGGAAACTCATGAATTTCCATATTTTATACTTCATGTGAAGTGTGGCAGAGCAATAAATGTATTCCAGCACTGTAAATTTAGATAAACAGCGATAAAGTGTTAATTCATCTTTTTATAGCAAAGAAAGACACTTTTTTCGATTTGGAATATCATTCAAATATATGTTAAAGAAACCGGAAATCTGTACAATAGATAGTTTTTTCAGATATTGGTACAATCTGCAGACATTAAATCACCTTTAAGAATACAGTATTATTACTAACCCGCCAGTCCTGGATGCCAGACAATCTATCATAGTCTTCTTTGGTAATCATGAAGGCGGCTAGGTTGGCTGTGTAACTAGCAGTAAAGACGACGGCAAAAAGAGCCCAGATGTTGCCCATAAAACGACTGGACACTCCTCGCGGATTATCCGTGTTCACAGCTGCTCCAAATAACATGGCCCATATGAGCCAAAAGGAGCGAAAAAGGGAGAAAAGGTGTTCTGAAATAGAAGAGATGGGTCAGTCATAATCTCTGTAAGATGAACTGTTAGTAGGGCTAGATACTACAATTATGTAGGCGATAATATATTACATTGACTTAGAATTGTCTTGATTCTGTTGAATTTACGAAATTTGTCAGGTTTTATAATGAATTATTACAAATCAGTTTCCAGGTCTGACTTAAAATATTATAAACCCATATGGACTGCCTTACAACTGCAATGACCTCATGAAAAGTATGTATAATTATCAACTTTGTCAGAGAATATCTATATTCCTGGCAGATATATAAGGCGGGACAAGTATTCAGTACAAATAGTTATGGTGTAACTAAACCAAATATTAGGGTTCTGTTCAGAAATAACAATTGAATATTTTGTTTTCTTGACATCATGAACATACTTGTCTGAATGGTGAACTTTGAGTATTTTGCTGTGGCACTAATTGTATACTAAATCCATGGGGCCTCCTCTGGTTGGTTTTTCATTCACATATCGATTGTCTCTCCATATAATAAAGATTAGAGAAAAGGTAATCGGACGAAATGCTGAAAATAAATGTGGTCGACGATTCTTGTTAAATTAATGCTGATATTTGTACAATGGCGGAAGCAAATAAATAATGGTCTCTTACTTTGGGCAATATTCTGAACTTAATGTTATTCTTCCTATGGGAACTTAAGCGAAGCATTATTTTCTACTTAGCGTCATCATGCCTGGTGTTACATGGAATTGCTATTTGGAATGCTATCTGGGAATATTGCTTTGACATGCCTTATAGGAAACATGCATCAGCTATCAGCATTGTATTTCTTACTTCACCAATCGCATACTTCTGGTTTTATATTAGTAGAGCTAGGCATTCTGTGCTACTTGGTCATTTGAGCTATTATAATTTGCAAAATGCTATGATATACCATTCTCCAAGAAAGCTTAAAAGATGAATTGTGCACTCTTCACTCTTGTGTTTCTAATATAGTAGGCTATAATAAATATTCACACATGGGAGTGTCCTTTAATATCCTTTAAACAGGGTATTCATATTTGATAACATGTGCTGTTGTGCCACTTGACATATTCTAATATCATTCTACAATGTCTTTAAACATTATTACATTTGTGAAATATGTTGTGACTCTAATGGTGAAATATTCAATTCTAAATGTGAAACTAAAAGACAAAATTGATTATGAAAAGAAAGAAATACCAACCTTAAACCAGAAGAATGAAGTACGTGCTGAGAAAAATATGAAATATAGAAGTGAAAAGAAAAGAAAAATCTAAAATTAGGTTCATGCGACTTACCTAGTATGTGGAAGCCGTATGTATTTGCCATATTTTAGGTTTCACATAAAAATGCATTCATAGATGTTCCTTTATGTTTATCCTCGCATTAAAATGTCCAATCTCTTGGACTCGCATCTTAACATGTACCGCCATTTGCTTTTAGACAAAATCCCCAGACATTGTTGCATAGTGCTTTATACTCAGTCTTTATGGTGTTTAAATGGCTAGTAGTTTATTCAAGCAAGGGGAATGGCTTTATCAAAGGGAGCTAAGTAAGATAGAGTCCCTGGGATGTTTTTCAAGCCATGTCTTGAATGCTATCTCTTGTGTGGACTTTTTTCTTGTGCGCTTCTTTACATTCTTCTTTCAAGATCTTTGAAGATACTTGGCGACAAGGCCTCGACCTTCTCCCGTGTTATCAAAGTCAAATACCTGAGCGTCTCCATCTCTTTGCTCCCTGACCCCGGTCCTTTCCTCTTAGCTTTTTTAATTTACCTCATGATTACCTCGGATAGGCTTGTTTCCGCGGTCCAGGCCGCTGGGCGAAAGCCACTCATAAATGAAGATAGCAGCCCCCGAGGCATGGACACTGAACACGAGAATGAGACACCACGAAGGATAATCATAAGGCTCTGAAAGAACAGAGGCGAAGTGAAAAAAGACATCAGTAGGTTTAAAAACAACACCTTGCATGACTCCCAGTCAGGGGTGGATTGGCATGCTTCGCTGAAAATCAAAGGTTTCCAGGCAGCCCGTCCGACCACGGCGGCCCTATTTTTGGTGTCGCGAGTAGCGTACACAATCGGTCAACCAGGAAAACTCCCTTGTATTCTGTTTCCGCATGCCTATCCACCCCTGCTTCCAGAACTGAAAAGTGTAGGCAGTCATCTGTAACAAAGCCATAACAATAGAAAACGTGCAGCCAGGGCCGGATTTAGATAAGGATGGGCCCTAGGCCAAGTCACTTAGGGGGCCCCTGACTATGAGACGCCCATGTCAATTCAACAAGGCAGATTCAATTGCCAGCAAAGATAGTGAATTAAATTTTTCCTGGCAAATTGTCGATCTCAAGTGACTTTTTACTCTTGTGAGGGTAGAAAATGATCTCTCAACCTCACAGGGATGGTCAGAAAAATCCTACTTTGTAGGGCCCTCTGACTTTGAAGGGCTCACAGTGCCGCTCACTGATTTGGAGGGCCCCCTCCATCTAGCGTCTACAAGGGCCTGCTGGTTTTGCCGCTTTGGAGGGCCCACTGACTCAAGAGGGACCCTCCATTTTGCACAAGTTTATTTGATGTACAAAGCCTTTGTCTACAAGGGCCAACTAGTTTTGCCTCTTTTGGGGTCCAATGACTTTGGAGGGCCCACTGACTCAGGAGGGGCCCCTCCATCTTGCATTTATTTGACGCACAAAACATGTGTCTACAAGGGCCAACTAGTTTTGCCGCTTTGGGGAGGGGGCTGATGACTTTGGAGAGCCCACTGACTCAGGAGAGGGCTCCTTCCTCTAGCTTACAGACTCTGGAGGGGCCCCCTTCATCTAGCTTGCTGACTCTGGAGGGGCCCCTTCCGTCTCTCATTTCTTGTATGCACTAAGTGTGCATCCACAAGGGCCCACTGGTTTTGCTGAATTGTGGGGCCCAATGACTTTGTGGGTCGCACTGACTCAGGAGGGGCCCCTCCATCTAGCATTTCTTGTACGCACTAAGCTTGTACCTACAGGGGCCCACTGCTTGCTGCTTTGGAGGGCCCAGTTAACTCAGTAGGGACCTCGTTCATCTAACGTTTCTTTTACACACCAAGCATCATTTAAAAGGGCCCACTGGTTTTTACGCTTACGGGCCCAATTACTTTGGGGGCCGACCGACTTTGGGGGCCCACCAACTTTGGGGGCCCACCAACTTTGGGGGCTCACCGACTTTGGAGGTCCACTGGCTTTGGAGGGCTCTCTCCATGTGTTTCTACTGGGGGCCACTGACTGCAACTATGTTCAATGTCTGTGCAAGTGCAATATATATGCGACATGTTTGCGCTGCGTGTACGCGTGAATTTGGATGCAGTGGGCCCCCCCAAAGGCAGTGGGCCCTAGGCCGATGGCCTACTCGGCCTATTGGGAAATCCGGCACTGCGTGCAGCTTATGTATACACCGAAGGAACAACATCGGACGTGAGAAGCATGCGTTGCAAGAAGTCTGAAATAAAGGAGATGGACAGAGTGAGGCGTCGTGCACAGACAAAGTCTAGGGCAGGCTATTTTTCTTGAGTTTCTACCAATGTCACACAACCGAGCATATCTTGTGTGACACATAGAAGACATACTTCAGAGAAACTTATTTTCCACAGACAATTGCTTCCAGACAAACTTTCTTTGCTCTGGTCATTGTCTGTCGTGATGCAGTTCTTTTTGTGACAGCGAATCTTTGACCATAACCTGGCATAAGTGAAGACTTGTGATAATGGTTATGTTCAATAGAGGGCAGCAATGTCAGAGGTTGCCCATAGCAACCAGACATGACGTCACCTGGTTACCACAAGACAGTTAAAATATAAATAGCTAAATGGCAGCATCTTGTTTGTTCTACTTATAATCATAACATGGTGTCAGGTTAAATATCCTGCTGTTATTGTGATTGTCAAGTTTCTGTGATGGATACAATTGAGAAGCCTAGACCCCTGAGCCTGGAAGGAAATTTGAGCGAGAATTGGCGTCGATTTTACCAGGCCTGGCAGGTTTACTATTCCTTGAAGACTCATGGCCAATCGGTGGATGAACAGTACAAAACTTCCCTGTTTCTACATGTCGTTGGTGAGGATGCTGCAGAGTTGTACCATGCCTTTTCCTGGAATTCTGAAGGAGATGAGTGGAAACTTGACGTAGTCATAGAAAAATACAAGCTTTACTGCGCTGATAGAGACAGTGATGCCATGCACGTGCAGCGATTTTTTAACTGCAGACAGAGCCCCGACCAATCTACTGATGGTTACATTGTTGAAGTGAAGGCACTGGCGAAGAAATGCCCATTTGAGCCGATCTCAGACAAAATGGTGAAGTTCAGACTCATGTGTGGCATTCATAGTGAGTCGCTCAGGGAACGGCTCTTTCGTGAAAAGAACGACGTGACCCTCGATAAGATCATACAGATATGTCGAGTAGCCGAGGCTGCTTCCAAGCAAGCAAGAGAGCTAAAGGAATCTGATCCTCTCAATGTCCACAGTCTGCGCCTGCGAAACAACTCTCCAAAACGACGTGACAATGCAGCCACTCCTAAGTCCATTAATGGTCAAGACAGATGAAACTGTTCCTATTGTGGATATCAGCACAACCCCGGTAGATGCCCTGCTTTTGGCAAAACATGTCATCGATGCAATGGTGCGAATCATTTTTCTAGGATGTGCCCGAGGCGATCCCGTACAGTCCGCCTTGTTAACTTGGATGAATCTCAGGATGTGGATGATCCTGATCCTGCTACCTTCTTTGTGGCTGCTGTTTCAACCGACAATGCCTGTACTATGGACACATGGAAGGTTACCTTGTATTTCAAAGACACACCTTTAACAGTGAAACTGGACACTGCTGCCGACGTCAATGTAATGAGCGAACATGACTACAAAATAGTTGCCAAGTCACCTCTTCAGGAACACTCCAAAGTCCGATTAACAGCGTATGGTGGAAGTCATATTCCCCTTCTTGGTCATTCTTCGCTTGATGTCACCGTTTCAGGGAAGACTTATTCTACAATGTGGTATGTCACAACTGCTAAAGTCCTGCCCTTGCTCGGTGGAGTTGACTGTGCCAGACTTGGCCTTGTGACACGAGCTTTCGCCATGGAATCTACAGCGCCAAGTGAACCTCATGGCTTGCGGCAACGTCTTCTGACTGAATTCAACGAGGTTTTTGAAGGTCTTGGGTGTCTTCCTGGCGCTTATAAAGTAAGACTTGACCCTACTGTTGACTCAGTTATTGAGCCCTGCAGACGTATACCTTTTGCTTTACACAATCGTGTGAAAGCTGAGCTGGACCGCATGGAGCAACTTGAAGTTATTGCTAAAGTGACTGAGCCCACTGATTGGGTTAGTGGTATGGTAGTTGCAACGAAGAAGAATGGTGAACTCCGGCTGTGCATCGATCCAAGAAATTTGAACAAAGCTGTCAAAAGAGAACATTTTCCCCAAATTACTCGCGAGGAGTTAATGGCCAAATTTGCTGGAAAGAGAATATTCAGTAAATTGGATGCTCGACATGGTTTTTGGCAGGTTAAACTTGACTACTCCTCGTCGTTGCTATGCACTATTGCAACTCCCTTCGGTCGATATCGCTTCAAGCGTTTGCCTTTTGGTATCAAGTCGGCTCCAGAAGTTTTTGACAGAATAGTGAAATCTATCTTTGAAAATATGCCCGATGTTCACACTACCATGGACGATATTGTTGTTGCTAGTGCTGACTTAGTGAGTCATGAGAAGACACTCCGAGAGGTGTTACAAAGATGCAAAGACACAGGTCTAACTCTTGGCCTCAACAAATGTCAGTTTGGGGTTGAGAAACTTGTGTTTATTGGCGTGTTAATAACAAGTTCAGGAGTAAAACCGGACCCTGAAAAGGTCAAGGCCATTCAGGCCATGGAGCGGCCAAAAGATGTGAAAGCAGTTGAGAGATTCCTTGGAATGGTCAATTATTTGGCACGTTTTATCCCTGACATGTCCACTAAGGCATCCCCTTTGAATCAGTTGCGTGACAAAAGAATCGAATGGATGTGGTCCCCTGCCCAGGAACAAGCTTGGCAGGAATTAAAGAAGATAATTGTCTCAGCACCTGTTCTGCAGTTCTTCGATCCAAAACGACCTGTCAAGATATCAAGTGATGCTTCGCAATCAGGCCTCGGAGCAGTGTTGATGCAGTTGCATGGTGATACCTGGAGAGTAGTGGCATATGCTTCCCGGTCAATGACAGATGCTGAAACCCGTTATGCACAAATTGAGAAAGAAGCGTTGGCCATGACATATGCGTGTGAAAGGTTTGATCAGTATGTTTATGGAAGCAAATTCCAGGTCGAAACTGATCATAAGCCTTTAGTGACAATTTTCCAAAAAGCTCTCAATGATTGTCCAGCAAGGCTTCAGAGATTCCGCCTACGTCTTCAGAAATACGACTTTGTGCTGACATTTACACCTGGTAACAAAATGTATGTTGCTGATACACTGTCCAGATGTATTCCAAACGGTGGTGAGTGTCCTGTCAGCGAAACAGAGGAGGAAATGGAAGCCGTCGTAGCAAGTGTTATTGCTTCACTCCAGGTGGAAAAAGGTCGTCTTGTCGAGATACAGAAGGCAACTGAGCTGGATAGCGATCTCCAACAGCTTAGTGAAACCATCTTGAAAGGTTGGCCGGCTGTCAGAGGCCATTGTCCATCAGTTGTCCGACCATATTGGAATCACCGTGATGCGCTCGTGATACAAGAAGGTGTGATTTTCAAGGGCGACCGCATTGTTGTTCCACGACAACTGCGTTCTTCCATGCTGAAAAAGATTCATGTTGGACATCTTGGAAGAGAGAAATGCAAACGTAGAGCACGGCAAGTATTATTCTGGCCCAACATGAACCAGGATATCGAGAACATGGTTGATACATGTGATGTTTGCCTGACTCATCGTCCAATGCAACCTTCTGAACCATTGTTGTCCCATCCTGTTGAAGATTGTAAAGCTCCATGGGACAAAGTAGCAACAGATTTAATGCAATTAGGTCAACGATTATTTCTCATTGCTGTGGACTACTACTCAAACTATCCAGAAGTAGCTGAGATTTCAGCAGCTTCCAGCAAACATGTTGTACAAGCATTAAAAGGTATTTTTGCTAGGCATGGCATTCCTAACATTTTGATGAGTGACAACGGCTCATGCTATGTCAGCCAGGAATTCTCTGCCTTCACCAAATCTTGGGATTTCAAGCACATCACTTCGAGTCCACGATTTCCGAAGTCTAATGGTATGGCCGAATCTGGTGTGAAGGTGGTGAAGACCTTGCTCAAGAAGGCCTGGGATAGTCGGGAAGATCCTTTCATGGCTCTAATGATTTTCCGCAGCTCTCCGCTGGAATGTGGTAAATCGCCTAGTGAGTTACTCATGGGTCGTTTAATCCGGACTAATTTGCCCTTCATCGCAGTGGAATCTGCAGATTCCTCAATAGAATGGAAAATAAAGTCACAAAGACAACAAGCCAGATATCATAATGCTAACGCAAGACCGCTGCCCGAGCTCCGCCGAGGAGATGTTGTCCATATCCGGACCCCGGACCAGAAAAATTGGGCTGAAAAAGGAAGAGTACTTCAGTTGGTAGCTCCCAGATCGTATCGTGTTCAATCTGAGGATGGCAGTATATACCGCAGGAACCGCAAACATCTATTGCTCGATAAATCTACTACACCTCCGTTGAAAATGAAAGAAATGGATGATATTGAAGACTCAGATGAAGATGAAGATAATGAGGAAATTGTGCAGGTCAATGAGGGTGATGCTGAACAAAGTGAACCGCTGCGACGTTCTGCCAGAATAACAAGAAGACCTGTCAGATTAATTGAAACTATGTAACTCAGATTAATTGAAATGTAACATCATGTATAGCCATACTGTTCAATACTTCAAATACCTAATATTTATTTTGAATGATGATTGTCAAATTTGTATCATAATTTTATTGAATAAGTTTTTGAATTTCATTGTATTTCATTGTATTTCTGGAAGAGGGAAGATGTTGTGATAATGGTTATGTTCAATAGAGGGCAGCAATGTCAGAGGTTGCCCATAGCAACCAGACATGACGTCACCTGGTTACCACAAGACAGTTAAAATATAAATAGCTAAATGGCAGCATCTTGTTTGTTCTACTTATAATCATAACACGTGCCATACATTATTCATTTGGTAGGTTTGTCGTCATGTTTTTAGATCTACTCTTGGCCAGTTATACATATAAGCGTGCACTCAACAATATAAATTGAGTGATCAATGGAAGGTTGGTTTGTGCTGCGTCATGATGATATAACTAGTTTAGCCATGACAACTATCAATGATAGGCCAACAGTAAAACTGAACCCATGTCCAAGTGCTATGGACAGTCTAATACCCTTCTGCACAATAATAAATTTTTGTTCTTCATAACATAGCTCGTTTATAGCCGGGATTAGTATTGTCATTGGAGTCATTCTCTGAACATAGCCAATATACAAACTTTGATTCTAATGTCTCCAGATTTCTGTTCCAGTTGTTTCATTCTTCATGAGGAAAGTGGGAACTATTTCACAATGTAATAAGCATTTAGGTGCCATGATCATAATTCTAGCATGTGAAGTAATGAGGCTGTTTTATGAGTGATGATAGGGGAATTTTGATGTTTCACGACAGATTTCGGGTAAGAGACATATTTTGTTATATCTTTGTTTGTCGTAGCCAACAAGCATTATCAGGCCGTTTCCAAAATTCAGATGCTATTGAAAATTATGATATAAATATGACACATCAAAGCACTCACAAAGCGCAGTTTTCACAATGAAACTGTCCTCCCTTTCTCCATAAATAACGAAACAACTGTAAAGCATGTCTTCTCAAAACATGATTGGAGTTGTCTCTGTGAACACAAGAAAGTTAGCATGCCTGAGAACATGAATATGAAAGAGTGAAGACAGTTCTTAGTTGAAGAGTTAGTATCACCTCTGGGAGGCAACCTGGCCAGGTTATAGCCCGCGGGACTGAGCCATTCAAACAGAAATACTGTGACAGCCACCACGTTGATGGACATCAGTAGGATATAGACCCAAGACAGAATGTCAAAGGGCTCTGCAAAGTCAACAAACTCACACACATCACGGTCAAGCAGTCCAAGCACAACATTTAAAGCAAGTGTCAAGAGTACCGTACAATATAATCTCCATATAAATCACCAATGACAAATTATTCTGACATAATAATATATTCATAAAATCAATCATGGAAGTGCTTCAAAAACGAATTAACCATTCATAAGTCTTATGGAAATACCCGAAAGAACCAAAATGCATTTGAAAGACAGAGAAATAATTTAATTTACTACCAGATCAAGTTTGGTATGAGTCTATATTTTTCTGTTTCCTCACGTCGATTGACCATAGATGGTGCTCCGAGTCAACCAAGCAAGGCAAAGTATGGCACATGCAGTTACACACCAGTACAAGATTGTATCATTCTTAACGTTGGCTATCCTAGTCTGGTTGACTCCTAGGGCTAACTTACCTTCTTAGGGGGTCACTAGAAAACTTATTTTGTCATGTTAAAAGGTCAGCTCAGTAAATAATCACTTGAAAACTTATTTTGTCATGTTAAAACGTAAGCTCAGTAGATAATCACTTGAAAACTTATTTTGTCATGTTAAAACGTCAGCTCAGTAGATAATCACTTGAAAACTTATTTTGTCATGTTAAAACGTCAGCTCAGAAAATAATCACTTGAAAACTTATTTTGTCATGTTAAAATGTCAGCTCAGCAAGTAATCACTTGAAAACTTATTTTGTCATGTTAAAACGTCAGCTCAGCAAATCATAACTAGTTATCTGTCTCGTGATTAGCTTTGACAAGCTATCATTAAAGGATAACCTGTGTTAAGCGTTGATACAATCCGGCAACGGTGTGAAACTGCATGTATTGTGCCTTGCCTTGGATGGTTTGGAATATGCCTTGCATGGCCAACTGACTGCATGATGAAGAAACCAGAAAGATATAGATTCTTATCAAAACTGATCTGGTACGATAACTTATTCCTTATTGCATTTTGGTTCTTTTGGTCCAGTATCAAGCTGAGACAATCTGTGGGGCGGAAGGTGCAACCACTCTTCCTTTTATTTGTGGAAAAGAAAGTGGTCAGATAATTTTACGACATATTAGGTTTCAATTAACTTGTTTTTGATTGATCCCGGAGGGCATGCATCCTCACCAAATATGATTTCTAAAATTTAACACAATATTTTCAATAAAATCTAATCTCTCAGTAGGTACTATGTGTTGCCAGCCATGCCTTCTGATATATGAGAGATGATAAGGCTACCAGACCTCCCAACCGAGAGATGATAAGGCCACCAGACCTCCCAACCAAATATTTTTGGTCCCCAACCAGAAGTTTCCTGATGTTGCTTTTCAAAACAATCTGTTCCCACCAGACAACAAGTGTAAATTTATATTGAACAAAACATCAATTTGACATCTGAATATGTTTTCGTCACCTCTAGAATTGCAAGAATTGGGTTATTAGAATAAAGTCACTTCTTCCCATAAGTACTAATAAGTATTGTCAAGTAGAACGTTTTTGAAACACAACCAACTCAGACAATTTCAGCAATTTTAGGATATTCAATGCAATTGAGATTATAAAAGACTAAACAATACAGTACATGGTATTAGTAGTATCTGTGTCTTTAAAAATTCTACAGTTTTCTTGATGATGATGTAAATATATGGAATTGAGATACCAAAAATTGATAATTTCATGAATTATTTGCGAATAGTACATTTTGAATTCTGTAAAACATTCTACGGGACATCTTTATGGAATTCACTGCTTCCTATTGTCTATTCAGATGTCATATATCATATATCATCATTTAAAAGACTCTGCGAAATGACAAGGTTGCACATTATTTGTGTCTGAGACAAAATAAATATTCTTTTGGAACTTTCTTGCTGCTCAGGCAGTATGATATGCCTGATTATTTTCGCATTTGATACTCCTACGGTGTCGCTAGTCTTTAGAGAGATAAAGGGGTCTTTTTCTTTCATATTATAATAAAAACATCATCTTTGATTTTTTTGCATTCTTCGTACATCAATACTTTCCAAACTTTCGCATTTGCAATATTTCTGACACATATTTTTTTACAATATCTTTTACCCCGGCCAAGTGTTCTTCTCAATATTCTTGAACATTAAGAGTAAGAATTCCATCTGTTTGATAATTTCGTCTGTTTTCTCTTTCATGTATATGTCAACTAACTCTTTCCTCTATGCTCTCATGAGTTGTTTTAGAAATGTCTCATGTTTTAGTTATTTTTGGCATCTATTTATTTTTCACATTGCCTTCACTCGTTGCAGATATTGTATAATGTAAATTCTGAATGTACCTACCCAAAAAGGCGGTGGGCGAAATAACGTCGTCTCTCACAGCAACGATGATGGTGATACCCGTTTCCAAAAAAGGAACGGAAAAATCTATTTGCTGGTTTCGTTCTTCTGTGATACTAAGAGACGCCATGCTCATGTCGGCCTTGCCGTCCATTAGCGATCTTACCAATCCGTTCCACTCCCCTTTTTCCTGAAAGAGCAAAAATGTTCATGACAAAAAGTACAGGTAGATATCGGTAGATATGTTGGTAGATATAGCAGGTGGTTATGTATAGGACAGCCCTCTAAGGCCATTACAGACCCTGCAGCCAATGCTCCTTGTGGCTTTGGGATTCACTTACATATCTTAAAAGTTTAATTATGTTAGATATTGACCCATGTGTAACTCTGAAAACAGCTCTGAAAAAGTGGCTGTCTTGGTCTCAGACATGCATGTTACACAAATATTTGATGGTATATCACTTATAATTGGACTCAGAAAAACTATCTTTGGTATATACGTATATAGCTTTTCGTTGTCGAAATATACCCTATACTGGACTCCTCATATAAAACATTCGTAAAATATAATCCTCAAATATCCTTCTATAAAGAAGTTCATGTTGTAATGCATTTTGATCCCATCGACTGAGAATCCATGCTCCCAAGTAATTTGATTGAGGATGTTTAGCATTGACCCAATAACAAAAATTGCCTGTATCACTTGATTGCTGCTCTCTACACTTCTACGCCCCATGAGCTGCAGTGCTGTCTGTAAGTTTGAGAAATGAGTGATGTTTGTCCATTGCCACAATGCTAAACATCCTCCACAAAACTGCTAGTAGAGGCATGAATTCAAATCCAACGAGTGGAATACATATTGGGTCAGAAAGGCCAATATTTGAGGCATGTGAGATAACAATGGCTGCCAATTTCCTTTGCAGTACTCAGAGTTATAATTATGGGTCAAAGTCTTTGATATAAATAAGTGAAACACCCTCAACTATTGGCCTTTATGACCCAATATGTTTTCATCTCGTTGGATGAGAATTCATGCTTCTACGAGCGGTTTCATCGAGGAAGATTAGCATTGCAGCAATGGCAACATTTCATGCTTTTAACTAACTTACAGGCGGCACTGTATATTGCCAAGCATAGGCCACATTTACAAGGGCCACTAATTTAAACAACATTCAAGGAGATATCGGCATATCGTCCAGGTCTACAAATGAATTGTTTCCAGGAATTGCAACCAAACCTAAAACCCTCAGTGGAGCAGGCCTGAATACTTTCGATTTGTGTCTTTTAGACCAACTTATCTGCCATACATGGATATTGTTTTTAAAGCTTCTAAGAATTTGTTGACATGTACAGGATGTACATTAAACACACATTAAACTTGTCATGATCATAGGATTAACATTGGACAATACATGTCCTTGTAGTGTCTTTGCGATCTTATCAAAGAATTTCAATTTATAGAAGTCATATGGAATTCATAAATGACAGTTTTCATAGTGTTAAACTGTGTTCTACATTCTTCATATAATAAATATAGATGTCTGGCTTTCATGATGCCGACAACAATCAGGAAGTTTATCATGACAAATGTCTGATTTCAGACAACCATGCATTTTACTTCAATTTTTGCAAGCTTTTCATGTGGCTTTGAGTTGTGCCCACGGGCATTTTCAGTGTTGTCTATTTTACCAGCTGACGTTTTGAGAATTGTATGTACTCAAAATACTGATTGCATGTATATTGCTAATGCTTTTTTAAAATTAATGCCAGAATAATTATTATCAATCACAGTTTGATACTTTTTAAGTCACATTTCATTTGATTTCTTCAAATATTAAGATTGGCACAAATATGTCTAATCTACTTTGTGTCCATCAGCTGTCCTCAGGGCTTAATTGCGTCAAAAGGCATCAAGGCAAACTTATCAAAGTGGCATTTGATATGGGAGTATTACTAGGCCTGTTCGTACAAAGGCAGCTGCAAAAAAAGAAATTGTTATATATTAGTATATTGCTTACTTTATCGAAGGCACCAAACTTCTTGTCTTCTACTTGAAATAAGTCGTATCCGAAACTTATTTTCTCGCTGAGTATTTTGAGTAGGTCAATACACAGTCCTGAACAGCACTGATAGAGGTTAGGGTTAGCAGTAGCATTTGGGACACTGAAAAAGAAAGGAAAGGGGAAAAGGGTTATACAAAAGGTCAAATAATCTCCTATATACAAAAGGTCAAAATGTATCTCCCACAGTCTCCATGAGACTGTTTTATGTATTAGAAGCATTGCAAGCATTTCAACGCAGTATCCCGGAACTGGCCATGCAAATGAGCACAAGCGGCATGAAAATGAGCCAGATATGGCAGAATGAACCTCAAACAAAATTGTTTTCGTTAGAATGTGGAATTTTTGAATTATTAGATTACAAGGTATTTGTTTATAATTTTAGTTAGCAATCCTAACTGCAACTTACAAGGAGACATTAGCAGAAATGAAACAAAGTGACATAAAAGGTTTATAGATAATTAATCACACAAGTGTTTTTGGACATAAAAACCTAAATAAAAACCAATTTTATGAAAAGTTATGTAACCAATCAGAAACTTTTTTTGGAAAATAATCATTGTAAATTAAAAGTTATATAACCAATCAGTCCACATTTTGTCAACATTTTTTGGACAATCCCATATCTGGAGTCCCTCTGACACTGCGTGTCATCGGAAAAAGATACATACTACATCTCCCTCATTGTCAAACTCTAGACATCAGCGATTTCTGCATTTTCATCATCAAACATTTTTTAAGTTTTTGTGAAGGCTCAATTCAAATCTCTCTGTCAGTTCCGCTGAATCACTATGACATATTTTGGAAGATCTCTCTATCTATCTATCCATCTATCTGTCTATCTGTACATTATAATGAGTACCACATTATGTTTAACAAGACTCCCAAATGGAATGGTTTTATTAATTAATGTTTGAAAATGTGAATGGTGGCACCTCGGTAGTGGCTCCAGGGAGCCTTAGAGGGTCTTCAATATTCTTATTAAGTGTGAATGATAAGACGAATAAATTGTTTTGAATCTTGAATCTTATCTATCTATCTATCTATCTATCTATCTATCTATCCATCTTTCTATCTATCTATCCATCTATCTATATAGCTGTCTGTCTGGGTTAGTTTGCACAGTTGTTTTTTTTTGTTCCAACTTTATCCACAAACATAAGCTTTCAACA